>JAKWJD010001757.1:39231515-39731515 GCA_027705065.1 Solanum peruvianum
TTTCCATATGGATTCATATTTCCCTATATTAGGATAGTGACAAACTAGGCTTTAATATAATATTATTTTTTAACAACAATAATGGAAAAAATCATACACACAAAAAAGTAATTTTTTTTTATATAATAATAATATATATATATATATATATATATATATATATATATATATCTATATATATATATATTATATATAATATATATATATATATATATTATATATATAATATATATATATATATAAGAATAAGTAAAAATCATACACACACACATAAAAAAAAAGTATTTTTTTAAATTTATTTTTATTTGTTTTTTTTTAAAAAAAAAATGGTTATTAAAGGTAGAAGAGAAAAAATAAATATAATATATATATATATAGATATAATATATATATATATATTAATAGCCCCTTAAATTTTTCCAAAATTAAAATATTAGTGTATTCGATTGTATTTTATTTTTGTTGATTAAATTTTCAATCTTTTTTTTATAAAAAAAAACTTTGATGGGTAATGATAGATTTTTCTATTTGTAAAAGAAATATGAATTTTGATAGAAAAAAAAATCATGTTTAATAAGAGGATTACATCAAAACTTTAATTTGATATTTTTCGTTATAATTATTATTCATCCATCTAAAGCCGATCAACATTTGTATAGTCTCCCCAATAATGCAACAAATAACACAAATAATGTACATGATAGTCTCAATTAGGGATATTTCTCCTAGACAGGCTCGACCCTTGTGTCGAGCTCCCCATTAATTTAACATTATGCATGATACAGATAAACCGAATCCTATTAGGGATAGTCATTGTTGAGGCTTGTTTTACTAGGTAAACAATTTTATAGGGAAGGTGTCTAGACTGGCCATAAAACGAGCGGACTACTCGAGTCGAGAAGGGACAGCTTACCAGTAGCAGGGCTTTCTGGCCTCACTGTTAGTCCTTCCCATCCTAAGACATGTGTTACTATAGAATCCTTCCCAGGAGCGTTGCCGCATCTCTGGTATCTCATGGCTCGGGAGCGTAATCGCATCTCCGAATAAAGTATCTCAGAAGACTCAGATGAATGCACGAGGAAAGACAATTATATGATAATTAACATATTATCAAGAAGGGTAAATAAGCAAACAAATAACATATTATGCAATTAAATACAATATTCACAAATCGATAAGTACGTAAATACATATTAAAGTCATGTAGAAGACCATGTTTACAAGCTCGAATTCTAAGGTCCCCAGTGGAGTCGCCAGAGATGTCACACCCCTTTTTCGCGCGGCGGTGCAAGGGTTTTTCCAATTTAAGTGACGTTATTAATTAGGGGATTATTTTAGCTTTTCAGAGTCGCCACTTGGAATTGAGTTATGGTGTTCCAAGTCACCTTTTATTTAATCCCTAATCAAAAAGGAAATGACTCTTTGTTTGGTCTGCGAACGAGTTCGGATAAGGATTCTGTTGACCAAGGGGAGGTATTAGGCATCCCTCGAGTCCCGTGGTTTCTAGCACGGTCGCTTTATGGACATTCATGACTTAAACTAATTTATGAATATTGTATTATTAAGACAAATATATTTATCCTCATTCTTTGATTTATATCAACATATTTAAAACTACACTATTTTATAAATATGTGAAATTTTTATACATTATTATTTTTTATTATTCCTTCAACATTTTGCTTGTTTCTTAATTTCTCTTCTTTTTTTTTTTTGTATTTCTTTTTATACTAATTTTTCACATTTTTTTTTGTTTAACTTTCCTTATGTTTTTTTGTTTTTACATTGATTTTCTTCTTTTTCTTTTCTTACCCTTTTTAATATTTTTTTTATGATAATAATAAAATATTTTATATATTTTTAACACTATACTTTTTGTATCTTTTCATTTTTAAAATATTTATTTTTTAATTTTTTTTACTTTTTCGTGTACATTTTTTACATTCTTTTTATTTATATATATACTTTTTATTTTATTATTCTTTTTCTAATTCGGATGTTCTTTCATCACTATTTCTTTTCTTTTTTCTATTATTCACGTATTCTACCTCTTTTCTTTATTCATTTTATTGTTATTATTTTTTTTATTATTTATTTATTTTTATTATTTTTAATTTATTATTCTCTCCTTATCCTAACAAGTTTATTATTATTTTTTATAGAATCTAAAAATAATAATGTAAGACAACACACATAATATAATATAAATATAATTTAATACATTTCTAAACACAACCAAACAAAAAAAAAATTCATTCAAATTAGTAAGACATGAATATACAAATTTTGAATAACTACACCTATGATCATTAAAAACTAAACATGGAAATAAGAACAGACTTGGACAATAATTTTACTTAAGCATGAAATAAACTATGAGTTATTTAATATGAAATAAACTACGATTTGTTATAGCAATTTCATACAAAATATAACTATATAAGGGATCTAAACATAAAGTTGGTATGAAAATATTTGACCAACTTCATATAAAAACATAACGATTAACCACATGTGAATTTGACAACTTCAATATATTGCAATCAATGCTACTATAACATGATATTAAATTATACAAAAAAAAGAGAATAAATGGTACCTCTTGCGAAAATTCCACCAAAAGAAAATAATTCGAATAAGGAACCGCGAAAGTAGACCTCAACTTCAACCTGTTTGTGATTTTCAAAAAAAAGTAAGAATATGAGAATAATATTTTTTTACGTATGTGTTGCTTTCTTTTCTTGATTTTTTCCTCCCTTTCGTTCTTTTTTTTTTACCTCTCAGATCTCGTTTTTTCTTTTCGTCTTCTCTGCTTTTTTTTTCTTTGTTGTCTCGTGTTTCTTTTTCTTTTTTTTTCTTCTCATTGTATGTATATATATATAGTAGTAGTAGTAGTGTACGTGTGTAGTGTGTACGTGGGGGTGAATGGGGAGTGGGAGTGGGAGTGGGAGTGGGAGTGGGGTCGTGGGTTATGTGCGTGAGTTTCTTTCTTTTTTTTTTAATATTAAATATATATATATGAAAATGATAATTATATTAATTGCTGATTGTTTTGAGTAAATTAATAAATAAAGCCAAATGGGTAATTAGAACAAAATTAAGACATTATTAAGAAATATTAGTTTATTTAAATAATATATATATATTATATACATACATATATTATTATTATTATTTTATTATTTTTTAACAATCAAAATAAAATTATCTAATAAAAGTTATGTTTATGTTGTTTATTCTTATATCTTTTAAATAAACTTAATGAAAATAATAAATAAATAAATAAATAAAATTTAAAATATGTTCAATTTAGATTGATAAAATTATTTATGCTCTAAAAATTGGTGTTAAATTTAAATTCGATCAAAATTACGTGTCTACATTTATAACGTAATTTTCTGACTAAGAGTGATCAATTGGATACCTGAGATGGCTGTGGCTAAGCTACTGGTGGCACAAGTCCTAAGGGACTAATCAAGGCGCGTTTGGAAAAGAAAATCAAAATAAGAAAATTGAACACTTAATAGTTGACCAAAGTGAACATTTGGGGTTAGTGAACTCGAAATCAAGGTGTGAAAGTCCTGTAGGTCCATATATATACGGTGTTTTCAGATTTAGTTGGATAGCTTGGATGGGTCCCAAGGGACTTTGAAGTCATTTGAGTGTTTGATTCTGTATTTATAACCAAACTAGACTAGATAATAAAGGTTCATTTACGGACTTAATATTAATTATCTTTTCAATTTAAATTTAATTTTTTTAAACCTATATTCTCATTTTATTTTATTATAATTTTTAAAATTTTCTACCATTTCAAAAAATTACAAAAATCTCCTCAGATACATTCCTATTTTCGGTCAGATACATCACTGTTTACAATAAATTTTAAAGTGACAGAAAATAAATTGTCATCACCAATAAAATAAGTACAAACTTAACTTTATTGATCAAAATAGATTGCGTGCACAATTCTGTTGATTCTTTGATTCTACTCTCTTACGATTTATCCACGATTTGAGACTGTTAGTGACATATTTCTCGAACTAGGATGATTTAGATTTGACCTTTCTATATGAATAATCCATCAATTGCAGAGTACTCGAGATCTTGATCTCATTCTGGAATTTCTGAGATGCCTTTTAAGAGAATTTAGTACCTTTCATATAGACATAAAACTAAGATTTGAGAATGAGTAGCCTCCAACAATCCTAATTTGAGTTAAACAAAAGTTGTAGAGTCTCAACTCGAATTGCACGCATCTTATAGAGTCCCACAAAATTTCAATGTCTACAATCACTATCTCCTCGCTCGTACATCTCTATCCTCTCTCGGATACATCTTTATCCCCTCTTGAATACATCTTTCCTATCGGAAACATCCATATTCCCTCTCGAATACTCCTCCCCTCTCGAATTCATTCGTGAAATATGTGTCTGCAAGTTTTTTTGAATAGTGTCACGGCCGATGTATCCGCATTTCTGTTAATGTATCCAAAAAAATTTAATTCTAATTTTTTTTTGTAATTTGAAAAAGAGTATGGATATAATGTAATTAGCTCTTAACACTACGAAAATTTATGTAATGTTTATTTAATTTATGTGACATATTATTCTTTGTAGTCAATTTCAAAAGAGTGATATATTAATATAATATATTCAATAATATTTAGACTTCAAAATATTCGTTTTTTCTTAGTAAGATGATTAATGATCATATGAACATCTATGCTTTGTTTTAGACTACGAGTTTTAAAATTATTTTTTTTTTTAAAAAAAAAATTCATGTTAAGTCGAATAAACATTACATAAATTGAAATGGAGTTAGTACAAACTTTAGATCCATTTTTAATTTATGAAATTTAAGTTTGTTAACTATTTTGCCTTTTAACAAAATTAAAAATGAAAATACTAAAGATTTTTCACTATTATATTTAATAGTATATTTTTATCAATATTCCGCCGATAATAACCTAAACTGTTATAAAGAAACTTAATTTGAAATTCATGTATTGATACCAATTGTGGAAACATTTGTTTTTGAGTTATAAAACATTGATAACCTAATATTTAATATGCTCCTTACTCTCGACGAATGACACTAATTTATTATAATTTCAGATTGTATGAAGTAGGAAATCAAGACTTAAAAGTGCAACTCACAATTATGTGAAGATCGTTATAAGGTAATTGTCACTCATTAGAGATATATATATGTCATATGTTAATTGTCATAATAAAACAATATGAAAATTATAAGAGATAATTTATTTATAGTTGAAAATTATTTATGAAAAAAGGAGTACAAATTATATATTTTAATATGTTTATGTCATATACATATTAGTGTAAGAATTTTCACACTAAAAATTTATTTACTTATTTAATATGTAATTTATTTTAATATGAAAAATTACAAATTTGATGTTTTATGAAAAATTGGTATGGGTATTTTTGTATGCCTCATAGTAAAAATTTCTTTAGTTTATAATATAGAGGAATATTACTCAAAATAAGTTATCAAGTCAATTAATCAGTGGCGGATGCACATTCAAGTGCATGGGTGCTTGAGCACCCATTACATTTGGAGACAACACTAATATATTTTGTATGAATATGTAAATTGAGCACCTATTTTGGTACAAACTTCAAATTACAAATAGTTGAGCACCCATAACTAAGAAATTCTGGATCCGCCACTGCAATTAATCATATTAATCTGATTTTTTTTTAGATAAACATCAAGTATATCAAATTTTTATGTCTTAACAAATTAAATCATTAATTTAGAATTACCTTTAGACCTATAAAAAATCATTAGTATGTTGTATAAATAAAAATTTATCCTACATTTATTTAATAGATATTTTTGGTTTGATGAAAGTTTTACACTGTATAAAAAATAAATATATATGAAGTGTAATATCTCATTTAAATTAGTCTATATTAAGAAAAAAGTATGATTGAAAATGTGGATTCATATTAAATTTCATATCATTCGGATACATATGGCATTTAAAAAAAAATATTTGGTTGTTTTGTCATTACAAATTTATTACAAAACTTTCTTGATACCATAACTTAGAAAGAAATATTCTAAAATCTTTATGAATTGACAAATTTATCCTAGATCGTTCTTAACTTGGCTCTTCTATATAATAGAAAATACAACACCCAAACACAGGGACGTCATCAAGTATGCATCATACATTGGTATGTAAAGCAAATAGAATAAAATGTAGCCACGTATATGTAGAAGCTCATATGCGCCATCGAATGTCAATTTGAAGAATTATGGGCATACAAGAAGTAGATATGGAATATTGAACTATACCATTCTGATTAGTTTGTCATATAACTTTTAAAGAAATTTCCACTATAATATAAACATATATTATGCGTAGCTTGAAGTGCTTCAACTATCTCTAATACAAATGATCACGCCGCCAATACGTGATCAAGATCAATTGTAAGACATAAGTTTTCAAAAATTGTATCTCTAAGATTTTATGCATATGTTGTAATTGCAGTTTGGTACGAGGTGTGCCCCCATGATCTCACTATGAGGGTCTTCCCACAGGCCATATATATGTGCCAGGTATTGGCTCGAGTCAGGGAAAACTAGTACATGACATCTCAGGTGACTTCAAATGCAAATGATGCAAAGGCGGGTATGCCACAACATTCGGGCTCGCTATATATAATGGTTTGGTCTTAATTATGTGCACAAAATCATGTTCCACGATTGTGCCCAATAAAATCTATGTATACCCTCCCGGCACTATCTTTTATCAAGCAATGCCTTACAAGGACTGTGACATTGATCTTATGATAAAGATCAATAAAATATTAGGTAGACATTCTATATAAACACTAAAGTCTTTTAAACAGAACATGTAATTGGCATTACCTCGTGGTTTATTTTATAACTATGTTCGAACATATACATGTGATTATGCTAGAGCCATTTATTTTATTCATAACAAGTGACATATATGTCATGCGACTTCTAGAATTTCAAACAAAAACACTTCCGATCATGTCAAATATTAGGTAAACTTTATTGGATTTTAAAGATGTAAATAGGAAATGAAGGTTTATTACTCTCTTCAAGAGTTGTGATTATGCCTAAGGGTTGTGCCTTTTGTGAAAGGTCGTATCCTTTCTAAAAAGTTGTGACCGTTTGAAAGGTTGTGCCCTTTCCAAAGTTTTGTAACTTTTTTGAAAGGTTGTCTTTTTTCCAAAGAGTTGTGACATTTACCCTTTGTTGACTATGAATAGATAGACTTTCTCTCATTTTTCTGCACTTCCTCCCTTCGACTTTGTCTGTGTGTAATCTGTTGCTGTCATTTTGAGTTCGTTGAATATTTTGAAGTTTAAGGTATCATTACTTCTTTAATGTTAATCCTTTTTATCTTGGGAGGAATTAATCTGCAACTTTGGATACTTGAGGGGATTAAATTTCTTAAGGACACACAGTGAGTTATGTGGACTCGGATAGTTCTTTGTTTTTCTTTTCATCCTTTATTATTTATGATTTTGTAATCCAAATATAAGAGATAACAAAGCTTAAGAAACTTAACCTTAATGGTATTTTCTACGGTAAGAAAATTACTTCTATTTTGTGTGGAAAAAAAGAAGAAAAAGAGAATTATTTTATCATATGATAAAAGAAATTTGAGATGAATTAGTACTACTTTAATATGTTCTAGTATATTTTTGTAGCAAGTTTTTCAAGCATTTAACAGTTTTCTTCTCATTGAGAAAAGTTATTTTGTGCATAAAGGATAAGATGAACACTTAAATTATTTTTTCTATATTCTTGGTTTTATATAACTATGAGAAAAAGTAAATGAATATATGTTGTATCTTAACAATATTTAAACATGAGTTTAGTTTCCTATTGAAATATATGTCTTCTTGAGAAAAAGAGAAAATGATGGAAATTGAGAAAAGGGAAAAAACTAGTAAGAGAAGTGACTTGCATGGAATTATTGCTGACAGATAGAATATGATTCAGTGAGTAAAAATCAAGTTTCATCTTTATTTTTCTTGATTACTTTTTTTGTAAGTTATGAGATTTATTTCATAAATGTTAGGATAGATGGTCATTATGTGATGATCTCAGTATATGTCTATAGTATTATTAATATGTATTCTGTTTAGAGGAGAGAAAGAAACTTTTGTAGTTTTCTACTCTATGTGAAATTTGATTGTGTTTGACTTTTGAAGACTAAGATCTTCTAATTTTTTACTTCTTTGGTTTGAAGAATATAAGAATTTCACGAACAAATCATATTGTGCATTGGATTGAAGAATATAGAAATTTCACCAATTTGTTAAATACTCTAATGAAATTAATATTCTGACCTAAAGAGTACATGATCTTCCTGAGGAATATTAAGACTAAATTATTTGAAACAGATAAATTCTTCCTCTTAAGCTAGAAACAGGGTTGTATTTGAGGTTTCTGGTAATTAAAACTTTTTTAGTTTACTACTCAATCTGAATGTGAAATTGATTTGAAGAATATAAAAACTTCATCAGAATTCAAGGTTCATCCGATTAAAGATTAGAAGATTATAAAAACTTCATCATTAAACGAGAAACAAGCTGTATAAATATTGAATCTTTATTGTTAATATTCTAAATACTAAGTGCTCTGTCTAGTTGTGACAAAGAGGGGAAAAACATTAGTAACATAAAATTAGTGATTTTTGTGCCTACAGTGAATGTTTCTATGAATTACATCTCCAAAAGAAGGCTTCATATTGTCAATGTTAATGAGCAACAAATTAAAAAAAAACTTTGTTTATTCAGAAACAGAGGAACAAAAGTTTTATTTGTTGGTAAAATGAGCAACAATTTAAAAAAATCTTTTGTTTTTAAAGAAAGGGAGCAACAAAAAGTTTTTTTTCCAGGCTTTTGTTCTATTATGATAGAGAACTCCTTGTCGCCCCTTAAAGTATATAAAAGCAATAACTCGGAAAATATAATAATCTAACAATTTCCAGTACAATTTATTCCATATGAGAAATAAAAATAATGGAATTATTCCCAAACAGGTCAAAATAGGACCTAAGCATGTTGATGGTATGTTCATTGAATATGCTACAAATAGTAAATTATGTCAATTTATAATTCAGATGTCGAGACTGTCGGATAATTAAGTGAAGACTCTAAAAAATCTTGGAACGAACCAAAGGAGAATCTACTTAATAAAGAGATTCATAGGTGTAGTAAATGTCAACGGATGAATTACTTCATTCAAATTAGATTTTGTAACATTTCTTCTTGAAAATGAGCCTTATAAATTCGAAGAGGCTATGCCCTTTGTGGACTCATTTTTTTTGGAAAGAGGCTATCAATAGTAAGATAGATTCAACTTGAGCAATCGTACTTTAAAGTTGGTTGATCTTTCTCTAGGAAATAAATCTTTGGGTTCAAAGTGGTTTACAAAAGGAAAAGAAAGTTAATAAAACTATTGAAAAATACAAAGCAAAAATTGTTGTCATAAGGTTTAGACAATAAGAAAACCTTGATTATTTCAACACATTATAGCCACTAACTAAGAGTACATCAATTCAGATGTTAATTGCGCTAGTTGCGGTATATGACCTTCAAATTTGTCAAAATGAATGTGAAAATATTTTTTGGAAAATGAATAATTGGAGGAAGAAATAAACATGGAACAACTCCGGATAAAGAAAGAAAGTCTATAAACTTGTTAAGTCACGTTTTGGACTAAAAACAAGCGCCCAAATAGCGACATGCAAAGTTTGACAAAACTATGTTGATAAATGAATTCAAAATTAATGAATGTGATAAATGTTTTACATTGAAGACACTCCAAATCACAAGGTCATTGTTTATTTTTATTTTGATGACATGTTGATAATCAAAAGAGACATTTATGACATAAATGATATTAATCATATTGTCACACCCCTTTTCCTCCCTCAAAATTGAATAGCTTGAAGGAAAAAAGTTTTACCAATATAAAGGGGATAATACTCAATTACCCCCCTAGCCTATACCCAAAATCCCTACGACACACCATATCTTTGATGAGGTCCTATTACCCCCTCCAACTTTTTTTAAGTAATTTATTACCCCTTGCGTGCCTACGTGGCAATAATAATCTGCAAGGTCGATTTGTTTGTTGAACACGCGCCGGGATCCACTGTTTCAGCTTTCGATAAAGTTACTTTACACTTCCCAAGTTTGAAAAGTTGGCGTTTACTCTTTTCCAAATTAATTTTACCAAAAAGTAGATGAAGTAAAAAGAGGGAAAGTGTTGCATGTGTGGATGGGATTGATTTCAAAGGTTAGAAATTAGATTCTCAACTGAAATTTGATTTTCGTTGTTGGATTTTGGGAGTTAATTTTTGGTTGCAGTGTAACATTGAATCGTTCTCATCCATACACAACTTATTCAACTCGAATTTTGTCATAACCCTAACTTTATAAACATTGTCAAAAAAAATAAGAATTAATAATTGACATAAAAAGATGTAACGAATATATTAAATTTTACTTTACCTTTTCAAATCAAGGAGCTATTTAACATGAATGATAATGGATGGAGCTTCTTCAAAAATGAAGAGCCATGAACATGGAGTTATTTTTTGAAAAGAGGAAGAAGATGCTTTTGAGAGAAACAATAAAATTTATTTTTGAATTTTTTTTTCAAATTGCTTTGACACGTGGCTAACTTTTATTGGTCATTGTTAGCCAAAATCTGCACTCACGCTGCACTCACGCGCCCTACATGGGTGAAATCACGACTATTGTCACGTAGGCACGCAAGGGGTAATAAATTACTTAAAAAAAAAGATGAAGGGGGTAATAGGACCTCATCAAAGATAAGGTGTGTCGTAGGGATTTTGGGTAAAGGCTAGGGGGGTAATTGAGTATTATCCCAATATAAAGTGACATTTTGAAAAGGATATCTTTTGAATCTAGAGTCGTCACTTGAAAATGAGTTTTGGTGTTCCAAGTCACGTTATTTACATCCCTAATCAAAAGGAAGTTAACTCGTTATTTTATGGTCTGAAATTAAAAATCGGATAAGGAATTCTGTTGACCGAAGGGAAGGTATTAGGCACCCCTCGATCTCATGGTTCTAGCACAATCGCTTTATTGACTTGTAAATGACTTGACTTAATTTTGAATATATTATGTTTATTAGCTTAACAATTTACTTATGTCACGCTTTCTTTGATTTATTTTAAATTACTTTGTAAAATTGTCATATTTTATAAGTGTGTGGTTTATTGGTAGCAATTCTTTCCAAGCTCACCACAAATTGTTTATTTGTTTGTATTTAAAAACTAAAAGTAGCTTACTATTTTTTGGACCTTAATATTTTATTATTATTATTATCATTATTATAAGCCCTAAACTATATATTATCTTAGTTTTATTTTTCTAAAAGAAAATATAAAATATATTAATAAGAACATAAGATAAAAATAAATTAAAATAATGCACCTTTACATATAAATTTTTTACTTTTTGTTATTTGAGTCATTAAAATGAAAAGAACCCAATAATTAAAATTAATTTTATTTATTTATTTATTTTGCACGTTTTGGGTCACTTTAATATTGTTTTTCTATTTTTTTTTTAAATTTTGTTTCTCTTTCTTCTTATCTTTACCTTATTTTTCTTTTATATTTTCATCTTCTTATTTTTTTATTACTTTTTATGTTTTATAAATTTTTTTAAGTCTTTTCCTTTTATATAAATTTTTATTTTTTATTCTTTCAACATGAATCAATTAATTGATTTTTTTTTAAAAAAAAGTTTTACATTAAAAGAAATGTAAAGATAGTGTAGGTTTGATTTATTTTCTTTTATTTTTAATATTTTCTTTTTTAAAAATAAATAAATACAGTTTATTATATATACAAAGTGAAAAAGTAACTTAACAAATAAGATTTAAATTTCATGTAATTATTACTGACTGCATATTGTAGAATATTAAGCTTCTAATTTTAACGAAGAACAAGATAAAAGGAAACTTTAAAGCATGCAAGAATA
Source organism: Solanum peruvianum (assembly GCA_027705065.1). Taxonomy (NCBI): domain Eukaryota; kingdom Viridiplantae; phylum Streptophyta; class Magnoliopsida; order Solanales; family Solanaceae; genus Solanum; species Solanum peruvianum. The sequence goes on from JAKWJD010001757.1 coordinate 39,243,557, forward strand.
AATACATGTTATATAAATTTTACTCTAAATTTAATAATATAAAATCTCAATCTATTTCATATCATAATGTAGAAATTAAATATGCATAAATTTAAAACACTTTATATTATTGGAATCATATCTTGAATGATTCTGAAACCAATATAATGTAATAAAGATCAAGTTTTACCTTTTGTGAAAATTAATTCATAAAGAAAATAACACGATAAGGATCACGGACTTGAAGCCTCGAATTCAACTATTTCTGAGTTGTTTTTTTTTTGTGCGTGTGTTCCTTATGAAAAATATGTGAAAAGTTTTCTTCTTTTTTTCCTCTCTTTTGCTGATTTTTTTTCTCTTTTTTGAATTCTCCCTTTTGCTGATCTTTTTCCTCTTTTTTTTTTTTTTGTGTTGTGTAATTTTAATATATTTTAATAGTATATTAGGAGGGTTGTGGGTTAGTTTAGATGGTTTTTCATGGGAGGTGGGGGTAGTGCAATCGTATGTGTGGTAGTGGATAGTGGTTAAGTGGGATAATGGGTAGGTTATTATTATTAATTTTTATTGTTATTAAATAATAATAATAATAATAATAATAATAATAATAATAATAATAATAATAATAATAATAATAATAATAACAACAACAACAACAACAACAATAGTTATTTTGGCATTAATAAAAAAATATGAAATAGCTAAATCAAAAATATAATTAAGAAAATATTAAAATCAAGAATTTATTTGCTAAATTTTGAATAAACTAAAAATAAAATGTATCTTGAAGTGTAACTCTATTTTTGTTGTTTTCAAATCCTTTAAAATAATCTTACTAAAATAAAATATCTACTTTATATTTAAAAGAAATTTAAGCTCTAAAAAGGGTATAAAACTTAAATTCGATAAAAAATTACGTGTCTATAATTTGCCCCTCTTTGACTGGAAACACAGCGAGTTTTCAGACAAAGAAGTATACAAAGTGAGAGGTTTTTACAAGACTTTTATTTGAAAGACCAAAATTTGTGCGATCGAGTCCTTGTTTTGGACATCCTACATATCCCGGGTGATAAGGGAATCAAGTCACATGTAGTTCAAGGAGATGAAGTGATGAATTGAAAGTTAAGTGAGGTTTCAACGAGGCTCCAGATTGTGACTCTTATCCTTACATAAAAAAATAATTGAGCACTAATAGTCAAAAGAAAAATAAATGTACAAGCTCCTATCTATGCAACTTTTGTTGAGTCTTCACTTGAATCTTGACTTTAAGATATCACCTTGATTTTTGGGTGTATATCTTAACCTTGAATTTGAATAGAGGCTGAACTTGTCACTTAGACTGATCTTTTGACATTCTTCAAAATGACAATTTGAAAAATGTTCTTGAATGACTGCATGTTTTCTTGATCGAAAGATGACTAGTAAAAGATGTGATGAAGTCAGGATGCTACATGCATTTAAGAAGCTAATTCTGACCATCATGGGATTGATCATTTTTAAGAAAAAGTTAAAACTTTGTTGTTGAATTTAAAATCCATGTTTTGCTTGAGGAAACCTGAAACCATCACAAACAAAAGAAATAAATAAAATTTTTCCCTAGTTTTCACTGGAAAATTTTTGTGAGTTATTAGAAAATGTATATAAAAAAATATAAACTCAATCTAGAAAGTGTTTATCCTAGGAGAAAATAAAAATAGTCTAGACTAGGAAGGGTTTATCCTTGGGAAATTAACCTAGTCCCATTATCCAAGAGGGTCCGTCCTGCTAGTCCTATTATCCACGAGGGTCCTGCTAATCCCATTATCCAGGAAGGCCCTGTTAGTTCCATTATCCAGGAGGGCCCTGCTAGTCTCATTATTCAGGAGGGCTCTGCTTGTTCCGTTATCCAGGAGGGTCCTGTTAGTCCCATTATCCAGGAGGATCCTGCTAGTCCCATTATCCAGGAGGGTCCTACTAATCCCATTATCCAGGAGGTTCCCGCTACTCCCATTATCTAGGAGGGTCCTGCTAATCTCATTATCAGGAGGGTCCTTCTAGTCCCATTATCCAGCAGGGTCCTTCTAGTTCCATTTTCTAGGAGGGTCCTGCTGGTCCCATTATCCAGTAGGGTCCTACTAATCCCATTATGAGGAGGGTCCTTCTAGTCCCATTATCTAAGAGGGTCTTGCTAATCTCATTACAAGGAGGGTTCTTCTAGTCCCATTATTCAGGAGGGTCCTGCTGGTCCCATTATTCTGGAGGATCTTACTATACTAAATTTTTTACTTAGAAAGATCTCGCTTAACAGAATCATCATATAGAATTACCACAACATGTTTCTGCACAGTTTGCACCAGGAAAAAAATAATTATTAAGCTGTTAGTATAAATGAGAAATACTTATACCAAAAGACAAATGCAAGACATAGATGTAATTAAAGTCTTTGTTCCTTAGAAATAGAAGATGATAGAGTGTTTGTTCTCTTAGGTTAGAATGCAACCAATATGCTTCTTCCCTAGAAATGAGAGTATTTTTTTAACAAATAAAAATATCCTCAATTTTTAAATTGAGGAACTTTGAAAATCTTTTAATTATCATTTTTTGTTATTTTTATATAATCCAATTTTAATTATTCAAGGATATAAAATTTATTCTGCGAGACCGGACCCTATTGTAAGACTGCCTACGTACCTTGTATAGCAAGAATCAGGTCAAACGTAGTTCGTAAAAATCTAAAAATTATTTTTTTCTTGATTTTTCCTACAAAAGACATCTTTTGAGAAATGAATCAGTTCATGGTTGACAATTTTTTTTTACTTTAGTTGGTACCAACAATTTAGCATGATGCATATGATTCATCTTCAACTACTTTCAGACCAATTTGAGGTCAACTTTGAGTAATCACTATAATTTCAAGTGGTATCTCAAACATACTTAAATATTTACCTGAGTTCATCTTGCCTCACTTAAGGGATAAAATTGTTCATATCTTCATGTTTCAAGTGCTTTCGCAATAAATGAAATTCTACTTTGCACAATAAAAGTGTTTCGATCTTAGGACTTTTTATATCAAAGTCACTCACACTCGGAAAGATATTCAATGTATGTGATTAAGATACCATATGCTTGGCCTTTATGTAAATATCCATTAATGCGAGGACACACAAAATGAGATCAAATAGGACTTGATATTGACTTGTAATGTAGGTTTGGAGAAAGGTAGGACATTCATTTGGGGTAAAGTGATTATTTCCTCCTTAAAATTTGCACAACTTTTAATATTTTTTTATTTTTCGCATTTGATCTTTTTTTTTTCTTGAATTTTTTTCCCCAAATATTTTTCTTTCTTTTTTTTTTTCATTTTCTCTCCTTTCATTTTTTTTATTCTAGATTTTTTTGTCATTTTGCTTGAACTTGCATGTGCTTGTTCTTTTCACTTTAAGGTCTCGACGCTGCGTATCTAATTAGTAGTACACACATGGAGGTGGGATCCAAAAAATAGTGCATTTATGCACTAAAAATGATATATGTGAAGTTGTGGTTATTCAAATGAAAATGTGTCAAACTCGAAATGGAAGTCCTATGGATAACATGCCATTTGGTAGGCTTGAAAGACACAATCGGATAAAAAAAGCCTATAATCATTTTCCAAGTTAAATGTTGCTCACAATTTTAATTTAACCAATATTTAGGCCAAGTTCTAGATCAAAAGTCATTTCATTGAATTTAATATATAAAGCTCACTACACAATGCACAGAAAACCACGAGGTCGAATTCGTTTTAACCTTAACTTTAAGCGAAACAGTTTCTCAAGTATAACATAAATATATCAAGGGATACCAAAAGAATTCTAAAGGTCACCACAAAGTTAGTCCGTCTTATCTGATAGTCTAACATTTTATCATTTATCTTATGCACACTTCTAAGAGTGTTGGTACCAACCAAGTCAATATTTTTTTTAAATAATTTTTTTTTGCCCCAGTTTTTGTGATGAGGACTTTTTTTTTTAGGTTGGATCAAACCTCAAAATAAGGCCTCCTACGTATCTTGTCAAAGCAAGAATCATGTCTATGTAGTTCAAGAATATTGTAAACACAACATTATTTTTTATAGGAAATACTTCTATTTTTAAATTTTTCTTAAAAGATCACCGAACCCGAGGAGGGTTGCCTACGTATCTCATCGAGTTGAGAATCAGGTGTGCATGGTTCGTTAATTTGTTTTTATGTATTATACTTTTGAAAACTATTTTTCATTTGGTCATGTTGATGTAAAAATGCAAAATTTAAATTTGTTTGAGATTTTATAAATAATTGTTATATTTATTAAATTTAGATTTTTTTTTTCAGTTTACAAATTTATTCAAACGTTGATCGATATTGAAATAGTATATTAGTAACATATAACACATAGACTTGAATCTAATGTTGATACGCATTAAATTAAAAATGCGTATGATGCAAATAAAGTGAATCCTATTAAAGATAATAAATGTCTGAGACCTTTTTTTCTAAGTTTAGCAACCTAATGGAATAGGTATCTAGACTGTCTATAAAACGAGTGGACAACTCAAATTGAGAAGGACAATTTACCGGTAGCAGCACTATTCGACCTCACTCTTTATCCTCTCCATCCTAAGATGTGTTACTTTAGAATCCTTTCCAGGAGCATTGTCGCATCTTTGGTATCTCATGGTTTGGGAGCGTAATCGCATCTCCGAATAAAGTATCTCACAAGACTCAGATTGATGTGTATAAAAGACAATTTATATTGAAATTCAAACAATTTCATAACGGTAAAAAAGTGAATATATACCACATTAATATAACAAACACAATTAAATTAATAACAGCGATATACAAGTCAATATATACAAGCTCGAATTCTGGTTATTCTCCAGTTGAGTCGCCATCTTTCACACCCCTTTTTCTCCCTCAAAATCGAATAACTTGAGTTTTGGTGTTCCAAGTCACCTTATTTACATCCCTAATCAAAAAAAAGTTGACTCGTTATTTCATGGTCTGCGAAATTAAAAATCGGGTAAGGAATTCTGTTGACCGAAGGAAAGACATTAGGCACCCCTCGATCCCGTAGTTCCAGCACGGTCGCTTTATGACTTTTATATGACTTGATTTAATTTTGAATATATTATGTTTATTACCTAACAATTTACTTATGTCCCGCTTTCTTTGATTTATTTTAAATTACTTTGTAAAATCGTCATATTTTATTAGTGTGTGATTTATTGGTAGCATCTCTTTCCAATCTCACCACAAATTGTTTATTCTAAAAAAAATGAAAAAATATATTAATAAGAACATAAGATAAAAATAAATTAAAATATTACACCTTTTCATATAAAATTTTCACTTTTTCTTATTTTAGTCATTAAAATGGAAAGAACCCAATAATTAAAATCATTTTTATTTATTTATTTAATTTACACGTTTTGGATCACTTTAATATTGTTTTTCTATTTCTTTTTAAAAAAATTTCTCTTTCTTCTTATACTTTACCTTATTTTTCTTTTATATTTTCTCCTTCTTATTTTTTTAATTTTATGTTTTATATTTTTTTTACGTCTTTTCCTATATATTAATTTTTATTTTTTATTCTTTCAACATGAATAAATTAATAGATTTTTTAAAAAAAGTTTCACATTAAAAGAAATGTAAAATAGTGTAGGTTTGATTTTTTTATTTGTATTTTATTCTTCTCTTTTTTAAAAATAAATAAATACAGTTTTGTTAAATATACAAAGTGAAAAAGTAACTTAACAAATAAGAACTAAATTTCATCTAATTATTACTAACTGCATACTTTAGAATATTAAGCTTGGAATTATAATAAAGAACAAGATAAAAGAAAACTTTAAGGCAAGCAAAAATAAATACATGCTATATAAATTTTACTCTAAATTTAATAATATAAAATCTCAATCTATTTCAGATCATAATGTATTTTTTTAACATGCATAAATTTAAAACACTTTATATCATTGAAATTATATCCTTCATGATTTTGAAACAAAATAATGTAATAAAGATCAAGTGTTACCTTTTGTGAAAAATTAATTCACAAAGAAAATACCTCGATAAGGACCATGAATTTGAAGCCTCGAATTTCACTATTTTTGAGTTATTTTTTTGTGTGCGTGTGCTCCTTAGGAAAAAAAGGGTGAAAAGTTTTTTTTTTTTTTCGTTTTTGTTTTTTTCCCTCTCTTTTGCTATTTTTTCTCTCTTTTTTGATTCCTCTCTTTTGCTGATCTTTTTCCCTTTTTTTGGGTGTTGTGTAATTTTTCTAGTATAATAGGGGGGTTGTGGGTTAGTTTTCGATGGTTTTTCATGGGAGGCGGGGGTAGTGCAATGGTGTGTGGGAATGTGGTAGTGAATAGTGGTTAAGTGAGGTAATGGGTAGGTTATTATTATTAATTTTTATTGTTAATAAATAATAATAATAATATAATAATAATAATAATAATAATAATAATAATAGTGATAATAATAATAACAACAACAACAACAACAACTAGTTATTGTGGCATTAATAAAAAAATATGAAATAGCTAGATCAAAAAATATAATTAAGAATATATTAAAATCAATAATTTATTTGCTAAATTTTGAATAAATTAAAAATAAAATGTAACTTAAAGTGTAACTCTATTTTTGTTGTTTTCAAATCCTTTAATATAAACTTACTAAAATAAAATATCTAATTTATATTGAAAAAATATTTAAGCTCTAAAACGGGTGTAAAACTTAAATTCGGTTAAAAATTACGTGTCTACACATATGCTAGAAAGCAACTTCGATATGAAATACATTGAAGTTGTTGATGTGATTGAATAGGTACTTGACAAGATAACGTATTTGAATTTCAATATTGTCAAAATTTCAATAAATGTGAGCTTTGTACTCCAAAAGAATGAAGGCAATAATGACTCATAGTCGAATTATGCTAGAGTATTGAGAAGTATGATGTATATCATGAAGTGTACATGAAAAAATATAGCATTTACTATTAGTATATTGAGTCAGTTCACAAGTAATATCAATCAAACTCATTAGATGACAATGAGAAGAGTTCTGGAGTATTTAAAACATACTTAAAAACTATTGTTTTGCATTATAACAAATAATAAACAACATTATTGGAAGAATACAACAAATTGAATTGCCAGGTCAAATGAAGTAAAATCCATGAGTGAATATTTATTTACTCTTTATAGAGGAGTAATTTCTTGAAAATCTTCCAAACAGATTTGTATCGCTCACTCTACCATGAAATCTCAGCTTATCAGTCTAGATTAGAGTTGAATGACTCCGAAATTTCTCAAAAGATTTTTGATCCGAACCTTTAACTCTAGCATGCATACATTGTGAGAGTTAATATGTAATAGGTAGGACATGGATCATGATGTATAACAAAAAGTCTTGTCATATGTGACATAGACATAATATCATTAGAGAACTATTCTCTACTGAAATTATCATAATTGACTATGTAAAGTCAAAGAATAATGTGTTAGATCCACTTACAAAAGGTCTAAGTAGAGAGAGAATTTATAAATTATCAAAGGGAATGATTGTGGCCGAGCACAAGTCATTGTGGCGGTAATTAGGATGACAAACGAGCAAGTCGAGTCAAATACGAGTTGATCAAAAAATAATTTAAATAAAAATGGATAAATTACCCGACTCGATTCATATTTTAAATGGGTAAAACGAGTTTATCCAATGGATAATATGGATTTCCATATTACCCATATTATATTAGAGATCTTGTTAAAAGCTTTAAAAATAATTTTTTTTATCAGTTAACTCGACCCTACTAGCCCCCACCACCCCTCTACCTCCCAAAAAAATGTAAAAAGTAATAAAAAATTCCACCCAACCCCTACCAGCCCCATACCTACCCCTACCCCCCCACACCCCATCCCTAAAAAAGTTAACAAAATTTTAAAAAACTTCCATTAATTTTTTTTTTAAAAAAAAGTACCACCTCACCCCCTACCAACCCCCTCACACCCATCCTTTATTTCTATCCAACCCTTTATCACTTTTTTTTGCTTTTACTCATTTTATCCATTTAATAACCCATTTTTAAATGGATAATATGGGTGTTACTCATTTTTTACCCATTTTCAAATGAGTTGGATAATAAATTTATTTAATATGGGTAATATGAATGGATACCCATATTATTTATCCATTTTGCCACCGCTAACGATAACTCTACCTAGAAGGCTGAACATTTAAGATCCATGTTCATGATAAGACAATGTTCAATAACAAGGATAAAGACATTAGGACTTTTCAATAGTTTCTAAGTTTCATACATGGTATATCAAATAATGTAACTACGTGATAAAACATTAAGAAATCACCTATGTAGGTGTGAAGTATAAGCCGCTTCAAGGAGAATCCGGTAAGGCCATTTCTCTATGCACTTATAAAGCAAGACGTGTTCATGGCTGAAATGAACAAAATAATGAGAACCAAAAACAGTTCAAGTGTTGAGTGTGTGACTTAGGTTGTCTGGGTATACACCAAATCTCAATGGTTCAAAGATATCAAATCTACCGATTGATTGAGTATATTCGATAGGCAGGGACCCACATAGCAGTTTTGGGTGCTCGAGCACCCATTGACTTAGGATTTTTTTTTGTATATATATAGAAAATATGATAAATACATTATTAAATTTAGATGAGCACCCATACAACAAAAGCAGTCATGGCTGCGCTAGTTTATGCCTTGAAATATTAGGGCGAGGGTTCGAATCCCGTCAGCTCATTTTTTTTTTAATTTTTCTAGCGAATTTCGCACCCCGGTCGAGGGTTCGAATCCTGTCAGCCCCATTTTTTTTTTTAATTTTTTCTAGTGAATTTTGCACCCTTTTATTTTTTTAAAGAAAATTCCTTTTTTTAATTAAGCGCTTATGTTACTCCGATTTTTTTTTACATATTTTGACTTTTCTTATTTTTAATTAGTTTAATTTGACTAACCTTTTCTTTCTTTTTTATTTTTAACTTTTCCTATGCTTTAAAACCTTTTTCACTGCCCACTTTTATGAGATTATTTCTTTTAACAAAACATGAAATCATTCTTCTTCTTCTTCTTCTTGTTTCAAAGAGAAAGCAATCAGCCCAACAACAAACTTCAAATTTTTTTCTTTTCAAAGTCACAATACAAAAGCAAGATAATATGATTTGATGTTTGATTAAAGTTAGATAATGAAAAAAAGGGTTTGGGGAATTAGATTTTGAAATTTTTATTGCTTATGGCTAGTCCTCTTAAGTCTTAATTCTTAAAATAGATTACACATATTTTTTTTATTACTTGATAAATAGGTTTATGACTTTAGATTCTCGCATATTTAGTGTTTCATGATTAAAAATATGTGATTGTTAATAGGTTTATGTTATAAGAGTTTAAGTTAGTATACGTTTACACTATGTGATTGCTAACAAATTTCTGTTAAGGAAGTGAGCACTCACTACATTTAAATCCTGAATCCGCCACTAATATCCGATATATGTTCACTATTGAATGTTCAAAGGGATACCCACTTATCCAGATGCAATCAATCCTTACTTATGAATCACACAGTTTTTCATGCATTTATTTTAGCAATAGCAATTCCCTATTTATGTGGGGGATTATTGGGTTTTAAAGGCGTGAATAGAAAATGAAGGGTTGTGACCTTTATGAAGAATTTTGTAAAGGATAGTTACCGTTTGAAAGGTTGTGCCTTTTCCAAAGTGTTGTGACCATTATGAAAGGTTGTTTTATTTCCGAAGAGTTGTGACCTTTACCATTTGTGGATATAAATAAAGAAGCTTTCTCTTATTTTTCTGCACTTAATTTTTTTCTTCTTTTGCATACATTTCTTACCAAACAAAATCAATTGACCGTGTCTGTTTGTGTGATTCGTTGCTATCATTTTGAGTTCTTGAAATTATTGAAGTTTGAGGTACCACTACTTTTTTAACGGTTAATTCATTTTATTTTTAGATAAATTAATCTACAACATCACATACTTAAGGAGAATTAAATTTCTTAAGAACACAACGAGTTCTGTGGACTCGGATAACTTTTGATTCTTCTTTCATCTTTTATTATTTTTGGTTTGATAATCTGAATACAGGAAATAACAAACTTAACCAAATAGGAGTACCATACTTCTTAGAACCTTTGACGATTAAATGGGTGGATGACACATAAAGAAAGTAAGATCTCCTTTTTGTGTTTCACGAAGGTTATGTTGATGTTTATAGGATAACCATGCGACATAGGGGTTCCTTAATGGCGAAGAATATTTTATTTTAACATATCTTGTTGCTTCCTAGGCCAATGATAGCTCCCCATGTCCCAATCGACTAAATCAAGTCAATCTACATTATCAAACTAAATTGGTGAAGAATCTACAATTACCTATATGTTAAAGTTAACTAGTGCCAACATATTTAAGCCACTAACAAAATTAACCTAGTTCCTTCTCCATAATAATTTTATTAGTTGATTTCCTAAGCAACTCGTCCTTACCCCTAACTATCTCATAGTCTTCTTCATTTAGACCTTTTAATTGAAATTCAAAAACGCTATTTACTTAAAATAATCTTCTCACCACAATACTTTGTCCTAAGATTTATATATATAACACAAATAATGGTAGAAAATATAAGAAGAGAATATCTTTCCTTTTTGTGAAACGTTGTTTTTTAACTTCTCAAATCAACCCTTTATAACATATAAATAAGTAATTAAATATATCAACATTGATACTATTACCTAGTAAAAAATTGGTGGTATGAAGTTTAAAACAAGGACCCAATGTCCATTGCTTTATATAATTGGTGACCTAGAAATACTTAAAAACTATGACAAACATCAAACATCCCTATACATTCAAGAAAAATAACTGCATTTTTTTCATGATATATGAATATAACTACAGAATAAATAACAAAGTTAATTATATACAGATAAATAATTTTATACATACATTTAATATAAATAATTATTAAATATGAAAGTTATTACTGAATGCCAACTAATTATGAAAGACACGTTTTACTTTATCTTTTCCAATGTTTACCATCAACTTTTTCTCTTTCATCAATATTCATATATCATGTTTTTTTAATTTTTTCCCAAATTAATTCAAATTTAAGATCCTTTTACATTATTTTTAAAGTAATTTTTGTGATTTGTGTCCATCAGGTTTTTTCTAATTGCTTCTTTCATCTCATTATTATGAAGATTATATATTTAATCATCTATAAGAGGAAAGAAGGTTCAGAACCATTAAAAATGAAAACTAATCTTGAAAAAGGGAGAAAAGTCAACAATCTTGATTCAAGTGGATGCCCAAAAAAGTACCCGAGCAGGAACAAGAGGAAAATGAGATTGAAGTTTGTATGTTTTTTTTAGTTTAATGTAACTTACTTATATATATCAACACATGTATTTTGTGACATTATCATTATGGATTGTCCTCTTGTATTAAAATTGTCAAACACAAATTGATTTCACGTGAATATAGTTGTTAAAAAATGAGTACAAGAAGAGCATGAACAAAAAAAAGGAGTGGAGGGTTATGTGATTGTTAATTTTGTATATAATAGAATACCTATGTACATTGACATTTGTATTATTAAATAAGCACAAGTTAAAATGTTGATATGTGAATACAATTATATCTGAATACATAAGTACTCTATCAAATATAAAAGGTTGATTAGGGAATTCAAGTAAAGTTGGATACATTATACTATATTTTTTTAATAAATGGCTCGAGTTAACAGAAAACCTCAAGTATTACAGAAAATAATGACCAAAAAAAGTTTGACGTTTGTTGGTATTTTCAAATTTTTATATAGAAGCATAGTTATACAGTTTGATACCCATAAATTATATCTTGTTTAGTGTTTGTCTAATGTATCCATCTTTTTGTTTAACAACAGTGTTGAAATGTATTCATTTTTCTTTTGCTTAACAATGGTTTTAACATATATCCATCTTTATATACATAGATACTTATATTGTTATATGACCACAAGTTAAAATGTTGATTTACGAATACAGTTAAATCTGGATACATAAGTATTCCATCTAATATAAAAGTTGCTTAGGGAATACAAGTATAGTTGAATACAATAATATTGTATTTCTATGATAAAATTCTCGAGTAACACCAAACCTCAAGTATTACATGAAAAAAATGACATTAATACTTATACAGTTTGATGCCTAGACTTTGTTTATATATCTAGTCTGTCCAATGTATTCATTTTTGTGTTCAACAACAATGTACTATTGTATTCGACATTACTATATTCATTTTTTGTTTAACAACTAGTGCATTCCTTTTTTAGATTATCGTTATCTTATGCTAAATTTATATAATTGCACTGTTTGATATATCGATACATTATGTTTTAATAAATACTTGAATCCTGAATATATTAATACTTTGAGTTTTATATGCTAACCATACAAGTAATATATTTTGGATTTGTAGGACATCAATTTATCACAACTTATCAGTGTAGTTCCCTATTACTAGCGTAAAAAAATAAGTACACCTTAACAACCAACACAGACACACAATTATATTGTTGATTGCCTGTTCAAGACAAAGATTGTTGGCATTTATGGCGCGTATGCTAATGTTGAAAGCAAAACTTGTGTTGCAAATATTGAAAACGTCATAAATGACTACATGTTGATGGATGCTATTCCATGGAGTACAGTCGATAAAGTACTCATACCACCTAATGTGAAACAGAATAACCATTAGGTACTGCTTGAAAGACACATTGATGTATATGACTCATACACAACAACTTGACATGATTGTTTTCTTAGAGTGGAAATTCAAAACTTGTTCAACTTATGCCAATGTATTTGTCCAAGTATTATGCAATAACATGGACGATACGAAAGATTGAACATTTCATTTGATGTGACCTACATGCAAGATATACCTCAACAAGGATATGGTGTAATGTATATTTACAAAATTGTTTCATCATTCTATATATTGATATAGCTCTACGAAATCTATTATATATATATATATATATATATATATATATATATATATATATATATAATTATATATATATATTATATATATATATATATTTGTGGATTGTATTTGCTTGCATTTACTTAAGTGATGGACAAGGCATTTCTGTTGAAACCATTAATGTTGAGGTTAGTTCGTACTAGATACGTTGCACTTCTTTCAGAATACACTGTAAAGAAGATTTAACATGGAGTATGTTAGAGACAATGAGGCACATACTTAGTTTAACAGGATGATGATGAGTCCTAAAATTGGACTTATCTAGGGCCTTGTTTTTAATGAAAATAGTGTTCTTGATTATGTATTTTATCTCGATATCTGATAAAAACTTCTAAATTTTAGGTATTTGAGGATTTTGTATGAGCATAGGAACTTAGGCGCAAAATGGAAGTAAAACGAAAGAAAAGAGTTGAATATGCAAAGTTCTCATCGCCAAGCACACTTGTCAATACACCGTACATAAAGTTTCACCTTCTGTTACATCAAGTGAGCCTTGAAGGAAGTGGATCAAAAGGCGACGAAAGGAGCAGTCGGGTCTTCACCGAATAGTTTCACGAAGGAGAGTTATTTCACCAAACTTTACAACATGCATGGATATAAAGGCAAGGCACAAACGACAATGAACTAGAGAAATGGCGAATCACCGAATCACTATCAAAGATGCCGAATGGATCCATCAACACTAAATCAAAAGTCTATAAATACTAAACTCTTTTATTATATAGAGATAGAAATTGAGAGAGTAAACATTATTATATTTTTCCAGTTTTATTTTTTAAGTTTGGAGTATTTTCCTCTCAAGTTTGGAGAGGGTTTTTGGGGAAGTATGAAGAAACAAGATCTTCTTCCAATCTTGGAAGTGGGTCTTATCCATTTACCTTCCTTTCCTACTTTTAAGGTTTAATTTCTTATACCCACTTGATTCCTTATCATTTTAAGTACATTTTATTATTGCTTGATGTGTGGCTAAAACCCATCATTCTTGGGATGTGATTTAGCAAATATATGTTTATATTATTGTTGGGTCTTGCTTGTTGAATAGATTAGATTCATTTTAATGGTGATTTCAGATAATGGTTGTTGTTTAATTTAATGGGTTTGTAGTTTCAAATAAAAAACAATCCATGTCTTTTAGGCTTGCCCGAGAGGGAGGTCGCGAAACCAAGAACACTAGACTGATGGCCTAAGGAGTGGTCCAACATGAGGTTTAGCTTGAAAGGGTGAGCCCTAGTCCCATATCCAAGCACCCTCTATTGAATGGCCAGGGTATGGGTAAGGCGTAGGCTGGTTAGTTTAGACGAGTGGGTGTCCGAGAGGAACCCATTTGATATGTGATAATTTGTCCGAGAGGGAATTTAATTTCACATAAAGCTTAGCCAAGTCACCATTGTCTTGCAGAATTTTCCTATCGAAAGCATGTACCCATTAGTTTGTGTCAATACATATTTCATTGTAACATTTCATAACTCGTAATAGCCAACAATAAGCTAAGAATTTTTTTATCACTTTTGGAAAGAGAAGGAGAAATGTGGAAAATTTCCTAAGTTAAGAAAATGAATTTTTGATCATTTTCTAACGATCATAACTTCTAGCTCAGGATGAGCTAGAGTCAGTTCTTGATATGGTTGGAAATATCTTGGAGAGATATTTCCAAAGCCTCTGAGTCTTCTCATTATTGATAACATATGAGGGACATATGTCTATCGAATGTTGGGCTGCCGAAGTGAGAAAATCCCGATTCCGGATTTTAGGAAGGACACACTAGTCTTTTCACCTATTTGTTTTGTATTTCATTATAGGGATTTATTTTGAGTGAAATTAAGTTCTAGTTCAGATTATAAAAGTTAATTTCCACTTAGGTCTTGGAAAAAAGAGAAGAAAAGAAGGAAAAGGGAGAAAAGCTCAAGGATTCATCAAGAACGCTAAGGTTTTGCGAGTGGAATTCGTCGGGGTGATCCCTATAAGGTATGTGAGATATTTTTGTGTTGAAATAGTTCAACCACACATCAACATTTCTAATTCATTGAATTTTGAGTAGACTGAATGATGAAAAGATGAAGTTCTTGAAGATATTGTTGATTTCTTGTTGGTTGAGGTGATGCATGCCTAGAGTTTATCTGATTCGTGTTTCCAAATTGTTTTTCAAGTCTAATTTATTTTGTATTGAGGTGTTAGTGATCCTAAGTATTTTGGGAAAGAACCATGGAAGCTTAGAGGGTTTAGAGATGAAAAACATATAAGAAAAGTCGAAATGCACATTCGTAGGGCCTTGGGGCGCCGCACATCCCATAGCCACACAAGATAATCTGTAATCGCACTGCCTTGAGGAGGCGTGCCAACAAGAGCACCCAAACTTGGCCTCTGAAGTTTGGGGCCTTGCACCCCACGCCACTTAGAGCGCCAAGGACTCCGTATGACCCCATTCATTTCCAATATTTTCGTACTAGTTCCTAAGTGATTTATCCATGTTTGCTAGTTGATTCCAACACTCTAAGGTACATCTAAACTTAATGAAATCATCCATAAACATGAGATCATGGAACTTTAATCCATAATCTAATTTAAGGAAAGTTAAGCTCAAAGTCAAAGAAGTTAAGAGTCAATCCTAAAAGTTAAGAAGCAAGTAAAAGTAAGTTCTTAAAGTTTTCAAGATTTTTTAATAAATGTTTAAACTTTGATTCAATACTCAAGTTTCAAGATAAGTAAAGAGTAAAAAGTAAAGTTGAAGTTCCTTTCTTCAAAAGTATATGGGGACTAAGTATCCCCGAAGAGATTTTAAATGTTTCACATTTAACAAGTAAGGAAACTTTGATTTCCAAAGAGCCTTCAGGCTAGTTTTCAGAAAGGAGTTAGCTTTATAAGATGAAGCAAGCAGGGAAACTAACATTCCCAAGAGGGCCTTTGGGCTATGTTTTGAGCACTAGTCTCAAACAACAAAAGAATTATGTTTTAAAAACATAATAACCAGTATATTTTTGGAGTAGTATTGGGCACCAATCTGAGGACGAGCATGAGTTCAAATAACTCATATCTTCATAAGACCATGTAGCCACTATCGTAGAAAATGGTAATACTTTTTATATGAAACTTTTTCACTATATACTAGTGGATGAGTTGTGCAGTTCAGATCTTATACCCTTGGCCGGGTATAGGATGCACTTGCACCGTAAGGTAGATAGTTCTATCATCATTGTAGCTCTTAAGCTATGGTTGTTGATTAGTGAAACTCCCATAGAAATTATTGTATTTTTATATACACTATTTTATTTGTATTTTTACATACATCTCAGAGTTAATTGTATCCATGTATACGTTCAGAGATTACAATATGTTTCAAAAAAAACATTTATTTATATTGCACTGCTTAGTAAGTTTCTTATATTGAAATGTGTTAGTTATTTATGAGTTGAGCAGAGCGAAGGTAAGTATTCCTTTTTACTCCCTTTGAAGCATAAGTTGTTGTTGTTTAGAATTCCAACGGCATACTTGAACATACAATGATGTAGACACACATAAGAAGGATTGGCATTTGGCGCACCGTTGATCTAGTGAGAAAATCAGAGTCAGTTGTTGAGTCTTCCTTCATTCCGGAGGACATGTTTATCAGTACATCATTGGTTCTTTGTTTTAGTTCGAGATGATGCATGTTGCTGACACTGAGAGAGCTGACCTACCTTCTTATCAACTCAAGGGTATTGTTTGGACTTGGTATGACTAGTGGAAAGATCGTAGAGATGAAGATACACTACCTTCGAGTTAGATTTTTTTAGGATGCCTTTTTGAGGCGTTTTTTCTCTGAGAACTAAGAGAGGCAAAGGTTCGTGAGTTCCCTACACTTAAGAAGAATTCTTGTCAAGACCCTCAACATAAACTAGGATAAGCTAGAGCCTCACATGAGTTGTATGAGTTTTTTATAAGGTTGTAAACAACTTTTAATAACTGGTTTAAAGAGTTTTGAGGTTGAACGTTAAGGAACGACCAAGACGTTCGACGGCTAGTCGTGTATGTACTTGTATGGGTGGTTTTATTATGTGCTTGAATGATTTTACTGAATTAAAATTCATGTACATGTCAGAATTGAGGATAAGGGACCGCTGTGTATGTGGTTGAAGGTGGTTGACTGAAGACAATCCAAAAGGAACAAGCCATAGTCAAAGAGCCAATGATGTCCCAAGTTGCAGCTTACTGCCTCAAAGTTTACAATGCACTTTATGGCCAATAGACTTGACCACGGTCCATGCAAGAGGTCTTGCACATGACTTGTCTTGAAGGGCTTGTCAAGACAAATTTGAACACTTCCCCAAGGACGAAGGGCCATCGAAGGGGTCGTGAACCACCTTCACAGACCATGAAGGTGGGCGTGGTCCCTAGGCGGGCTGCCCCAAAGTTGTAAATTCAAATAATTCTTATTTTTATATTTATTAATTGGGGTTGATGTTATATGTGTTTTACATTAAATATAAATAGTTTAAGGTCTTTTAACAAGTCATCAACCCCTTATTTCAAAAACCCTAAATAAAAACCCCAAGTTCTTCTCTCTAACCCAAGGAAGAAGAAGGAAGTCATTCAAGCAAGAGTTGAAGGTTTTTCAAGGTTTTCTTATGTGATTTCTTGGGCTTTAATTCCATTAAGGTAAAGTAACCCTTGATCCTTAGTTAACCTTTCATCAAAGGAGTTCTTTCAAGGTTTTCCAACATGATTCTAAGGTCAAAAATCCTATCTGTTAATCTAGCCATGGTTCATTGTTAAATTGTTTTCAAAGTCATTTTAATGATGAATATATGATTAATAAATGGTTTTAACATGATTTTAAATACAATTCTATGAATAACCCATGATATTCTTAACCTCTGAATTTATGATATAAGATGGGTTTTGTGATCTTAATTAGATAAGGATTCAATTATTAATAGATTATAGTATACTATTTAATACTAGTTCTATCTACGTCAATTGATTATGAATTTTGTATAATTGATCAATGATGATCACATCTTGGAGACTTGGTAATATTGACCTAATTTCCTAGTCTTTACTATTCGATTTAATATTTTGTGGTATGGTCCATTTAGGTGGCGGTGTTTAAATTTTTGTTTATCTTTATATGTTGTGATCATGTCCTTGAAGGCATTAGATACAAGCTGAATTGATATGATTGTTTCATATTTATAAAATTTTTGGGTGTAACCTTTGATTCTAGTATCTTGATTGAAGTGTATTGATGATGTGAAGTAAAATGTGTATGCTGAGGGTAGGGTAAGGAATGACCTATATGGATAATGATGATGAATACTCTTGTACATGGCCCAAACCTATGAAATCCCGATATAAATGTGTGATCAAGTATTCTAGGAATCTTCTATTCTAAATTTTAATATTTTCTTGTGTCCTATGATGTAATGTGAGCGTGTATGATCAATAGTCCTTAATAGTCTATATGTGTTTGACTTGAGACTTAAGGTATGTTGTACATGTGGTGTGATCTTTAGAGGGTGGCTTCCTCAATACCATGTTATTGACATTATGTGAATATGTTGATCAATGTATAGACACACCTCATGCATATCTATTAGTAAGATAGATTCATGGTGACTAAGAAAGGATAGTTCTCCTATGTTCCATTACCTATTACTATGAATGTAAATTATATAATTAATGAATTATGAGCATGTGTTGCCTAGAGCTGTTTATGTGAAGGTAGGTCTCACATATGTATGCATATACATGATTGTATAAATGGTATACTTATTCGAAAGGACATTCTCACAGAAAGTAGGTTATATGGTGAAAGGACATTCTCATCTTAGAAACTTTTGAGCTATATGATATATGAGGGAGTAAGTCCTTAAAGCCTACTTTACGAACTACTATTATTTAAAGGCTTAAAATGTTTTTAAAAGGGAGTTTTGAGCTTAGCACCGAGTGAACATGATAAATGAGAGTAGGGGCTTCACGTTTAGTAAGTCCGGATTCCAACAAAAGAACAGTCACGTTTAACAACTCCGGGTTCCCAACATAGATGTTGTCTCATTTGATGAAAACGCCCTTTTAGGTCTTAGAATAGTGGATCATCTAAAAATAGCTATTATGTATGAAGGTCTACCTTGGCAAGTAGTGCCCTCTTTTTTCAGTGTTGGAGTAGAACACTGGATTCCATGTAGCTCACATGGTATATGTCAGTTATGGCTATGTCTCTGGAAAGTTAAGAAATGAATTAATATAAGAACATGACTCTAATCATAACTCCTTGAGAAGTTTACTTAGTATAGGTAGGACTATGGACCCTACCTATGCATTGAACTAGTGGACTTCAAGAAAGGACAAGATTGGTGCCTCTTATGAAATAAAGACTTATATTGTGTATGATTTGTATGAATGCATTTTTAAAGTTACTTTGATATGTCAAGACATGAATCATGATTATGAATATGTGAATTACACTTATGGTTTCTAAATGATTTTACGTAGTATTTGTGGGGGTATGGGACTTCATGTGTACTTTGCCCAAGTAAGCTTGTGAAGGGGTTGTCAGGGAATTTTACATATGATATGAATCAAATGAGTTATGATTAAAGTTCAATGAACAAAATACCTCTTATGTGACCATTAATGAATTATGTTGGTCTTATGTATAATGTTAAGTGAATGTGTGGTATGTTATGGAATGAGTTGTGCCTATGTCTAGGATCACTTCTTAGGAACACTTGGTAAAAGTAGTATTATGTGATGCTACGTACACATTGTACTAGTGTAACTTGAGGGTTGGCTTAGGTGATGTTTATTATGTAAAACTTATTTCTTATGATGTTCTCATGAACTTGTGAATAAATGTGGTTGTGTTGATGAAACATATTTATTAAAGACCATCTTGGGTGACATTAAGGTTATACATTGTAGTTAGTACCAATTGAGGGTTGCTTAAGGAAAGAAGTCAAAGTAAGAGAGAGATAATGAGTTTTATGTAATAAATGTGCCTCAAAATGTATTAAGTGGCTTTATGTTGTGTTATGAATAATGTCTATGTCTATATGATGCATGTGAATGATATTGTACTTATTGTATCAATGTTCATGATGTTTACTAAAAATACATATTGCATGATCTGTAATGAAATGTACTTTTTAAATGCATGTTTTTGCATGGTTTTATTTTTATGAATTCTTGTATTAATACAATTCTTCTTCATCTTCTTATAAAAGTGAAGGTGGTGATGGCTAGAAGATGTCTCCTAATGTGAAGATCTGAGCTCCAAAAAGGGATCTTTAAGAATGAAGGATTTCATATGTCAAATTTTCTCTTTAAGCTTTTATGTTATATCTTAAATTATTATTTTATGTTGTTAAGGGTCGTGTGCTTATTCTATATGATTGAGTTTGTCTTAAGATGGCAAAGGAGACTTAGTGTCTAACTATGTACTTATGATATTTTATATATGCATAAAGTGATGTTCTATCATATGATTTGCCATGAAAAATTTTAAATTTTTTGCTAAATTTATATGTCTATGCAATGAAAGATGTCTAAGGGCTTGACAACACCTCCGAGAGTTCAAGTACACCATTTTACTTCTAGGGGTGCTCCCAGATCGTGAATAACTTGGTATCATAGCATGAAGTTATAGAAAGTGGTTTTGGCGTCAAAAGTCTCATATTTTCCACGTCAAGTAGAGTATTTTTCATCGGTTGTGAGTCGCAACACATCTATGATCAAGAGGCTAAGGACGTTAGAGTTTCACCTTATTCACTACTCTTTTTTCGTGCCGTAAAACATAACTCTATATGATTTCTCAAGGCTTCAGGTAGAAAAGGTGAGTTTTCATGCTTATTATGGTATTGTGTCTAGATGAGTATTTGTGAAGGTGAATTGGGAATGTTTTGATCTAATGACATTTGTGACAATATGTGATTTATGAGAATGAGAGATTATGTTGCGAAATTATGTTATGATATGGTTATAGCTTAATAAGAGTTTTTATAGTTGAACGGAGTTCCCTTTGGAATGATAGGTTATTTTATTGTTATGTATGATTATAGTATAATGGTATGGTATAGGCTTGAAATGCTTTGGAGAAATGTGGTAAATATAGTAGGATGAAAGTTTTCCCTTTATATGTGTATTGCTTCATAGTTTTCCTTGTGTGGATTGAAATCTTTTGTATAGTCTTGTTCCTAAGAAGGGAAGATGGGTGTTGAACCTAGTAAGGAAATTGTGGAATATGCTAGTAAATGGGAGAACTTTTTATTTAGTTGATGAGTCCCTATATGAACATATTCTAAGAATGGGCAAAAAGGGAATAAAGGGTCTTATTCGATAATTTGGAATTATGATTTGCCCTAAGGTTGAATTTGAAGGATGTATGTATCCCTTAACTCTTAAAGAGAAGGAGAGAATTGATGTTGACCTACTTTGAAGTGGTTAGTTTTCTTTTAAAGTTAATCTTATAGTCATCTAAAGAAAGTACTTAGTTTTAACCTAGTCATGGTTTGTTGGAAGGTTCCACCTAAGGTAATGATGTGGGTTGAAATATGACATCTAAACTACCTTGACCTAGTGATGGAAGAAAAAAGAGAGGCCTTTATAGCCAATACTTCTGTATGTTTCCCTAAGTTTTGAACTAGAGAGGATAATTACCTTAAATCGCTAGAAATGTGTTAGTGGATCTCAAAACCCCCAACATGTGTGATATGCTTTGTTAGCATCACTGATTTGTGTAGTCCTAAGTTAGGGGGAGATTCTCTAAAGGCTATAGATGAACTACCTAAGATGTTGACCCTTGTATGCTTAAATCCGTAACTACTTACCTTTTTATGACTTGGAGGTAGAATATAATAAAATATGGAATTACCCTTAATATTAATGGAGTAAAAAAGGGCTCGTGTTGTTGGGTAGTATGACCTAACTTGATCCTTATGAGTTTCCTTTAAGTGAAAGACTTGGAATAATGGTTATTTAGGAGTACCTCTTGATGGTTGAGTTAGTAAGCTCCTTGAGATTAGATTAGGATTTGAAACCATCAATGATTTAAAATCTTCTTATATAAGGAGTATGTAGGTTTGGTTTTAACTTGCTTAGAATCTTGGTGTATAATGGGATGAAGTGATAAATGAACTAGGATAAAATAGAGCCTAAAATGAGTAATATGAGTTGATAACTTTTTTATAAGGTTGGGAACACCTTTTAATTATTGGTTTAAAGAGTTTTGAGGTTGAACGTCAAGGAACGATCAAGAAGTTCGACTAGTCGTATATGTGCTTGTAGGTGTGTAAATGGTATGTTGTGGTTTTATGCTTTGGTTGAATAATTTTTGTGAGTCAATTTCAAGGCACGTTTAAGAATCGAGGGTAAGGTAACATAGTGGATGTTATTGAATATGATTGACAGGAGCCAATCCAAAAGGGACAAACCTTAGCCAAAGAGCCAAGGTTGTCCCAAGTTGGCAGCTCACTGCCTCAAAGTTCACGGACCACGTCACGCCCAGTTGACTTGACCAAAGTTCGTTAAGGAGGTCTTGGACATGCCTTTTACTCCTTGGTTTAGTCAAGTCACAACCCCATGGATGATGAGCCGTCAAAGGGGTCGTCAACCACCTTCACGGACCATGAAGGAGGGTGTGGTCCCTTGGTGGGCTTCCCCTTATTTGTAAATTGAAATAATTCCTAATTCTATGTTTTCTTCTGAAATTTCGTGGGTTTTTGTTCCATTAAGGTATCATAGTCGTTGATATTAGTTAACCTTTTATGTAAGGTGCTCTTTCAATGATTTTCCAACATGATTATAAGGTCAAAAATCCATCTTTCCATCTAGACACGTGTTCATTGTTAAATTGTTTTCAAAGTCATTCTAATTAAGAAATGATTAATCACTGGTTTTAACATGATTTTCAATCCAATTCCATGAAGAACCCATGATCTCCTTTAACCTCTCAATTTATGATATAAGATGGGTCTTGTGATTTTGATTAAATAAGGATTCAATTGTTATTAGAATATAGTATATTGTTTAAACCTAGTTCTATCAATGTGGATTGATTTTGAATTGTGGAGAATTTATCAATGATGATCATATCTTGGTGACTTGGTAAGATTGACCTAATTTCCCTCTCATTAGTATTGGATTTGACATTGTGTGGTATGGTCCGCTTATTGTGGTGGTGTTTACATTCTTGTATATATTTATTGTTGTGATCATGGTCTTGGAGGCATTAGATGCAAGATGAATTGATATGATGATTTCATGTTTATGAAGTTGATGGGTGTAGTCTTTTATTCTAGTATCAGGTTCTAAGTGTATTGATGATGTTAATTAGAGTGTGTACGTTGAATGTAGGGTAAGGTATGGTCTATATGGCTAATGATGATGACTACTCTTGTAGCAATACCATGTGTGATCATAATATGATACCAATCTTCTATTCTAATGTTTAATATGTTCTTTCCTCCTATGATGTAATGTGACTATGTGTAGTCTATAGTCTTGAATACTCTATATGTGTTTGACTTGAGACTTAAGGGACGTTGTACATGTGTTTTGATCTTATGAAAGTGGCTTCTTAATACCATGTTATTGTCATTATATGATCATGTTGACCAAAGTAAACACACACCTCATGCATATCTATCAGTGGGATAGATTCTTAGTGACAAAGGAAAGGATAGTTCTCCTATGTACCATTACCTATTACTATGCATGTAAATTTTATGATTAATTGATTATAAGCATGTGTTTCCTCGAGGTGTTTATGTGAAGGTAGGTATCACATATGTATGCACACATACATGATTCTATGAATGGTAGAATTATGTGTGAGGACATTCTCACATAAAGTAGGTTTTATGATGAAAGGCCATTGTCATCTTAGAAACCTTTGAACTATATGATGTATGGGGAAGTAAGTACCTAAAGCCTACTTTATGAACTAATGTTATTGGAAAGCTTAAATATGTTTTTAAAATGGAGGTTTAGCTTAGCACCGAGTAAACATTAAAGATGAGAGTGGGGGCTTTACATTTAGTAAGTCCGGCTTCCAACAAGATAACCTTCACATTTAGCAAGTCCGGGTTCCCAAAATAGATATTGTCAGATGAGATGGAATACTCCATGTTTATAAAGTCAAGGTTTATAGTAAAATCTGTTTGTTCTATAACCACGTGCCCCCGTAGGTCTTAGCTTTGTTGATCCACTCGAATGACTATTATGTATGAAGGTCCTACCTGTGCAAGTAGTACCCTCTCTTTTAGGTCTCGGAGAAAAACGGATTCCATAGTGCTCACATGGTACATATCGGTTATAACCTATGCCTCCCAAAAGTTAAGAAAATGAATTAAGATAAGAAAATGAACTATGAACTCTAATCATAACTCCTTGTGATGTTTAGTTAGTATAGGTAGTACTATGGACCCTACCTATTGACTGCACTAGTGGACTTTAAGAACGGATAGGATTGCAGCCTTTTATTAAATAAAGAGTTATGTTATCTATGATTTATATGAATGCATGTTAAAGTGACTTTGCTATGTCAAGACATGCATTAGGATTATACATGTGAATTACACTTATAGATTCTAAATGAATTCACTTAGTATATGTGGGGCATGGTACTCCATGTGTACAATTCACAAGTAAGCTTGTGAAGGGTTTGTGAGCGTAGTTTACCTATAATATGAACTAAATGAGTTATAACTAAGATGTAATGAATCAAAGAATTGTTATATGACCATTAATCAAGTGTGTTGGTCTTAAGTGTAAAATTAAGTGAATGTATGGTATGTTATAGAATGAGTTGTGCCTCAGTCTAGGGTAACTTCTTTGGAACACTTGTTGTAAGTAGTATTATGTGATCCTACCTACACATTGCACTACTGTGACTTAGGGGTTGTCTTAGGTGATGGTTATTATGTAAAGCTTATGTCCTATGATGTGCTCATGAATTTATGAATATATGTGGTTGTGTTGATGAAACATACATATGAAATACCATCTTGGGTGACCTTAAGGTGATACATTGTACTAAGTACCACTTGAGGGTTGCTTAAGGAAACAAGTCAAGGTTTAAGAGAGTTAATGAGTTGTATGTTATGAATGTGCCTCAAAATGTGTTAAGTGGCTTTAAGTGCTATTATGAATAGTGTCTATGTCTATATGATCTATGTGAACTATATTGTACTTATTATATCAATATTCATGAAGTTTACTAAAAAGACATGTTGCATGTTTCTAATGAAATATCATCTTTAAATGCATTTTTTCATGGTTGTCATACTTAGTGCCTTCTTGTACTGATATCATTCTTCGTCATTTTATGACACAAAGTGTAGGTGGTGATGGCTAGAGGATGTCTCCTAAAGTGAAGAGCTTGATAGATGTTTCCCAAGCTCCAAAAAGGGATACTTAAGATTAAAGGATTTATGATGTCAAAGATGCTCTTTAAGTTTTTATGTAATAGATTAGATTATTATTTTCTGTTGTTAAGGTCAATGTTTGTATTCTATTGTATTGAGTTGGTCTTAACAAGAAAAAGGGGAATT
This sequence comes from Solanum peruvianum, assembly GCA_027705065.1. Taxonomy (NCBI): domain Eukaryota; kingdom Viridiplantae; phylum Streptophyta; class Magnoliopsida; order Solanales; family Solanaceae; genus Solanum; species Solanum peruvianum. Next base: position 39,269,135 of record JAKWJD010001757.1, read on the forward strand.
AGAGTCTAACTATGTATTTATAATATTATTTTATATATATATATATATATATATATATATAAAGTGATGTTCTAGCATATATGATGTTCTATGAAATGTTTTAAATTTTCCGCTAAATTTCGATGTCTATGAAATGAAAGATGTCTAATGGTTTGTACAAGACCCCCGAGAGGTCAAGTACGCCGTATTACTTCTAAGGGTTGCTCCCCGGTCGTGAGAATTTTGTAAGTGTGAATGAGTATAGGTTGAATTTCACCCAACTATCTCGTTATTTTCGGAGATGGTTAAGAAAAATAGGATTAGGATGAGTAGGATAAGTTTCCCCTGCGGATCCACACCTCCCATAGCCCAAAATGACATGCTCTGTCAATAAGGCCTTGCGTAGGCACGGCAGCCTGAGTACCCCAACTTGGCCTATGAATTTTGGGGCCTGGCTCTCCACGCCTCACAGAGCGCCAAAGACGCCATTCAACCCCATTCATTCCCAATCATTTTCGTACTAATTTCTAAGTGATATACTCATGTTTCCTAGTTGATTTCAACATACTAAGGTACATATAAACATCATTAGATCATCCATACACATGAGATCATGAACCTTGAATAAGGAACTAAGAGCCAATCCTAAAAGTTAATAAGTAAGTCAAAGTAAGTTCTTTAAGTTTTCAATGGTCTTTAGTAAATATTTTAACTTTAATATAGTACTGAAGTTTCAAGCTATGTAGACGAAAGAGTAAAGAGTAAAGTTGAAATTTCTTTATTCAGAAGTATATGGGGACTAAGTATCCCTAAAGAGATTTAAAATGTTTTCACATTTAACAAGTAAGGAAACTTTGATTTCCAAAGACCGTTCGGGCTAGTTTTCATAAAGGAGTAATAGCTTTATAAAATTAAGCAAACGTGGAAAATAAAATTTCCAAGATATAATTTGAGCTAAGTTTTGAGCACTAATCTCAAACGATAGAAGAAGTGTGTTTTAAAAACATAAGAGCAAGTATATTTCGGGAGTAGTATTGAGCACCGAATTAGGGACAAGAATGAGTTGAGATAAGTCATATCTCAATAATACCATGTAGCCACCATGGGTAGAAAAGGGTCATACTTTTTAGATGAATTCTTTTCATAGTAGACTAGTGGATCGATTAGACAGTTCAGGTCTTATACCCTTGGTCGTGTATACGATGCCCAGAAGCATGAAATAGGTAGATGTATCATCACTATATCTTTTAAGTGATGGTTGTCGGTTAGAGAAACTCTCATCGATGTTATTGTATTAATTTTATATAAATCAGTTTATATGTATTTTTACATATATGTCAAAGTCAATTGTATCTTTGTATACATTCATAGTTTACAACATGTTTCCAAACAAAATTTTTTATATATTGCACTTGTTAAATTGCATTATTTTGAAATGAGTTACTTACTCATGAGTTAAGAAGGCAAGTGTTCCTTCTTATTCCTTTTCAAGCTTAGCTTGTTGTTGTTCATATTTCAAACTCACGTACTCGTACCTCTAATGTACTGATTCTATTTCGACTTCATTGCATTATGATGCAGACGCAAGTAACTTGGATTGGTATTCGGCGCACCTTTGATCAAGTGAGCAGCTTAGAGTCAGTTGATGATCCTCCTTTCATTCCGAAGAACATCTTTATCAGTAAGTCATTTGTTTTAGTTTTAAGATGTAAGGATGATTGGGGGTCCTCTCCCAACATCCATCATTACATTAGAGGCTTCGTAGAAAGATAACATTAGTCTTTTGTCTTATTCATTTCAATTGTGTAAAATTAAGACATAAGTTCCCGTTTTGGCTAAGTTAATACTTTAAAGTTATTCCCTTTGAGTCATTTTTCTTATATTTATGTCTTTAGAAGAGTTAAGAATGTTAGGACAAGGGAACGCTTGGGGCCAGTAATGGTCTACGAGTGCCGGCCACGCCCAACGCGTAGGCTCGGGGCGTGACACAATCACACCCCAATAATTCCCCCCACCCCACCCAACTTGTTTTCTCCTTTGTTTCTGCTAATTTTAGTACATGTGAAAAAAATTGTTGATATTTTACACTTTGGTGTCACAAATTCAATTTAATTTTGTTTAACTCGAAAAAGTCTTGAGTTATCACTATTTAGAATGAAATTCTAAGTAGCTATAACTTTCAGTACCACTCCCTTAGGACATGACCCCAACCCTTGGTTTGCTTACTTTACTATCTTTGATTCCTATACACTCAAAATGTAGGTTAGTGTCTTTGCTCACGAAATGTAAAAACATACACATATTAAAGTATCAAAATGGTGTCGCTGTCGGGAGTGGTATCACGTGAAGATATATTTAATTAGAGGTTTTAGTATTTTGTAGTTTCCACTAATTTAACATTTAGTATTGTTTTATTTGTTGTCTAAAATTCCCAGGAATCATGAGTGTTAACAGTAGTAATGGATGCCAGGTAGGCCATTAGGACGACATTGGCAATCTAAGCGATGTCCAGGAGCCCAACAATAACGACCCACATTAATGGAAGGTGTTGAGGTAAACCGCTTACCTCCATCAGAGGGAAACATAGTATTCCAAATAACTAGTACTGTATTGAAACTTTTTCAACAAAAGGTATTTTTACTGGATTAGCTCATGAGGACCCGCATGAGCACGTACAAAATTTATGGATGTGTGTTGACCATTCTCGTTCAAAAAAATCTCTGAGGAATTAGTTCAAGTGAGACTATTCCCTTTTTTTATTGATGGGTGAAGTTTGTAAGTGTTTACTTGAGTTCCCACGCAACTCAATCACTTCACGGGAGGAACTCATTATAACTTTCAGCATACAATTTTCTCCCTTTCAAATTTGATGATCATTCGGATAATATGAAGGATATAATCATTTGAATGGAGAACCCTTGCATGAAACTTAGATCCAATTTATAAAGATGGTGTTTCAATGACCAACACATCGTCTTCGAGATAATGTACTCCTCCACTACATTTATCGAAGTCTAGACTCAGTTAACAAAGAGGTGGATGACCAACTATCACTAGGAAGACTAATGCAGCCGCCATATGTGGTGGCAATAAAACTTTTGGATGGTATAACAACAAGTCACGGTACACTCGCGTGGACAAAGTTACTCTAGTCACCTTTCAGTTATCTAAAGAGTAGATCGAAAAAGACAATGAAAGGAACAAAAAGATTGCCAAGATCATGATGCAACATGATATTATGTTCAAGAATGTAATCGGAGAAGGCACCTGTTTCACTTTTGTGGGAGTTGTGAGTAAAAATCCTGATGACATGAAGTTTGAAGCTTTATATAGTAAAGAGGTAAATTCTTAGCAAACTAAGGTAGTGGTTATCGATAGAACAACCGAAGGCAGGGTGGTAAATAAGGTTAGCCTACAGAGTATGGATGGTAGGATAAAGACCGAGAATAGAGAGATAAAAATACGACTTGGAAAAATGGGGAGAGGGATAGGTATGTGTCTCCCCATGAGCGACAAAATCCCAAGGATCCTGAAGGTGGTAGATTTGAGCCTCAACAAAGTTCAAGGGTAAAAAAAGGCTAAAAGGTATGAAAGAAGATGTGTCCACCCTCTATTAGACCTTCATATCCTATTCGGTCTCAAGCAAGCAGTTAGAGACCCAGATGGACCAAATCTCATCGCATCTCAAGCCAAGACATCAAGGGGGTTCGCCTAGTGACATTATGGCTAACCTGAAGAGTGAGACCTAAATATTGACTTGCATAGTTCCATGATGTTACTAAGGCTCTCTTTGGGAGGCAACCTAAAACCATTTACTTGTTTATTTTTTTGATATCTTGATAAAATAAGTGGTGTGTTGTTTGTTCAAGTTTAGCAAGGAAAAGTGCTTGAAAATATGCAAAGTGACAGTGAATTGGTGGTACGCTGACATATTCGACATAACTAATCATTCGACTCTATGCACCTAAAAGGTTGAGTTAGTAAAACTCAGTGGAATGATAATTTTTGTCGTTATTAACCAACCCAGTCAGCGATCTCAACAAAGACCGCAGATGTAACTTTTGCAAGGGTCAGGAATCCTTTCACATTTGGTGACAAAACAGCTACTCGGATGTTTGCTGAGTTAGTAAACGCGATAAAATAATATCATAGAATGAGTAGAAGATCGATGGTCATAGGCACCAGGCTTAAAATTCCTAGTTCAAACCTTTCCTTCCACTTTCTCCCTTTCACAAACTCACATTTTCACTCTAGTTACTATATCTCTTTCACTCTATAGTATTTTAAGTGTCAAATTGTGCAGGGTTGTGGATTCATTGCGGCCTAGCACACAATCACATTCAAATTCAGCACCAAAGGTTAGTAATAAAACTCTACAGTTATCTTATCAACAGTTGTACTCATTTAGATAATGTTTAGTAGTGCCAAATATTTTCTAAGTCTTAGTTGATGGGATAAGATTTATTGTAAATTATTAATTTATATTTTATGAGTAGTTGGTAAAATCCCATTCTAGTGTACTTTGAGCTGATGTTGTTATGTTTTTGGATGGAGGAAATGCTACGGGTCTTCATTAAGAAATGATATTGAAAAGGCTTGAGACACATAATAAGGGATTGCGCGGTCAAATGTGAAATAACAGAATGAAAATAGACACGTTCATATGTTTGGACAGTTCAGTGCGGCTCCCCGAACCGCTTGCCGGTTTTCCTAACATTACTGTTTCGACTTTAACTGAATGCTTTATGTATTGTATGAATTGTAACTTTCGGCGATCAGATCGCGTTACAAATTTCACTCAACAATTCACCAAAAGACTTCTTGTCCGCCTTTTGTCTACACCCTTATGTAATTTTTACATTTTTAAGGCCCTAGAAGAACCAACACAATACAAATTATCTTGGTAAAATGACTCCATATTCAGAACCCCCCTAGCACCCTTTCAAAATTAGTGCCTAACTTATCATCGATGTTTTTGCAGAAATGGCAAGACTAAAAGTCGCTGGGGAAATGATCCACCCTGGGAAATAAGGGCATGAGAGTTGAAGGATGACGAAAAGAGAGAGGAGTTACCCAGACAAAGGAAATATACCAAGGAAATCAATGACAAAAGATGAATTCTGGATCAAACCTAGTGTGCCTCCATGGGCTGGAAGCTTTGTTAATGTTGTACATGACTTCAATGAATCTCATGAGATGGATCAAATGATAGTAGCCAAAATTGTTGCCTAGCCAAAGACAGATGAAAACAATGGTGAAACTCGAGAAGTAGCATTTGAGGAGCAGTTGTCTTATTTCGCAAAGACATTTCTGGCGCTCATACACTGACAAATGAAGAAGTTGCATAAACAGGATTTCCTTTTCACTTATCTGTTTTTGTTTATCATGCTTAAATTTTTTGATATTGTCATTATTTTTATTTGAGAAAAATAAGTGTTATTTATTGTGGGGTGAGTCCCACGTTGTTATGTTGTGCTGAATATTTATGTTTTTTGATATATGTTCAGGTTGTCTGTTTAAATCACTTTTTAAATTACTTTCTCAAATGTTTGAGCTTGTTTCTCTCTTTTGGGTCATAATTTCATAATAATTTTTACCCTTCCAAAAACTTTTGAAAATTTTGTCACCTCTTGAGTTTAAAGTGGTTGTACTTGTATAAATTTAAATCTCGTTTTCAATCAATGTCAATGAATTGAAAAGTGGTCTCAATCAAACAAAAATGAATGTGCAACATCAAAGATAACGAATGAAGTTACATAGGTAATATGTGAACTCTTTGCATCTTGTTGTGATCAGCCAATTATCAAATTGATTATTTTGCAATAACCATTGCACACTAGCGAAAGTGTGTTGTCTTGTTTAACTTAAGTGTCATGGCCTTATGTGATGAGATTACTTTGAGCCTTGCATGAATAAACCTAGAATTTGCCTTGATTGATTTAGAAAGGTAATTGCAAGATAAGTTTCACATGTACCTCTTTTGTGGCATACCCGTGAGTGTGTGAAACTCTTTTGAACACCCTTTGAGACTTACCTCATCCTTGAGAAAACCTAAATAAAAACCTAAACCTTCCTTTATCCATCACCTATAAAAAAAAATTTGAGAAGTGATACAAGTGAATAGCCAATATAGGCCAAAAGTCTAAGTTGGGAGTATGTTAATAAGGAAAAAGAGACATCAAGAAACTCAAGAAAAGTCTCGCAAATCCATGGTATTGTAGAGAAATGGAAACCCCCTATACAAAAAAAAAAGAAGAAGAAAAAGAAAGACAAAACAAATGAACAAAAAAATAGAAGGAAAGAAAAGAAAGAGAGAAGAAAAGTCTTGTAATAAAAGCACAAAATGAAAATAAATCACGTTTCTAAAGCAATACATGAAGAGAAATAAAATATGACTTAGAAGCACTTGACTAAGGATCGTGGAAGGAAGATAGGCGACATATTAAGGAAATGACCTCTCATTGGAGAAAAAGTCACAGAGATCAAATGACCTTTCCTTTGCACTCATCCCCGTTACAAGCGTTAGGAAGACATTTTTTTTTCTTGAGTGGCGAACCGAAGGTCAATTAGAAAATAAGGCAAACCTAAGGGTTAAAACATTCATTGTGTTCCTCTTTGTCATGTGAGTGTTGCATTAGATTCCTAATATAAAGTTGATAAATGTATATGTGTAAAAATGGAATCATTCTTTGTGTGAAGGCATGTAAATACTTTTGTTGAACTTGAACTTGCATTAGTAACAAGTATTGTAAGCTCAAGAATCTTTGGAAATGGTCTGTCACAATTGAATCTTTGATCATACAATTGAGCTACTCATGAGTACTTTGAGTATGTTGTGTATATTCAATATTGAGTATTGTGTAGCACTATTTGAGATATCGTATTTGAACTAATGAACTTGAGTTTTACGACAAGCAAAAGTCTATGTTGGGGGTGTTGATGAGTCCTCAAATTGGACTCATGTAGGGGCTTGTTTTAACGTAAATAGTGTCACCGATTGTGTATTTTATCTCAATATCTGATAAAAACTTCTAAGTTACAGGTATTTGAGGATTTTTTAGAAGCATGAACACTTAGGCATAAAACTGAAGAAAAGAGCAGCACACTTGGCAATACGCAAGTATAGAAAACTTGTGCCTTCTATTACAACAAATAAGTCATAAAGGAAGTGAATTAAAAGGCAACGAAAAGGATAAGTCGGCGCTTCAACGAATAGTTCTGTGAAGCAGAGTTGTTCTTCCCAACGTTACAACATGCATGGATATAAAGGCAATGCACAAACAACGATGATCTAGAGTAAGGGCGAATCGCTGAGTCACTCGGTGATTCACGAATAAAAATGCCAAATGGATCCAGCAGCACTAAATATAAAGTCTATAATTACTGAATTCTTTTATTATTTAGAGACAGAAATTGAGAGAGTAAACATTATTATATATTTCCAGTTTTAGTTTTTAAGTTTGGAGTATTTTTCTCTCATGTTTAGAGAGGCTTTTTGGGGAAGCTTGAACAAAGAAGTTCTTCCAATCTTCGATGTGGGTCTTCCCATTTACATTCCTTTGCTACTTTTAAGGTTTAAACTCTTATACACATTTGATTCCTTTATCATTTTAAATATATTTATTTATTGCTTGATGTGTGGCTAAAAACACCATTCTTGGCCCATACAAAACTACCCAGGTGTTTTCATCTTGTCCAACACGTAGGTCGCGAAACAAGACCAATATACCAATGGCCCAAGGAGTGGGTCGACATGAGGTTCATTCTGAGAGGGTGATCCCTATTCAAATATCTAAGCATCCTCTATCAAATTGACAAGGTGTGGGTAAGGTTTATGCTGATTAGTTTAGAAGAGTGGGTGTCTGAGAGGAACCCATGTGATGTGGGGTAAGTTACCATAGATGGAATTTACGTTCACCTAAAGATTATCCTATTCACCATCGTCTTGCAAATTTTCCTATCAAAATCATGTACTAATTAGTTCGTGTCAACATATATTGTAGTCACATCCCAAGAAGTTTCCCTCACACTTGTTTTCTCGTTTGCTTTTGCTAAGTTTACTACTTGTGACAAAACCCCCTTGTTTATAATTTACACTTTGGTGTAGCAAATTGAATTTAATTTTGTTTAACTCGAAAATGTCTTGAGCTATCACTATTTAGAACAAATTCTAAGTAGCTACAACTTTCACTCCCATTCAATTGGGACACGACCCCGACCCCTACCCTTGGTTGAATTGCTTTACTATCTTCGATTCATAGACACTAAAATTGTAGGTTAGTATCGTTGATCACGAAATATAAAAAGATACACATATTGAAGAATCAAATGATATACTCACAAATGGATATTAGTGAAATTTTCATGATCGACTAGTAGCCTATCTATGTTTTTTAGTTTAAGATATTGTGAAACTACTATAGTGTGTTGGATATATGTCTAATTTTTTTTGGCTTAAAGTATTTTAATTAATGTGTAAAGTAATTTTAGGGTAATTTTAGGGTAAATCAACAACGAGATGTGTACCTTGTAATTCGCAGTGGAAGTCGTTGATTTTTCCGTTTTGAAAAGATTGCACTCAAGTTCATTTTTGAATCCCTAGGAAACAAAAATCTGTGTTCATAAACTAGAGGTCTTCTTTCTTTATTGATTATTTGTCCAGAATAACTAGATTTTCATTCTCTTTTTTGTTTCTCACTTTCTCTCAACCTTTTTCACGTTACACGCTTATGCAAAGTTAATTCTACTTGGAGTCTTTTAAGGAGAGGTTGAACAATTACTATGAAACTTTTTTGCCTTATACTTTTAAAAAGAATCATTTAAATTTAATAGTATAGGGAATAAAAGAGATTTGGCCAAGTCGATCTATACAAATGATTCACTACCCAAAACTTACATATCTCACTTTGCACATGGTGGAAAAGACCCAAGTCAACATAATATCAATCAAACACACAATTCATACGACAAATAGTTCGTGTGACCTATGAGCATGTAAAGCTTACCTTTCAGGTTTTACAATCCCTACACAGGAATTCAATCAGATGTGGAACCAATTCACTACTATTTTAAGGACACTATTATTCACAATACCCATAGGTGAGTCACTGCCTCAGTAGTTACTTATTCGATTCTTCATCCTCTTAAAAAGATGAACTCGAGTTCATGTTTAACTTAATAAACACAATTACACTCAAGTGCAATAGTCGGCTTATATATACATGTTGAATTGTTTATTTTAATCATCTTCCCTTTCTACTCGAATCTATTTACTCCATATTAGTTGCTTTCGAGACGTGTACTACATTCTCTAATTGTTCGTGGCTATTAGTGACATGCTAAAGTAGCAACACCAATTTGAAACTTCAAGAAACAACAAAAGGTCAAAGGGCATTTCATTGAAAAGTCATCTTAACTTTTTTGGATCTCACACAATGAAGAAATAGGAATATTATTTCATTGGCCCATTAATCGCTTGACATATGTTGTATGAAACACATGCTACAATGTTTACACCTTAGATTAATGTATCTTTCTCAGTATTTTGATTATTCAACATTTTATTGACCTTGGTCTAAACACCTACAGATACTTAACCCTAGTTTCTCTCTTAGATGATCATAAAACTTATTTTCATGGAGAAACTTTTTGTCTAGATCACAAAACAAGTAACAAAATGGTGGTGAAACTCATATTTTCACGTCCCTCGACGTAAGAGGCGATTTCTCGTTTGAGAGAATCAATCTCACGACTTGTTCAATTTGTTTGGTTTTATTGTGAAATTTAGGCCCTTTCTCATATGCGATAGCCGCCTGACTATCACAATGTAAGATCAAGGGACCCCTAAATCCTTCGCAATACTCAAATGCTCAATGAATTTCTTTAATCAAATAGCTCCTTTTACTGCATACGCACAAGCCATAAATTCAATTCCATGGTTGTGGAAGTATTCTTATTACTTTTGTATGAAATAGTAACATCATTTAGTAAGAAAGTATAATTGGTTGTTCATTTTCTATCATTCCAGTCACCTGCCCAATCAACATTTGTATAACCTCCAATGAAAATCAGATCCACTGTAACAAAGTGTATGATATGTTGTTCCTTTCAAGTACTGGAATATTCTTTTTACTTTTCTCCAATAATATCTTTCAGGATTGAATTAATACACTCTAAATAGAGTAACAACATAATAAATGTCAGGGTGAGTACACATCATAACATATATAAAACTCCCGATATGGACTAGCATAAAGAATTCGAGGCAAATCTTAATTTTCCCATTTCACTATTCGGACACATTTCAAGGCTTAATGTTTCATCACTAGTTACAGGAGTATCCATGAAATTGCAACTATTAATTTGAAAATGTTAGAATATTTTCTTTACATAAGTTTTTTGAGATAAACTCAAAAATTTCTTGGAAGGATTTCGTTGGATTTTAACACCCAATATATAGTATGGCTCGCTCATATCTTTCATATCAAAAGATTTGGAAAGTCATGACTTGACATTTTTCAAATACTCCAAATTTTTCAATCTAATAAAAAATCATCTACGTAAAGAAAAATAATCACAAAATTTTCATTGAATTTTTTGACATAGATGAAAAGGTCTTTATCAATCATGATGAAATCAAGACATCACCTCCTTATGAAATATCCGATACCACTACCTTGAAGATTTCTTTAGGCCATAAATTCATATTTTCAATTTACAAGTTTTCTTTTCTTGATCTCTAAAAACGAAACATATTGATTGTTTCATGTAGATTTCCATATTTAATTCTCCATTGAGAAAAATAGTCTTTACATTCATTTTAGTGTAATTCTAGATCTAAACGTTCAATAGAAGCTCAAAGTAATTTTGTGAAGATAAACTTTACAACTGGTGGAAAAGTTTCCTCGTAGTCTATTCCAACTTCATGAGTAAAATATTTTGCCACAAATCTTACTTTGTGTCTTTCTATTGACCAATCGAATTTGTGTTTAACTTTGAGAATCCATTTATTCCCAATAGCTTTATGTTCCTTGGAAAGGTCAACTAGATCAAGACTTTGTTGTATCTCATGGAATCTTATTCTTTTTTTATCATTTTTACCTTTCTTCCCTTTTGATCAGACCTCTGTTACAGAATTAGTTTCATCCTATTTGACAGGAGATACCAAGAAAATATAATCTTCAATCCCATAATATCGTATATCTACCCCTTTTTTTGTACTCTTACGTATTTAAAGTTCAGATTCATCTATTGACTTTGGCATTATAACTCTCACTTGGACCAGGAATCATTTCTTGATTCATTGAATTATTAAGTATATCTGACAAAATTACCTGGTCTTGTCAATTCAACATTCGTGGAGAGACTCAACTTCATATATTTTACCCTTTTGGGGCACATAATTTTACAAAAATAATGAACTTCTCGTGATACAATTTCAATAATACTTATATACTCTACTTCCTCAACGAACACATAACCTTTGAATTGTTCATAGTAGTTTTTAAAGATACATTTCTTTCCTTTTGGACTTAGTTTACCAGTCTCACCAAAGAAATCTTTAATATATATTGCATAACCCCACGATACTAGATCATTCCGGTTTATTTTGTTACCAGTCCAAAGTTCATAAAGAGTAGAGAAACTGATTTAGAAGACACTTTATTCAATATGTAAGCCGCAGTCAATAATGTATCTCCTGAGAAAGAGATAGACAAATTTGGCTTCGCCATCATAGATCTTGTCATGTCCAATAATGTTATATTCCTTCTTTCATCTACATAATTTTGTTGAGGTGTATAAGGATTAGCTAATTGTTTGATGATACCCTTTTCAACAGATAATTTATTAAATTGTTTTGATAAATATTCACGTCCCCGACCAGTTCTTAAAGCCTTTATGCTTTTATACAATTGATTTTTAACTTCATTCATATATATAAATTATAACACTCAAGTTTTTAAGATTTATGAAAAATCAAATATACATAACCAAAAAGCGTGAAATCATCAATAAATGTAATGTAGTATGTAGTACAAGACTTTGCCTTCACATTTTTTGGACCACAAATATCAAAATGAATTAATTGATGGGGGAACTCAAATCTTTTAGCCTTCCCAAATAGTTTTCGTGTAATCTTTCCAGTTGAAGGATCACAATCTAAAATGGTAAAAATGTCATAATGTAGTCCAAAACCATATAAAACATTGTCTAGAGTAATTCTAGCACTATTACGACTAAAAAGTAAATCAAAACAAATATTTAAAAGAATTGACACAAATACTATGCTTCGTCGAATCTCTGGTGTATAAAGGATGTCATGCAATATCAAATAACGACCAATACACAAGTCTACTTTGCAAGTTCCTATTCCTTTGACTTCTAGTTTCACTTTATCTCCCCCGTATATACACCTTTATTTAGATAGATTCGATGAACTCTACAAACGCTTCTCGATCTCGACTCATGTGGTCGCGGACCCAGAGTCTATAATACACATTGGATAAGATTTAGTTAGTAAAGAAATTCTTCAAACATTGTTTCACTTTGAGATGTGTTTAGAAATGCTACATTTTTCAGCTCATTGCATTCACGACCGATATGCCTCAACATTTGGCAATCGTAGCACTTCTTTTTTCTCTTGTCTCTCTTCTTGAAAAAAACATTTTACTTTCGTGGAATTTGTCTATTCATTTTTCTTAGCGGGTCCTTCTCCAGCTCCGTGTCTTTTTTCGTTCCTATTTCAATTTTCTTACGCTTGAAGCCTGAAAATTTTGTAACACTTGACTCTGCCACAAAGGCATTAGAAGCAATTTTAGTAGCACCAAGACCCTCATCTTCCTGTTCAACATGGTGTGCACCATCAAGAATTTTTTTGATGTTATCGTTATGGTTCAAGTTAAACTTCTAATGTTCTCGATTATTAGGAGTATAAGAAATTACATAATGAACTTGTTTCTCATCTGAAAAAACATGACCAACACTCTTGAGTTGAGCTATCATTTTCGACATCACCCTAAGGTTTTGTTCAATATTATCCTCTTATGGTTGATTCAAAACATGGTTTATATACCTTTTAGAGCATTTTTCTCTTCCTACAGATACAATATTTTACGATCTTAGATGTTGTAATTATTACTGTTAAGTTTTTCACCTTTGATTAAGGCACTAATGGTACATGTTGATGCCATGAATTTTATGAGATATAATTGGGCAAGAATTTTTTAACCAATTATGCACGTGATATACACATTCAATAAAATCATTCTCATAACGGTTTCATATTTAAATGTGAAATCAAAAGACATATAAACATCCATTCATCATCTACGATTTATAAAAAATTTGAAACTAACTTCTTGATGTGTATACTAATTATTTTAGACTATAACCACACAGATTTACATGTTTAATAATCAAACATCATATGACATTGTGTAATAGAATAATAATTCACATATCCAAGGCAAAAGAGAATAAAAATCAAATATTAATATTAAAACAAAATCTAAGATAATCACTTTTATAATTAAAAAAAATAACAACAATACTAAAATGGAAGTATGTGTTGTAGTTTCATCTACTTTGCTCGTATTTTTACTATGTACACCCATAACTCTTCATTATCTACAATACTAATTTCATTCCGTTTATTTTTCCAGTATTCTGAAAAGGAATGATAGAATTCATCGTATCATTCCTTATCTGTAACATGAATGTCTCTTTCATTAAGCTTTCAAATTTCATGACAAAAATTTTGAGGAAGCCTATTAAACAATCAAGGGGATTCATCTTTAAAGACCTAAACTTTCTTAGATCTTTCTCTCTTTTTCTTCGAATGGTCCTTTCACTCCTTAACAAATTTTGTATTCTTTGGGACACAAATTTATAGATTTCTCACTCTCGAAAAAATGTCTTATGGAGGGTTGCTCTTCTACCTCATATTTTGCTCGACTTTGATAAAGTCCAATTGGAGTAATTTGACCATGTTCACATTCAGACATATCTGAAATGGGAACAAAAATAGAAATATGGTTAATACCATTTAATGCGACAATGTACGTCACAAATTTCTCTTAAAAGGCAAGCGACTGTTTAAGAAGCATAAGGTCTAAACAAATAAACAAGACTAATAAGATCCTAAAGTGGATACATATTCTTTTTCCTAAAAATATAATCCTAAATAAGACACAAATTTTATTTTTTTTTAAAAACATTGTTGAAAAAAGCTCTTTTTTCCTACCCAACTTAAAAATTCATATCTCACTCGTTTTAAGTTTGTTTCACTATTATAATATATTTTCGGAAATCTACAAATGAGCAGATAGTAAAAAATAAGTTTCCAACCAAAAAATTGTACACAATTTTCATATCACTATAGATATGAGCAGTTTTTACAAAAAAAAAGTAAGAAATCAGTCAATTTTAAACAATTCATTATCTTACTCGTTTTAAATTCATTTTTCATTATAATATGTTTTCGGAGAGCAAGAAACAAGAACATCTTTATAAAATAAGTATTTGAACAAAATAATTGTACTACCAATTTTCAGATTGCTAAAGCAAAAACAATTTTTTTTTTTCATAAAACAAATACAAAATTTCTTTCTTAATAGGTCAAGGAATCCTATCTACGTTATGGGCAAGAATCAAATAGGAGTTTGAATCCTATTTACCATATAATTAATCCACATTCAAATGAAAAAAAAAAAGGAAAAAGGATGAATATACCCCCGAACTTTGATAAATAGTACGTATATGCCTTCGTTATACTTTTTGTTCACCTAAGCCTCTGCCGTCCAATTATGTGTACACACATTCCCTTCTCACTAACCGCCCCCTCATATTGTACATGTGTCTTAATCTTAATAAACTATCTGTTTGGCCTTTGTTTAACCCATAAACAAACAACCCACCTCATAAATCAAATATCTAGTCAAATCCCTCTCAATTAGATTCTGATTAAAAGATCCAAATCTAACACGCCGTTGGTAATGGTCACAGGAAAAAAAGTGTTTTGGTATTCTGATTGTGCGATGGGGAGGGAAACAATGGTGGTTGCGTGTAGCCGGAGGAAATGGAAAATAAAGTTGGTTAGAAGTTGTTTGCTGGATGGTTTTCTGGTTGCTGTTTTGGAGAAGAATAAGTGGCTTCTGGTGGTTGTGTGTGAGCTGCTGGTCAGAGCTTATTGGAGCTGTGGTGGTAAACTTATTTGATTGGAAAAAATTAGGCATTTGGAGGTTGTTTGGCTGTTTTTAGTGGTAAAGATTTGGTGGTGGGTTTGTCGGTTCTTGATTGTTTATTCAACAAGGTGGTGGCTAGTTCATGCCTGTCTAAAAATAGAGAAAATTAAGCGGGGTTTTGG
The DNA here is from genome assembly GCA_027705065.1 of Solanum peruvianum. Lineage (NCBI taxonomy): Eukaryota > Viridiplantae > Streptophyta > Magnoliopsida > Solanales > Solanaceae > Solanum > Solanum peruvianum. The sequence continues at coordinate 39,284,478 of JAKWJD010001757.1, forward strand.
GTGGTGTACTCGTGCTGATTTCGGTGGAACTCCGGCAACTTCCCGCAAATAATGAACAATAAAAAGAAGTTTTTGAACACTAAAAATCTGAAATTTACCCTTAATCCAAAAGCAAAACATAGCAGAAACGATGAATTTCATGAATGCAAGAGTTTTGTGTGATAAGAACGGACCTGTTAGATTTGGGTCTTTTAATAATAATATGTTATAGAGAGATTTAATGGGTATTGGGTTTATGGGGCGGGTTGTTGGTTATGGGGAAAAAATGGTCAAACGGGTCGTTCATTAGGATTAAAACACGTGTACACAATGAGGGAGCCGTTAACGAAAGGGGCATGTGTGTACTTTCAATTAGACGACAGGAGCTTAGATGGATGCAAAGTATAACGGAGGGCATATACGTATCATTTATCTAAGTTTGCGGGGTAGGGGTGGGTGGGTGCGTGGGTGGGATAACTCCATCCTTTTTCTCAAAAAAACAATCAATATCTTTCAATTTTCCCTATTCATTGTTTTAAAAATAATTTCAACACATAAAGTAAATTTACAAGGAAGTAACGCCTTATTTGATCGATTAACTTACTCTTATACTAACGAAGAAATTTAAAGGCAAATCAACAATGAGATGTATACCATGTAATTTGCAGTGGAAATCGTTGATTTTGCTACTTTGACTAGATTGCACTCAAGTCTCTCTTTGGATTACTAGGAAACAAATATCTCTGTTCACAAATGAGAAGTCTTCTTTGTGTGTTGATGATTTTGTCTAGTATCACTAGTTTTTTTCTTTGTTTCTCACATTTCCTGTCCACATTTTTCACGTTGCACGTTGATTCAAAGTTACACCCACTTGGAGTCTTTAAGAAGAGGTAGAACAATTACTTGCCTTATTCTTTTAAAAAGAATTATATAAATTAGTTAATTAATTAATTAATTGGGTAGAGTATAAAACAGATTGGATCGAATCGGTCCACATGGGCGACCCACGAATCAAAACTTACTACGAATAAGTGAATTTCTTTCTGGGAAATTAAGAAACGTTGACATGCTTCATTTTTGAATGCATAATCTATATATCCTATTTAATTATATTTATGTATATTATTAGTATTTAATTACATTGTGCTAAATAGTAATTGCTTACATGGTTTAATCTTGTTTAGCCATTTTATCAAGGAACATCGGTATCATAACTGTTCATGATGAATTTATAATAGGATTAATTATGAGTCCTAAAGTATCACATTGTATAATATGTTTACGTTTAAAGTTAAAATTCAATAAAAAACAATTTTATGCAAAAAAAATCACTTTTACTCAATAATTATATATTTACTTAAAATGTATATTCTAAATATATGGGTATGTATTGCTCTGTATTTTCATTAAATGTTTTTTTAGTTTTTATCTTCATTGATTTTTTTTAGTTAATATTTTTTCTAAGTTTTATTCGGTCATTATTAGGTTATATCAATATCACATCTTTTGAGACAACGAAAGAATGAAATCTTTAAACTGATAAGAATATAATCCGATGTTTTTGAATAAATGATTCTTAGTTCTAATGTTAATAATGGGAAGTTGCTCTAGAAGTATATAAGGATAGTAGTTATATTTAGAGTCAATTCCTTATTTAGTTTATTGTACTTAAACATATGTTAGTGTATAAATTTAAAAAAAATGAATTAAAAAATACAGCGAAAGAAAGAAATAAAATATAGTCATTTATTGTGAATAACATACTCCTAGTTATTGAATTTAAATAACCGTATAAAATATAGTGTTTTTTTAAAGTTGGCTCAATTTCTTTTCCTTAAAAGATCAATTGAAACTCCACCAAATAGATCGTAATTAGTTTTAAATGTTCCTATCTTTGATTACCTCTCCTTATGAGAACAAAATATCAAGCGACCATTCAACATAGTTGCTGCGTTTTGGCTTCGAAAATAGCCAACTAAACCTTAATTAAGAATTTTTTTTATTATACAAGTCCCTAACATATTAAGGCAGCATATAAAGATATGCCCCTATAATATTATGCCAATGATGCTTGTCTGTAGTATTATATCACAACAACAAAAAAGCACTCTATATATCACTTATTAAATTATTTTCAGTATTCTATGCAATATGACATATATATGGCTAATCAAGGACTATTAATTCTGCCAAGCACAAATAGGAAAGATTCTCAAAGTAAGTTTGAAAAGTAAAACTAAAGCTTAAAAGTCTCACTAACCTCATTAATGACAAGTTATTCAACCTTGTAATTGATAGAGCTCTAACGAAAAAGCCTCCAATGTCTTCCATTTAAGCAAAAATATTGATTAACCATATTAATTATGCTTGTGGGGGTCACAATATCACAATATCGTACACCTTTAACCAAAATTAAAGGTAAGCTTATGCTAAATTGCTGTACAATAATGGTACATTTAGTAATAGACAAATATATCAAAGCAAAGGTTTCAAATATTGCCCAAAAATTAGTGAGATTTTGTATTCTCAATCTGGTAGTTTTACATACCAGTCAAACCATTACTAGCTTAAAAAAAAATTGATCATTACTATAATAATATGGCCCTCTAACTAGCTATTAGCCAATCATTATGGGTTTCATATCATCTTTTACCTCCGATATTTTCAATGAAATTCCACCAATTCACCAATGCATTAGTATTATATTTTCCATATCATCATCCTATTATTGAGCCATTAATTATTACTTCTTTGACACAAGCACAATACTTGATTACTATAAATTCTTTGTCATGCTAGCATGTTATCTCTGAGTGCCAAACTTCTTCTTGTGAAGTTAGGTGCTTTCTTCTAAAAAATAAAATCAGGAATTGAATTGCCCTAATATTCTGTTCCCCTTCAGCACTAAATTGTGACAATAATAAGATAGGAAATGGTCTTGGGCCACTTTTTTTTTTTAATTCTCTTTATTATTATTTTTTGTGTTAAAAGTTACTCCCTCTATTTCAAATTAATTGAATTGTTGAGTTGTTTCACACTCTCTATGAAAAGAAGATTAAGACATAAATTAGGCATAATTTTCCATTTTACCACTATTTATTATAATCAAATTAATGATTAAGATAACTATATATTAATTAATTACTAATTCCAATGGTAACTACTGAAGGGTAAAAAATTGGAAAAAAATTCTAAAAATAGTCTTAAAAATTGAACAATTATGTTAATTTGAAAAATTAAAAATGTCTCAATAATTCAATTAATTTGAAATGGAGGGAGTACGAATCAACCCTTCATTAACATTTGAGTTTTTACACATGTGCATGAAACACGATTATTTAAGTCCTAACAAATATTATTCTATATCTATCACATGTAGTATGTATTTTTTACTGTGCTCGACTCTTTTGAATAAAAACAACCACAAAATCATCTTACTAGTATCTATGTTCATCCCACACAAATGAAAGATAAAAGAGTCTAAGGATGAAACCTAAGCTAATTGTTTATATGTTGCACTATTGTAAGATTCTACATGTTATATTCTAGTGTTTTGATGATCCTCACAAGTGTAGGGACCTGGTTCATAACTGAGTACTTTCGTCCAGATTCAAAGTGGTGCAAACTGAAATTTATCTTTACAGATATCTGGTCAAGTTGGTTTGTGAGACGTGCAACGTACTTCACCAATAGGAAAGACGGATGAAGTTGTTTGTTAAAGTGGTCAAAACCCTTGTTGGTAACGGTTATATATACACAACAATAAACAAAAAACTTCTCATTCAAGAAAAGAGAAAGCTAGCAAGTCTTTTTCAAGAACTCAAGCATGAAAGAATGCAGCAAGGGACTTGGTCGTGGGAAGGGTACGAATGAAAAAATGTTAAAATTACAAGTGTCAAAATGCTTCTTACGTAACTCTACTATGGTTAATGCACATCCTTTCATGACAATAGGCTTTCCAATGGCCTTGTCCCAATAGTTTGTGTGCACTTTGATAATAGTCTCTTCTCCAAACACAAATCCATATTTTGGCAAACAAAATTTTGCATTTTAGATAATACAAAAGGAAAATTCATCTACAAGGAAGAACCCTACTCATGCTCAACAAAGGCACTTGATACAATGCTGAAGAGTCATTGTTTTACTTATGCTCTGTCTCTTTTGTGCTTACATTGTAAATATATTCCTGTGTTATAGAGGAAATGGATCTTTGTTCAGTTATACAAAAATTCTAATTCAATTAGTTTGATTGGTTTAGTGGGAAACACTGTTGTTGCTTAGTTTAATTCTAAATCATCTAACAGTTAGGTGGTTTAGTGGAAAACATTGTTGTTGCTTAGTGAAAGTCCAAATCATCCAGAGGGTGGTGGTATAGTTGGCAACCTATGTGTTTCTTTGCTGAAGTCTAAGTTATCAAACCGGTAGGTAGCTTAGTGGACAATAATATTATTGTGTAGTTGCTTTCTTCGTAGTAGATGTGCTACATTGAGGTGGAAGGAATTTAGTGTTGAATTCCTAAATTGCAATAGTTTTTTATCTGAATTGTTGCTCCATTTGAGTGAAATGGAGTTCAAATTGACAATCCTGTGAGGATAGGTCGATGGGGTTCCACGTAAAATCCTTGCGTAGATTTTACTTTTAGCCATTTACATTCTGAAATTATTCGGTTACTATTCTTGCTGAGTCCGGGGTCTTGGTCCATTGACGTGTAGTGGACTTGTACTACGACTTGTGCTAGCTTTACGGTTCTTACCGCAACAAGGGACCTGGTCAATTGACTGTTAGTGGATGCATACATTTTAACAATTGGTATCAGAGCATGTCCTCTCTATCTAGCAAAGACCAAGAGAGCCAATCCTGCAAAGAATGGATGCTCTATTAAGCTTCTAAGAAGGTCGGTCTCGAATGAAGCCACCTCTGTTTGATGGTCAATACTACGATAGGTAACAACTGAAAGGGGGAAGAAAGTGAATAAGTCTGTTATCATCAAAAAGGGGCAAAATGTTATTTTGGAGCTAGCGCTAAGTTTTAATAATTTAAAAAACTTAGGGAACTAACAAGGGATCAGACCTAAAAAAATGTCTTTTGGTATTATGACGTATAAAAGGGAAAATGAATGTATAAACTCAGCATGAGGATACAATGTGTTTCTTAATCAAAAAAGGTGGAAATTTTATATTCTAGTGTTTTCATGATCCTCAAAAATATTAATGCAGGGACCTGGTCCTTGGAAGAGTACTTCCTTTTAGATTCAAAGTGGTCCAGAGCTGTAAAGTTATCGTTACAGTTGTCTTGGAAGGCTGGTCAGTGAGATGTGCAGCGTACTTCACCAATATGACGGGAGGATGGAGTTATTTTAGTAAGTAGTCAAAACCCTCCTTTGTAACTGATATATATACATAACAATAAATAAACTACATTATTTATTCAAGAACAGAGAAGCTAGCAAGTCTTCTTCAAGAACTCAAGCATAAAAGAACGCAGCAAGGAACATGGTCGCAGAGAAGAGACTATTTTCAAAGAGGATACAAACAACTGGGACAGGGACATTGGTCATTCAGCGGGGATACATAGAATAATTGTATACCAATTATATTTCGTCCTGTTTCGTAACCAAGCAAGTTGTTCATCCAAGCGTCATTCCTAAGAAAAATAACCTCCATCAATGGGTCGATCGAGCTCTCTATTTTTTGTGATCTAGCTAACCTCTCCTCTCCTAATTTTAGATAAGGAAGTAGATTTATCTTATGGTGCGCAAGCATTAAATACTAAAAGTATAATATAGAAGTAACTTGTATTGACAACCAAGAATTAATTCATAAATGATCAAATATTCAATATTCCATTCATAGATACAGCCGTAAAACTAGGGAGTTTAGATACTCAACGTTGTGACTTCGGAGAGGGAATACAACTTGACAAGAAAACTAATTTAATCATAGCAACATGATATTATTGAAGGGCATACTGATTTGAATCTAATTAATGGTTTAGGTTCATAACAAATAATTTAGTTAAGGATGTGCATCTTGTCCATTTAAACATTTATTTGAGGTCAAAATTGAAATGTCATGGAATATTAACTAATGATGAAAAACCCTCCCAAAATTTTTTAAGCAAATAACCGATGAGTTTTTTATGAATATATAATACTCACACTTAAGGACGAAATAACATGAATATTACCAACTTTAATGTAGCGAAATAATTTGTTTCATGATTCACACAAACTTCCAAAACATATAGTAAATATATATTACAAGACTTTGGTTTACGCAACCCAAAAAGATAAAACTGTATAACCATACTTATATTACAACCAATGGTGACATGACCAAATCAACCCTCAAAATTTCATATAAATATACAACACATAGATCATGTTCAATTCCTAAGATTTATATAAAATATATATGCCTATATGCAAGTATGATCTTCCTTAATGCTTGAAAAATCTCCATCTTCAATGGCCAACTTCAAGTGTCCTCTTGAACATTCCCTATGATAGAAAAAACTATTGTTAAGCATATATCTTAGTTGTGTAAAAATTGTAGATCCGGAGCCTTCAGATTCACAAAGTTATCATTCTCAAGTCAAGGACAACACAATTGAAACAGAATCACTAAATCAAGTAAACAATATACAAAGACTATCAAGTTGGATATTTAAATATTAAACGTCAATCACGCTCATAGCACCATTTTCCAAGAGGTTCAATAAGAACAATCATGCAATACATACATCATGTCGCTACACAAAGCATGAGCAGGTATCAAGAAGGGTCGGCGCCCTCTATTATTGTAACAACCCGTGTAGTCGGTTTGGGCACTAGAAATGTTTATGTTAGAAAATACTTTCTGATAGATTTAAGTGGGTGTTTTGGACTATTCATAATTAAAATTATGAAATTAGTGGGGTAGTTTTACTAATTTATTTAGTTAATGGTTAAGAAATAATATTATAATTAATAGTGGGTCACTTTTATCACTATTATAATTATATGAGTATAATAATTAGGGTAACAAATAATCTGTAGATGAAAAGAAAAGAGGAAAAAATAAGAAAAGTGAGAAAGACGGCTTACCTGTGCAGCTACATTAAAGATCAAGCGTGGATTCGTTTAGCGGTAAGTTTCTTTATGAATTCGTAACATGCAGATTGGTGGAAAGAATATATTACTTCTTGTAAAACTATAAATGTTCTGGTGTATGCTAAATTGCTACAAGATAGGTTTAAGTACAAATTGTTGATTGAAAAAGTTAGGCAGCCATTTATCATTAATGTGTAAACAAATTGGAATGATATTGAATTGAAAGAGCATGAACCCAATTCTCCTAGTTATTGTTAATTAATGGTAGAAAAATTATGGCATGAAATTTGGCCAAGAATTAGAAGTTAATGATTAGAATATGTAGTGTAGGAAATTATTATTATAAAGAATTGTAGCTTACAGTGATTGGCGAATGTAGGATTGACGTTATTTGTTAATTTTATAAAATAAATTGGGTTGAAACTTGCTGGCCAATCACGTGGGTTTGAGTATTAGTATATGAGTCTCTTTTTTTATACCCAAATAGTGATAGGTTGTTTGATTTAATTAGTTTTACATATTATATGTTGTATAGATTACAATGAAATGTATAAAAGAGAATGTCATCGATTCTATTGGACATGTAAAATTTTGTAGTTCGGAATGGTTCAAGTTTTAACATATTTTAATACATAATCAAATACAAGGTGTAGTACATTATATAAAGTACATTAAAATTATGCTAATGGGAGGAATTAAGGCTTATCCTTGGATTTGAACTTTGGAAATTGATCATAGAATTAGGTAAATTTTTGGGTCTAAGCTAAACATAGAATAATATTAGTGATTATAGGCTATTAAACTTACAAATTATGTATATATAATTGATAGATTGGAAAGGTTCGAAAGCATTGAGGAAAGGAAAAGTATTGGAGCTTGCTTGAATTCGGTTCTTCGGTGGAGGTAGGTTATGGTTTATGCTATTTGATAGTAAACTCTTAATAGTGATTGATATGCCTTGAATGATATTGTGAAGTTCTCTATGCACTTGACTGTGTGATTGTGTGATTTGGTTGTGTGGTTTGTGATTGGTCTGAAATCCTGAGACCGTAAAATTTATATTCTCTAATCATATCTATCGAAGTGATGCCTTGAATAAAGAAGGCTTGATGAAAATAATATAACAATGAATTGAAAGCGGTGATAATAAAGGATAAATTAATAGTGTAATTGGATCGGAGTGTCACGTTTAGACACGGTATTCTTGGATCGGAGTGCCATGTTCCGACACGGTATTCTTGGATCGGAGTGTCACGTTCCAACACGGTATTCTTGGATCGGAGTGTCACGTTCTGACATGGTATTTTTGGATCGGAGTGTCACGTTCCGACACGGTATTCTTGGATTGGAGTGTCAGGTTCCGACACGGTATTTTTGGATCGGAGTGTCACGTTCCAACATGATAATATTAAAGGAAAAATATGTTGAATTAATGGAAGATATTCAATCTCAAAGAACTCAACTCCCAAAATGGTTTGGTTTGGAGGCATGATTCCTCATGTGTGATCTTGATATCGTTGACTTAATACGTGCTTACTTTATTGTTATTGACACTTGTTCATGTTGTTTGTTGTTTATCACATGTTAAGTGCTATAGTTTAGTTCATACTATTATTCTTTGTATATTAGTTACTATTTTGGGTTGACCGGTGATACTTACTCAGTACATGTTGCCTCATACTGAGTCCTACTTGTTTTCTTATTTGTTTTCATTTTATGAAATACAGCGAGTGTACCTATGACTTCTAATTTCCCTCAGCTCTAGCCAGCCTACCGCATATCAAGTTACTGGGTGAGCTATCCATTCAAGCTCGTGTTGGATTCTCTCGGTCACGATATGATGTCCTATAATTTCGGACACATACCATTTTATTCTTTATTTTAGTGTTTTCGATATTCTTAGACTTAGTATTGGAGATTAGATGTCCTTGATGTGATGACTATCAGATTTTGGGACGATAAGTATTAAACTTTAGAAACTTATTTAAATTGGTTGCTTAGTATCTTTTGGAGCTTCCACATTATTTATATTATTTATAGTTGAACTATTGTATGTTGGGGTTTAGATGTGTTGGTTCGCCCACCTAAGGAGGTAACTGTGGGTGCCATTCACGACCCGTTTTGGGTCATGACAAACTTGGTATCAGAGCGTTAGGTTCATTGATCTCATCACACAAGGACAAGTCTAGTAGAGTCTTGCGGAATGGTAAGGGGACGCCTTTACTTTTCTTCGAGAATCTATAGGACTTTAGGAAAACTCATTTCTCTCTTTCTTTCGTGCTACTACTTGAATCCAATTGGTATCTACGTGATACAAATTGGTATGTGAACTTCTTCACTCTATTTCAAATATGGGTACTACTAGAGTATTTGAAGTTGAAATAGCAACAACAGAAAGAAAAAAAATATGTCCTTAGAAATAGATATATTTTCTCGATCGCAAAATGTGGTGGTAGTCTCATGTCGAGTGTCGGTTAATAAAGACCCTACTATGACTTCATAGAGTGAGGGTATATTCGAGAAAGTCATCGATGCTTACTTGGTTAGAGTTAGGAAGTGTGTTATTTTTCTATTTAATTGATGTAAGAAGTAAAAGAAATTTTTTGGTCTAGAGAGAGAACAAATTCAATAATGTTTTCCAAATATTCAATGGGTAGAAATATGTGGGATAGTTGGGTACTATATTATGGATATGTATGATGTGTTCTAGTGAGGTATCTAACGGACTTTCACGTTGTGGCAGTACTAGGGTTATGTGGAAACATGTACATCGATTTTCAAGTATGAATACTAATTACTAAAGGAGTTACCAGTTGTATGACATAGTCAGATAATAAGATTTAGTGTTGCATTCACATTTGAGAAATCAACTAGTTTATTACTACAGGAACTTAGATTGAGCATTATTTTAAAGGAAAATTTTAGTGGTGGATCTTTGGGATAATATTAATACACTTAAGTTGTGAAATGTATCTTGAGGTTTCTGAATGAGTGCTGACAATTTTATCTTAAGTTTCAAGGGATAGGTTGATACTAGAATGACCTAGTGAGTATACTTTGGGTGGATTAAGTTGAAGATTTTAGAAAGTGCATATATAGTTTGTTAGTTCATTCATTTTGATTACTATATCCGAGTATAAGGTGTAATGTCGATGGGAAAAAAAAATTGACTTTGTGATGATGAAAAGGGCTTAGAAAGCATGATGGTAATAAGAGTAAGTTATGGATGGTGACGGAGATGCAAATTATAGAATACAAATTATTGGTCAAATAAATTTTGTATGGTGATAAAAACTTGTGAGTATCTAAGGTTGAGATTTCTACTATTAGTGAGTAACGTGGTTGTATGATAAATTTTAGGAGATTTAGGGCACACTCGAATATAATTTAAAGGAGCTGAATCATAACTAAAATAAGATAGAACTTGTGGGATGTGTAGCCTTAAGAAAAATAAGTGAGAGCAGAATTATTTTCTCTGATTGTAAGAAGTAAAAATGTATCTTCGAAGGGATCGAGAATTGGGTTCAAAATTGCGTGATTTCATCTATTTTGTTTTGGTTAAGGTAATAGCATAACAGGTTAATCAGCTTGGTTAAAAGCTATTGAATAGAACTCAAGAAAGGAGTGTACAGACGTTCAACTTGAGTGAGAAGATAGGTTCTGTTGTACTGTTGAATTTAGAAATGAGTAGGGTTGGATTTTTAGTGAAGCATATGGTATGGTTGGTGGAGAGGCAATCAATGATAAGCTAAGATAAGGTGATTCGTAAAAATCTTCAAAGTATAAGCAAATGTAGATAATTAAGGGCATTGTGTTACACAATTGGACTTATAATTCAAATTATTGTTTTTTTTGTTATCAGTCTGAATTTCTGGTGGTATATTTTGTCAAGGTATGAATTAGTAAGATGAGAAACGATTTATTGCATCGTTATTGAGCACGTGAAAGAATTTATGCCTTCTTTGGATCATAAAGTTGTTACTTTTGATTGTTAAAGGATCTAAGGAAGGGTTTACCCTCAGAGTTTTGATTTAGAGTGTGAAGTAAAATGTCATGGATTATTAGTAAAACATGAGATTGGTAAGCAAGCTAGATAAACAAGAGTTTGATATATTGAAGGAGCGAGATATTTAGAATTTGCACCATGAAAAGAATTTGAGGAGAGTAAAAGAATAAGATGTCTTGTATAAATCCATGGGGTGTAGTTGATGGTTGTTTTAATTTTTGCCTATGAGTTTAGATATAATTGTGAGATGTGAACTAGTTCGGTACAGACTTACTAGGAGTTTATCATCAACTTAAAAAAAAAAGAGTTTTTGTTTAGGTGACAAATAATGAGGTATGAAAATTTTAGTATTTTACAATGAGGTTAGATTGCTCAAATTAGGATAGAAGACTTAAGAATGATGTAAAAGGTGAGATATAATTCTACATGGTTATTAAGAATAAAGTTGGATTAATACTACTCTATTGATGGGACTTCGTAGAATGTTAAGGTGTGTTACATGGACATTTGATGGTTAATAGAGGTTATGAGCTTATAGTATACAGAATAGTTTGAGTGAAAAAGAATTTTCCTAAGTGTTGGCATGATATATATAATGGTTTAAAATGGTACCTTAAGCATGGTATGTAAAAGTGGTGTAGAGTTGACTTTGGGTGTGATTTAATAGTTTTGTCTCAATGAAAAGGTACTATCACATTTGAAATTAGTGCTATAGGCCTTATTTGGGACTCGTATCTGTCAGGAATTGCCTAAATAGAAAGAGATAGCCATAGTTTGAACATGTATTTGATAAACATACTTTGATACTAATGATGGTTTGAGAGTAAGGTAGATGATCGATGTAGTTATACATTTGGTTATTATTAAGAGTGTTGACTTCAATGAATGTGGAGTTTGATAAATCAAGTATGTGGGCAATTATATTAGAGACATTCTATGAGGGGAGGTGTAGATCTCTAGTTTTTGATACTATTGAGATGAGACAATGGGTATTAATATTTTGGAATAATCATTGAGATAACTATCCTTTCTTGCCTTTCCTTCCTTTGATCGTTCGAGGACGAACGATGGGTAAATTGGTATCTATTGTAACAACCCATGTAGTCGGTTTGGGCAGTAGAAATTTTTATGTTAGAAAATACTTTCTGATAGATTTAAGTGGGTGTTTTGGACTATTCATAATTATAATTATGAAATTAGTGGGGTAGTTTTACTAATTTATTAGTTAATGGTTAAGAAATAATATTATAATTAATAGTGGGTCACTTTTATCACTATTATAATTATATGAGTATAATAATTAGGGTAACAAATAATCTGTAGACGAAAAGAAAAGAGGAAAAAAGAAGAACAGTGAGAAAGACGGCTTACCTGTGCAGCTACATTAAAGATTAAGCGTGGATTCGTTTAGCGGTAAGTTTCTTTATGAATTCGTAACATGCAAATTGGTGGAAAGAATATATTACTTCTTGTAAAACTATAAATGTTCAGGTGTATGCTAAATTGCTACGAGATAGGTTTAAGTACAAATTGTTGATTGAAAAAGTTAGGCAGCCAATAATCATTAATGTGTAAACAAATTGGAATGATATTGAATTGAAAGAGCATGAACCCAATTCTCCTAGTTATTGTTAATTAATGGTAGGAATAATTATGGCATGAAATTTGGCCAAGAATTAGAAGTTAATGATTAGAATATGTAGTGTAGGAAATTATTATTTTAAAGGATTGGAGCTTACAGTGATTGGCGAATGTAGGATTGACGTTATTTGTTAATTTTATGTAATAAATTGGGTTGAAACTTGCTGGCCAATCACGTGGGTTTGAATATTAGTATATGAGTCTTTTTTTTATACCCAAATAGTGATAGGTTGTTTGATTTAATTAGTTTTACAAATTATATGTTGTATAGATTACAATGAATTGTATAAAAGAGAATGTCGTCGATTCTATTGGACATGTAAAATTTTGTAGTTCGTAATGGTTCAAGTTTTAACATATTTTAATCCGTAGTTAAATATAAGGTGTAGTACATTATATAAATTACATTAAAATTATGCTAATGAGAGGAATTAAGGCTTATCCTTGGATTTGAACTTTGGAAATTGATCATAGAATTAGGTGAATTTTTGGGTCTAAGCTAAACATAGAATAACATTAGTGATTGTAGGCTATTAAACTTACAAATTATGTATATATATTTGATAGATTGGAATGGTTCGAAAGCATTGAGGAAAGGAAAAGTATTGGTGAAGGGTCAAAGCCCAATAATAAAGAGAACAAGGAGCTATATTAAAAATGGATTTCTAATTCATACTTAAAATGGAGAAATCTCATAACTAAGACGAACTAAAAGTCCAGAGTCAAGATGACAAATAGTCTAAATCAAGAGGCATGTCAATAGTGAAAAATTCACAGCCACAAGAAGGACAAGGTCCCAGCAAGAGTGCCAGGTGTTCAAACAATCCGTACAAGTGTGCGAGTTAGACAAGAGTCTCTAACGTCTTAAATGACAACAATATGACAATGCAAAGTGACAAAACATAACAAAGGTACCAAGATAATATTTAAGATATAACAATAGGTAAAAATAGTACGAGTACAGTTTATACACAAACATCAGTTATTTAGAAAAGAAATAGTACAACAACACTTCAAGAGTTCAAACTGTAGACCAACAAACCTATGAAGATCCTCAACTTGTTAACGAGTATATACAAACAAAAATATACAATTAAATAACTTCTTTAATTCCTAGTATCACAATAATTTTGTAGTAAAATAGGATAATCATCACAAGTATGCTTAGCCTTTACTGATATGACTAAGTTCCCAGAACAGTGATTCTGGCCAGCCTAATATCTCAAGTCGGAACTTAGATTTGAAGAGGAAAAGGACAAAACCAGACATTACAACCTTCATGAAAGATGTATGTACATCTCTTAAGCTTGCAAATAATGAAGAATTACCGCGAAATCCTTTTTGTACAAAAATATCTAATCAACACACTAACATTTGAACATACACAATTCCTAATTCCAAAAGCTGGATAAAACTTGTTATATGTTGCGTCCAATATTTCGAATTCATAACAACAAAATTAGTGTTTTACATAAACATAATAATTGTTGGTCTATGAACTAGATATATAAATCATATTTATTCACTGGAAACTAAATTCCATAGAAAGAGATATGCTTAAAATAACAAACACTACCCAACAAAAAAGCAGATTTCATCACTTACAAAGAAGAAGTGTGTGTATCGGATTCAATCCAAAGGACCTAGTGGTTTTCTTAATTTTAAAGAACAAATCTTTAGCTAATGATCTATGGTTTCTACACTTTAGGTGAGGCAAAATTCACTAGAAGAGGTGTCAAAATATAGTCTCAAAAGTGAGGCTAGTCATATGCAAAACTATCACTAAAAGGATGCTGCAACAAATTATTTTGTGCTGCCCAAAATGCATATTTATACACCTATATGTATATACTTGATACGAAAACTATCAATTCATATGGAATTTTAATTATTTAAATTATGCAAATGCCCCATACAATACCTTAAATTACGGTAACACTTACATTAGGAAAGATTGTAAGTATCGCAAAATTTCAAGTCCCTAAAATGAGAATAAAACATATTATAGTAATTAAGCAATGATGTATCGACATGCAAATCTTGGTATAGTATTTTAGGGTATTACAAATATATCCCCCTTAATGAAATATCATCTCGAAATTTACATTAAATTAGTCCCCAAAAAAGTGTGTATATTGGGTCATCATGTCTTCTTCTCTCTCCTAGGTAGCCTCTTTTCCATAACGGTTCCTCCAAAGTACCTTTACTAAGGGGATTCTCTTTTTCCTAAGCTACTTTACATCCAGAGCTTGAATTAGGATAGGTACCTCATTATATGTCAAGTCAGGATTAACCTCTCTAGATTCAACTGAAAGAACATGAGATGGATCAAAACAGTATCTTCTAAGACTAGAACAATGGAAGACATTATGGATCTTGTCTAAATCAGGTGGTAAATCAAGTTTATATGCAATGTCTCTAACACTTTCAAGTATATCATAAGGTCCAATGAATCGGGGACTATGTTTTCCTTTTTGGCCAAATCTCATAATCTTTTTCAATGGAGACACCTTTAAGAAAATTTTATCTCAAAGTTGATATTAAATGTCATGCCTTTCTAGATCAGCGTATTATTTTTTTTCCTTAAGAAATCTTTAAAGAATCCTTTATAATTGTTATCTTGTCCTATGTTTGCTGCACCATTTCAGGACCAATAAGCTTTCTTTCACCAATTTCATTCAAACAAAGAGGTGTCCAACATTTACTTCCGTATAAGTCTTCATTGGGAGGCACTCCAATAAATGATTGGTAGCTATTATTATAAGAAAATTCTATCAAATCCAAGTGTTTGTCTCAACTACACTCAAACTCCATAATGCAAACTCAAAACATATCCTCCGAAATTTGTATCACTATTTCTGACTGACCATCTATCCGAGGATGGAACGAAGTGCTAAATTTCAACTTAGTACCCAATGATTCATGAAAGTTGCCCCAAAATTAGATGTAAACCTTGGGTCTTGATAAGATACAATAGACATATGGATTCCATGTAGTCTTACAATCTCATTAATATACAACTCGGCTAAACACTCAAGTGAGTAATCTATTCTGATTGCTAATAAGTGAGCACTCTTGGTTAGCCTGTTAACAATCACCCATATTGCACCATGATTTCTCAGAGTGTGAGGAATCCCAGAAACAAAGTACATAGTTATTCTCTCCCATTTCTATTCCGGCATCGACAAAGGCTGTGTAGTAAACCAACTCATACTTGATGTTCTTCCTTTACTTGTAGACAAACTAAAAATTTTAAAATGAACTCCGTGTTGTGTCTCTTCATACCATTCCACCAATGATTCTCGTTGATGTTTTGGTACATCTTTGTACCTCTAAGATGCATTAAATATGGTGAAGTATGTACTTCTTTCAATATTTCTCTCCTTAATTTGTCATCATTATGGACTTATAACTTTCTTTGATAAAGTAAGACACCATCCTTTGTTAATGTAAAGTCAAGCTTTTCCCCATTTTGGACTTCTCTAGTCAATTTTCCAAGTTTCTCATCTAACTTTTTTGCTTCTTTCACCCGTTCAAGTAATGTTGGCTTTACTTGCAAATTAGCAATAACTAAACCATTTGAATCAGGTGTAAAAGAAATATTTATTGATATGAACTCAAGTAGCAATGTCAAATGACTCAAAGAAATGTTTTCGAAGGATTTTCGACTTAAGGGATCGACAACAACATTAGCTTTACCTGGATGAATATCAATCGTGCGGTCATAATCCTTGATGAGGTCAAGCCATCCATGTTGTCTTAGGTTTAGCTCCTTTTGAGTATCCAAGTACTTCATGCTATCATGATGAGTTAATAAATGACATTTCTGTCCATACAAATAATGTATCATATTTCTAAAGCAAACACTATAAAAAGCAGTTCAAGATCATGAGTAGGATAAATCTATTCATGCAGTTTTAATTTCTGAGAGGCATAAGATATTACCTTGCCTTCTTGCATCAAAACGCATTCTAGAGAATTATGAGAAACATCACCGTACAATACATATTATTTCCCTTCAAATGGTAAAGTAAGTATAGGCGCTTGAGTCAGCCAGGATTTGAGAGATTCAAAGCTCTCTTGACACTTTCCGTCCCATATAAACTTTACTTCCTTCTACAAGAGCTTATTCAAAGGGGAGGTGATAATGGAGAATCCTTTCACAAATCTTCTATAGTATCTTGATAAACCCAAGAAACTTCTTACCTCAGTTGTACTTTTGGAAGGTCTCCATTCAACAAATGATTGTATCTTAGTAGGATCCACCTTCACGCCTTCACTTGATACAACACGTCCAAGAAAAGACACTTCATCAAGCCAAAATTCACACTTAGAAAGTTAAGCAAAAGTTTTTTCTCCTTTAAAATCTGCAAAGCAATCCAGAGGTTTTTATCATGGTCTTCACTGCTTCTGGAAAGTATTAAAATATGATCAATAAAAACAACCACAAACTGATCAATATAACGCTTGATACTCGATTAATTAGATCATGAATACTGCATGAGCATTTGTCAATACGAATGGCATCACCAAAGTTTGTAATGACCATACAGAGTTCTAAAAGTAGTTTTAGGAATATCATTCTCTCTAACATGCAGTTTTTGATATCCTGACCTTCAATTAATATTTGAGAATACTTAGCTCCCTTCAATTTGTCAAACAAATCATCAATCCTAGGTATGGATATCTATTCTTTATTATTATTCTGTTAAGTTGTCTATAGTCAATATAAAGCCTAAGAGTGCCATCTTTCTTCTTCAAATATAAAATAGGGGATCTCCAAGGAGAAACACTAGGTCGAATAAATCTTTCTCAAGAAGTCCTTGCAATTGAGATTTCAAGTCTCTTAATTCTGCTGGAGAATTCTGAAAGAGTAATGGAAATAGGGGTAGATCCAGGAATAAGCTCTATTGTAAATTCAACCTCTCTTTCTGGGAGCAATCTAATAAGGTTTTCTGGCAAGACTTCTAGAAAATCACATACAATAGCTATGTACTTGATACAAGGACTCTTCAACTCTATATCAACTATGTGATCGAGGTATGCCCTACATCCTTGACACATCGATTTTCTTTCCAAGGCCGGAGAACTAATACTAAATGTTAATGATGTTTCACCTTGTACAATAATGTCTAAACATGTATGATATTTAAAAGTCACATGCTTTGACCTACAATCTACGACTTCATGATATTTATAAACCCAACCCATTCTGGTAATAACATCAAAATCATTGGAGCGTATTTCAATAAAATCAGCAAGGAAGACTAGGTTTTGAATTACGAAGGGACAATCACGATAAATTGATTACACACAACCCGATAACCCAATGGAGTTTCGACCAACACATTATAATTAAGTCTCATTGATTTAACATTTTCAGGAAGAACAAGTGATGAAAAAATATAGGAATGTGTAGAACCAAGATCAAACAATGTAAACACTCACAATCCAAATAAGTGAAATTTATCGACAAACACTTCGTGTTCATCTTAATCATCCCTCTGCCTTATAGCATAAGCGCGTGAAGTATCCCTTAGTCCACTAGCTTCATTAGATCCACTTTTACTAGTTGCTTGAGTGTTTTTACACCTATATGTATATACTTGATACCGATACTTTCAATTCATATGGAATTTTAATTATTCAAATTACGAAAATACCCCATACAATACCTTAAATTACGGTAACATTTACGTTAGGAAAGGTTGTAAGTATCGCAAAATTTCAAGTCCCCAAAATAAGAATAAAACATATTATAGTAATTAAGCAATGATGTATCGACATGCGAATCTTGGTATAGTATTTTAGGGTATTACAAATATATCCCCCTTAATGAAATATCATCTCGAAATTTACATTAAATTAGTCCCCCAAAAAGTGTGTATATTGGGTCATCAGGTCTTCTAATCTCCCCCAGGTAGCCTCTTTTCCATAACCGTTCCTCTAAAGTACCTTTACTAAGGGGATTCTCTTTTTCCTTAGATACTTTACTTCCCGAGCTTGAATTAGGATAGGTTCCTCATTATATGTCAAGTCTGGATTAACCTCTATAGATTCAACTGAAAGAACATGAGATGGAGCAAACCAGTATCTTCTAAGAAAAGAAACATGGAAGACATTATGGATCTTGTCTAAATCAGGTGGTAAATAAAATTTATATGCAACTTGTCTAACACTTTGAAGTATCTCATAAGGTCCAATGAATCGGGGAATATGTTTTCCTTTTTGGCCAAATCTCATAATCTTTTTTAATGGAGACACCTTTAAGAAAAATTTATCTCCAACTTTAAGAATACTTTATCTTGGCCATAATTTAAAGTACTAGTTGTAGAAAAGTCTGATCTATTTTTCTTTTGTTGCGGTGGATGGTCATCACTATCAGCCTTAGAATTATTAAACCTTCCCCTTTTTAATGGACCCCCAAAATCTGTTCAAGGCTTTCTGAATTTGTTTTCATTTCCACTAGCTTCTTCTTTATCAAGTCGTTCCCATGTAAAAGTAACAGATAATAACTTACAAAAGTTCTCATGTTGTAGGATCTCCACATTCTTCCTTATGGAATAATTTAAACCATCTTCTATTTTTGTGGACTTATCTTTTTCCTCTTTAATAGTACCTCCAGCAAACGAGAGAGCCTTAGAATCTTTTGTTCATATTTAGCAATAGACATGCCTCATTGCCTTAGATTAAAGCTCCTTTTTCTTTGTATCACAATAAGCAAGTGGTGCATACTTCATACAAAAACCCTAAACAAATCATCCCAATTAAGAACATGAGGTTTTACCTTGGCATTCAGAAAATTTAGCCACCAATCATAAGCATCCTTTTGTAATAGTGAAAGATCATACTTAAATTTCTCAACATTTAAACACCCCAAATGGTCAAACATCCTCTCCATGCAATCTAGCCATTATCAAGCATCAGTGGGATCAACAGTGCTTTAAAACTCTACCCCACAAATTTTCCTCATTTTCTCAAAGTGAATCCTATTAAGATCATGAACCAATTCAGCCATGTGGTTGAATAATTCAACCATTTGTTAAAAAGGAGGATTCATGGCTTGACTACTATGACTCATGTGAGGATTTGAACAAGATTTTACACGCTGATGGTTTCCCACTTCAAACCCTGTAGTGTAGGGAACATAGTCATTCGAGACATGTTCTCCAACCCCTTCAAGTACATGAGGTTGGGAAACAGAGGTGCCCGAACCTTCACGAGCAACTTCATAGGTCAGTCAGAGGAAGATACCATAACTTAATTCCTTCAAAAAGGAAGATCAGATTGCTTTAGGGGAATGTACGTGATGCATGTGCACTCTATATCCAATAAGGATATGGAAAACCATGTAATGAACATGTACTCTAAATAGAACCTTTTCGAAAGTAAATAATTATACAAGTAATTTAAAACAAAATTCCCAAAACCACAAACATAGGCTCTGATACCAACACTTGTAGAGACCTTTATCGAGAGACACTACAATTTGACCACAACCCTAATTTAATACTTGTGACATTTAAAAGAGATTAATAAAGGGCATACTGTTTTTAATCTAGTTGAGGATTATGTTTATAAAGAATAATATAGTTAAGGATGTGCATCTTGCCCATTTAAACATGTATTTGAGGTCAAAAGTTATATGAAACAGAATTTTAACTTAAGATGAAAAACCCTCCCATAATTAGTTAAACAAATAATTGACGATCTTTTGATGCATATATTACCTCACACTTATGGACAAAATAACAAGAATATTACCAACTTCCGTGTAATGAAATCAGTCGTTTCATACTTCACACAAACTTTCAAAATATATAGTAAACTTATTATATTCCAAGACTTTGTTTTACACACCCCAAAAAGATAAATACATATAGTAATCTATTAAAATTCACAGTGACATGACAAAATCAACCCTCTAAAATTCATGTAATACACAATTCATAGATTATGTACAAGTCCCAAGGTTTATACAAAATAAATATGCCTATATTCAAGTGTGGTCTTTGTTAAGGCTTCAAAATTTCCATCTTCAATGGCCAACTCAAGCATCCACTCAAACATTTCCAATGATAAAAATAACTATCGTTAAGCATATAGCTTAGTGGAGTAAAAACTATAGATTCGAAGCACTCAGATTCACCAAGTTATAATTCCCAAGTTAAGGGCAACACAGAAACATAATAAGTAAATCACGTAACAGTACACAAAGAATATCAAGTTGGATATTTAAATATGCAAATGTAAATAATGCTCATAGCACCATTTTCGTAGAGTTCAATTACATGACTTGCCCAATATATACATCATGCCTTCATACCAAGCATAAGCACGTATCAAGAAGGATCGAAGCCCTGTATCAAGAAGGATTAAAGCCAGTAATCAAAAGAACGAAGAACCATATAAAAAATGGCTTTCTAGTTCATTGTTAAAATGGACAACTCCCATTATTACGACGAACTAAAAATCAAGGGTCAAGAATGCAAATAATTTGAATCAAGAGGCATGCCAGTAGTGACAAAGTTGTAGACAAAACAAGGAAAAGGTCCCAACAAGAGTACTAGGTGAACAAACAATTCGTACAAGTGGGAGAGCTACATAAGAGTCTATAACGCCTTAAATGACAACAACACGACAATGCAAAGCGACAAGAGGTAACCAAGGTACGAATGTAAAATTTCAGATATTCCAGCAGGTTAAAATAGTATAAGTACAAATGTATACACAAACATCAATTCATTAGATAATAAAAAGTCCAACACCACTTCAAGAGTTCAAACTGTAGACCAACCTATGTATAAAGGTCCTCAGCTTGTTCACGAGTATAAACAACCTTCAAAATACAATTTAATAACTTATTTAATTCATAGTATATCAACAATGTTGAAGTAAAATAGGATAATAATCACAAGTCACTATGCTCCTAGAATAGTGATTCTGGCAAGCCAAATATCTCATGTCGCAACTTATATTTGAAAAGAAAAATGGCAAAATTGGACTTTATAACCTTCATGAAAGATGTTGGTACATCTCTTAATCTTTCAAATAATGAAGAATCACCGCAAAATTCCTTTTTGTACAAAAAGATCTAATCAAAACACTAGCAGTTGAACATACAAGATTTCTAATTCCAGAAGGGACACAACTTGTTCTATGTTGCGTCCAATATTTCTAATCCATAAAAGAATAATTAGTGTTTTACATAAGCATAAGAGTTGTTTGTTTGCAAATTAGATTTATAAATCATATTTATTCATTGTAAAAAAGTTCTATGGAATGACATATGATTAAAAGAGGAGGCGTGTGTGTGTCGGATTTAAGCCAAAAGGACCTAGTTTTTCTCCATATTTTTAAGAACAACTCTTTATCTTATATTCTAAGGTTCCAATACTTCAGATGAGATGAAATTCACTAGAAGAGGTGTCAAAATATATTCTCAAAAGTGAGGCTAGTCACATGTACAAGTGTCCTTTAAAGTGTGCTGCCCAAATTATTGTGTGCTGCAAAAAATGCATACATATACACCTATATGTATAAACTTGTACCAATACATTCAATTTATATGAAAACCTAATTAGTAAATTACGCAAATACTCCCATACAATATCTTAAATTACGATAATACTTAAGTTAAGCACAGTAGTAAGTATCGTAAAATTTCAAATCCCCAAAATGAGATAAAACATATTATAGTAATCAAGCAATGATGTATCAAAATACGAATCTTGGTCTAGTATTTTAGTGGTGTTGACCTCATGCTATTCAAAAACAACAAAATATGATAGTTCATGTGATTTCGGAAATTATAAGAGTTAAAGGATAAAAACCCTTTAGAAACATGATTCTTTCTCTTGAACACTAAAAAAAAGTCAAACCGTAATAATGGTGGCCTAATGATCTATTGATAAGTTTTGGAAAATTGAATTCATAACCTACTCCACTTAGGAATCCTATTTTATGCCTTGTAACTTGAAAATTTTGGAACTTTTGCGGCGTGTCGCGCTTACCATCGCTCCTAGAATATGCTCTAGTCCAATCAACATTGCAAATTACATCAAAATTCAAGCTAATAACTAAAGATCGTCCTTTAACATAATCAATTCATGGGAAAATAGTGATAACTTAGACATATAAATAAGCCTAAGATTACCACCCAACACATAGACTTTTGTTTGTCCTCAAACAATCTTTAAACTATCAACTCTTTTTTATAACCTTTGGACTTATCAACCTACCTTAAAATAACCGAAACATTTTAATCATGTCATTGTAGTTCACCTTGAATGCAACAATTTCCAACATGTACAATGACTCTTTCATTATTTTTCCCGAGCTAATGCAAACTCAAACAACACATGAATTACATAATCATACACATGCCATGAATGGCCTAACTTTTTTATAGTTATTACAGACTTTCACCCAAGCAATTTCAATACTAACAAGGCTAATTTTTTATACGAGACTCCTCTCACAAAAGAAGTTGTTACTTTCCTCAACATATGTATCATAAGTATTCTTACTTTTGCATTATGCTTCTGAAGGAGTCAAAAGGACTTTCATTTGGTTTTAATGCATACTTTTGGTAAGAGAGGTAATATTTGGGAATCATTTTAGTGACTAAATCTCCCTAATGCCCATGTTATTATTTATTCAACAACCTCCTTCATAGCTTTTCTTCCCTCCTAGTGCAGACTTCATGACTATATACCGTTATTTATTGCTCTATATTTTCCCTTTCTTTCTTTCTCATCATTTGTTTTATTTTGGTTTTTTTAAATGCTTTTGCAGTAGATATCAAAACTCTATATTTTAACCTCCAAGTAAGGTGCATACTATCGTTGTTAGGATTTGGGCCACTGTTTCGAGCATAATTCTAAATTAGCCACCCTCAATTTTAGTTAAGGTGCACATTGTCACTAAAAACTAGGGCCAAATAAGAACTTTCTTTTCCAAACAACGTAGAAATTTACCCTTAAATATATCAACAAATATTTTCCAACCGTTCTTCTTAATATAGTGCAGTAAAGATTTTCATGGGATCAAAATACTTGTATTAAAGAACCGGTTTCAACATTTCATGTAGCTTATGAATAAATAAGGCTAAAGCCTTAATATGGCTTCACTAGGGATAATATACTTGGTATACATACAAGTAGAGTTATGAATTGGCTTATTCAAATAACCTCCTCAATCACATTGCTTACTCATACATGTTACTAATTTAACACACGCAAAGCAAGTTCTAGATGTAAAGTTAACCAGGACCCAATCAATTCTCGTCACATGGCATCATGACACATATAAATATATATGAACTAACATTATCATACAAGTTACATTACAATATTACTACACAATTAAGCATATTTTTATTTTATTTCTAGTCACTCTTCAGAACACATGCTAGTTACAAGGTCACACTATATTGCTTTTTTTCAAAATATGACTACACATGACATTTTGAATAACTTATTTGGACATGGCATCATAGAGTTTCTCAATCTTGCTCATCTATGTGACTTATTTTCCCTTAAAACGGTCATCATCCATCCATCATAGGGAATTGTCACTCCGAAGATGAGTCGAAGACTCAATAAACCAATAAACTAATCCTATTAGGTTCTAATGCACAATCCTCAGTACAATTATTGAAAACAAACTTTGAGGAATCCATAAATAAAAAAACTACACTAGACTCGATAGAAAAGAAATAACTATTTACAATAGAGAATATTGCCAGCAAACTTTAAAGAAAAGCACTGTTCTTATTTCATAATTAAAATAAACCAAAAGTTAAGGAATACTCTTTGGGGCCTCTAGGCCTCGTCGTCACCACGACCAAACACTGTAAGCACCATAAAAATGAACTAACGTTTCTAAAACCTCACATGTGACCAAAGAGGTTATAAACATATTAATTAAGTGTTAGAGCATGTATGATTGACTTGAAATTGTTTGGAGGACAAACGTCCAAGAATGTTTGAGACGTTTGAAAGTTAGACCTTACTGTACAAGTGTGTCCTAGTGCGCCTTGGTATGTTTTACATGTTTTTTGATGCTCAAATTGATAGGTAAAGACCTTAACATATGTTTGATAAAATTTAAAATAAGAAACTTCTTGAAATCACTCCACAATGACAACCAAAATTGTCCTTGAGGAGGACCTAAAATATGCCCAAAGACGCCAAGGCAGGCCCAATCGACGACTGAAATCCATGCCTTGTGGGTGAAATGACGTCCAGTCGATGGGGGCATTGCTCATAACTTAGATGTGAAAGCTAAACCCCCATAATTCAAGTCTGTTCCCCCAAACAACGGTTGTGCATCATGACACCATCGTTCCAGCGATTGTCCGTCGACTTCACCATCGATTGGACATGCAACATCACTGCCTGCACACTGTCCATTAAAGATGTCCTAATTAACTATAGACGGTTTTTTTAAGTGTTTTTAGGTATTTCAAGTTAGTATATAGGCCCTAATTCTAATTGAGGATTCATTATCATATCTAATCTTTCATTCTTATACCAAACTATCCCCAAAAAACCCCATTGAAGACCAATCTCAAGAACAAGCTATGGAGTTGGATTCTATGAGCTTTCTTCTAAGAATTTCATGGGATTTATAATTTAGAAGTTATGGTAATCCTTAATCGTTATTTCCTTCATCCTTATTTTATCATCCATCTAAAGATTCCTTTCAATGCTTTTTCAAACATGATTCTAAATAAAAAATCTTATCTTTTAATCAAGACATGGGTTCATTGTTAAAGTTATTTCAAAAGCGTTCTAATATTTAATATGTGATTAATCTATTTTTTAAAAATGATTTTCAATCCAATTCCATGAAAAACCCATGATCTCTTTATCCTCTCAAATTATGATATGTTATGAGTCTTGTAATCTTGATAAGATGATGATTACATTATGTTTAGATTATGATGAATTGCCTAGTTCTATGTTCCTTTATGTCAATTTATTATTAATTTTTGGGAATTTTTCAAGATTATGATTAGCTTGGAGATTCGGTATGTTGACCTTTTTCCTGTTATTAGCTTAGAATGTATATTAAATTGTGATTATTGGTATGGTCTACTTATGGTTGAGGTGTTTACATTCTTGTACATGTTTATGTGTTATGATGATGTCCTTGAAGGAATTAGATTCAATATGAATTTATATGATGATTTCATTTTTAGGAATTTAAGGATTTAGCATTAAAATTAGTATCATGTTTAAATGAATTGATGTTATGTGAAGTTATGTGCATACTTTACCTCACTAGTTGCATTATTTAGGTGTGTGGATGATGTTGTGTCTATGTGAGGACCATGTTAGGGTTAGGTGTGGTATGGCTAATGATGATGAATACCCTTGTAGCATGGACCATATCTATATGAACCCTATATGAATATGTGATCAAAGTATCTAAGCAGTCTTCTATTCTAATGAAGAATATGTTCTTTTCTCCAATGATGTAATGTGGGTGTGTGTAGTATATAGTCCTTAATTCTCTATATATGTGTATGGCTTTAAACTTTAGGAATTTTGTACATGTGTTATAATCTTTAGAGGGTGGCTCCCTCAATGTTAGGTTATAGCCATTATGTGATCATTTTGACCAATGTACCCACACACATTTCATGCATCACTATGAGTAGGATAGATCCATGATGACTAAGGAAAGGGTAGTTCTCCAATGCATAATTACCTTTTTCTATGCATGTATGTATATGATTAATGGTGTTATGTAAAAGTATATCTTAGATTGTATGCGCACACGCATGATGTATGATTGTATGAATATGTGAAAGGACATACTCACATTAAGTAGGGTCTATGATTAAAGGACATTCTCATCTTAGAAACCTTTGAGCTATATGATCTATGAAGGACCAAGCTCCTACAGTCTTCTTTATGAAGTGATCCATGAAAGGCTTCAATATATTTAAAAGGGGAGTTTGAGCATAGTACCAAGTGATTATGAAAATGACAATAGGGGCTTCATGTTTAGTAAGTCTAGCTTCCCACAAGAGAACCTTCATGTTTAGAAAGTCTAGGTTTCCAACAAAGATGTGGTCTCATAAGATGGAAACCTCCACGCTAGTAAGTCAAGGTTTATAGTAGCAATCCCCATGTTCCATCTACGTGTCCCCGTAGATTATAGCTAGTGGATTCCACCTATATTTTGAAGTGAATTTTGTGATTTGTGTCCATCAGGTTTCTTCTAATTGCTTCTTTATCTCATTATTATGAAGATTATATATTTAATCATCTATATTTTTGTAGAATTTTGATTCAAGAATTTATTTATCAATTTCAATGGGTGAAATTGGTATGAGGACTGCTACTAAAAGTATACATTTATTTGACAAATTGTTAATGAACTACCTTGATTTGTGTATTACTCAACAAGCATTTAAAATTGTACTGTCCATTGTTGACATGAACAAGAGAAGAAGAAGAAAGAAGGTAAATGACACTGTACCCTTAAATTTGCTTTTGGAAATCGAAAATACAAAATTAGTAAAAAGGAAAGAAGGTTCAGAACCATTAGAAATGAAAACTAATCTTGGAAAAAAGAGAAAAGTCAACGATCTTGATTAAAGTGGATGCCCAAAAAAGTACCCGAGCATGAATAAGAGGAAAATGATATTCAAGTTTGTATGTTCTTTTTTTAATTTAGTGTAATTTACTTATATATACAAACACATGTATTCTGTGACATTATCATTGTGGAATGTTTCCTTGTATTGATTTTGTTAAACAAATTGATTTCGCGTGAATATAATTGTTAAAACATGAGTACAAGAAGACCATGAACAAAAAAGGAATTGAGGGTTATGTGATTGTTAATTTTTTATAAAATAGAATACCTATATACATTGACATTTGTATTATTAAATAAGCTCAAGTTGAAATGTTGATATGTGAATACAATTATAACTGAATACATAAGTACTCTATAAAATTTAAAAGGTTGATTAGGGAATTCAACTATAGTTGGATACATTAATACTATTTTTTTTTATAATAAAAGGCTCGAGTTGACACAAAACCTCAAGTACTATAGAAAATAATGACCAAAAAAGATTGATGTTTGTAGGCATTTTCAAATTTGTATATAGAAGCATACTTATACAGTTTGATACCCATAAATTATATCTTATTTATTGTTTGTCTAATGTATCCATCTTTATGTTTAAGAACAGTGTTGAAATATATTCATTTTTCTTGCTTAACAACGTGTTAACATGTATCCATCTTTATATATATAGATACTTAAATTGTTATATTTAACACAAGTAAAATGTTGTTTTGCGAATACAGTTAAATCTGGATACTTAAGGACTCCATCTAATAGAAAAGTTGATTAGGGAATACAAATATAGTTGAATAAAATAATATTGCATTTTTATAATAAAATCTTGAGTTACCACCAAACCTCAAGTATTACAGGAAAACATTGACACGAAGACTTATACATTTTGATACCTAGACTTTGTTTATATATTAGTTTGTCCAATGTATTCATTTTAGTGTTTAACAACATTGTACTATTGTATTCTACATTACTATATTCATTTTTTGTTTAACAACTAGTGCATTCCTTTTTTAGATTATTGTTATTTTATGCTAAATTTATATACTTACATTGTCTCATATATCGATACATTATGTTTTAATCAATACTTGAATCCTGAATATATTAATACTTTGAGTTTTATATGTGAAGCGTGCAAGTAATATATTTTCAATTTGTAGGATATATTTATCACAAATTATAAATGTGGTTCTCTATTACTAGATTAAAAAGAAGTACATCGTTAACAACCAACACAGACACACAATTATATTGTTGATTGCCTGTTCAAGACAAAGATTGCTGACATTTATGGCGCGTATGCTAATGTTGAAAGCAAAACTTGTGTGGCAAACATTTAAAACGACATAGTTGACTACATGGTTATGGATGCTATTCCATGGAATACGGTCGACAAAGTACTCATACAAATTAATGTGAAACAAATGAACCATTAGGTACTGGTTGAACAACACATTGATCTATATGACTCATAGACAACAACTTCACATGATTGTTTTGTTAGAGTGGAAATTCAAAAGCTTTCTTAAATTGTGAAAATGTATTTGTCCATGTATTATGACAATAACATGGACGATATGAAAGACTGAACATTTCATTCGATGTATCTTACATGCAAGATATTCCTCATCAACGATATGGTGCAATTTATGTTTACAAAATTGTTTCATCATTCTATACATTGATATAGCTCAATGAAATCTATTATTTAACAATATATATATATATATATATATATATATATATATATATATATATATATATATATATATACATATATATACACATAGGATTGTGGATTCTATTTTCTCGCATTTACTTAAGTGATGTACAAGGCAATATTGTTTTAAACCATTGATGCTGAGGTCATCGTATTAGATACATGGCACCTCTTTCAGAGTACACTGCAAAGATGATTTAACATGGATTATGTCAGCGACAATGAGACACTGCCTATGTGAATAGGATTATGATGGGTTCTCAAATTGGACTCCTCTAGGGCCTTGTTTTAAATCAAATAATATCCTCGATTGTGCATTTTCTCTCGATATCTGATAAAAACTTCTAATCATCACGTATTAGAGGATTTCATAGGAGAATAGGCACTTAGGTGTAAAATGCAAGTAAAAAGAAATAAAAGAGCTCAATATGCAAAGTACTCATCACCAAGAACACTTGGCAATACACCGTATATCAAGTTTCGCCTTCTGTTACCTCAAGAGAGACTTGAAGGAAGTGGATCAAACGGAGACGAAAAGAGCAATTGGGGCTTCGCCGAATAGTTTCACGAAGCAGAGTTATTCCACCAAACATTATGGCATGCATGGATATAAAGGCAAAGCACAAACGAAAATAAACCAGAGAAACAGTGAATGGACGAATCACTTGCCGAATCATGATTAAAGACGCTGAATGGATCCATCAACACTAAATCCAAAGTCTATAAATACTAAACTCTTTAATTATTAAGAGATTGAAACTGAGAGAGTAAACATTATTATATTTTTCTAGTTTTAGTTTTTAAGTTGGAGTATTTTTCTCTCGAGTTTGGAGAGGGTTTTTAGGAATGTATGAAGAAAAAAGATCTTCTTCGAATCATGGATGTGGGTCTTCTCCATTTACCTTATTTTGATACTTTTAAGGTTTAATCCCTTATACAACCTTTATTCCTTATCATTTTAAGTACATTTGATTATTGATTGATGTGTGGCTAAAACCCCCATTCTTGGGGTGTGATTTAGCAAATATATGCTGATATTGTTGCTGGGTCTTGCTAATTGATTAGATTAGATGCATTTTATGGTGATTTAACCTTGTGAATTTCGTTTAATTTAATGGTTTTGGAGTTTCATATCCAAAACCACCCATGTGTTTTCAGCTTGCCCGAGAGAGAGGTCGCGAAACCAAGACAACTAGATTGATGGCCTAAGGAGTGGGTTGACATCAGGTTTAGCCTGAGAGGGTGAACCCTTGTACCATATTCAAACACCCTTTATTGAATGTTTAGGGTATGGGAAAGGCGTAGGTTGGTTAGTTAGACGAGTGAGTGTCCGAGAGGAACCCATTTGATATCTTGTAATTTGCCCGAGAGGGAATTTAATTTTACCTAAAGCTTAGCCAAGTCACTATTGTCTTGCGAATTTTCCTATCAAAAGCATATACCCATTAGTTTGTGTCAACATATACTTGATTGTAACATCTCATAACTCGTAATAGATAAGAATACGGTAAAAATTAAAATTTTAACATTTTTGGAAAGAGAAGGAGAAATGTGGAAAATTTCCTCAGTTAAGAAAAGGTGTTTTTGATCATTTTCAAACTGCCATAAGTTCTAGCTTAGTATGAGCTAGAGTCAGTTCTTTATATGGTTGGAAATACATAGTAGAGATCTGTTCGAAGCCGCCAAGTTTTCTCATTATTGACATCATATGAGGGATATATGTCTATTGAAAGTTGAGTTGCGGAAGTGAGGAATTCCCGATTTAGGATTTAAGGAAGGACAAACTAGTCTTTTCACCCATTTATTTTATTTCATTTTAGGTATTTCTTTGGTGTAAAATTAATTTTTAGTTCAAATTAGAAAAGTTATTTTCCGGAGAAAAGAGAACAGAAAAACAAAAAGGGAGAAAAGTTAAAGAATTTGTCAAGAACGCTAAGGTTTTGCGAGTGGATCGGGATGATCCCTATAAAGGTATGTGAGATCTTTTTGTGTTGGGTTAGTTTACCCGCACACAACTTGTCTAAATCAGCGAATTTTGAGTAGATTTAATCATTAAAAGATGAAGTTCTTGAAGGATAATGTTGATTTCTTGTAGGTTGAGATGATACATGCCTAAGTTTATTTGATTCATGTTCTGGGTTGTTTTTCGAGTCTAATTTCTTAAGTATTGAGGTGTTAGTGATATTGAGTGTTTTGGTAAAGAACCATGGAAGCTTAGAGGTTTTAGAGATGAAAAATATAGAAGAAAATTCAAAACGCACATTAGTAGGGCCTTGGGGCGCCGCGCCTCCCATAGCCCCACAGGACAATCTTTGTTCGTAGGGCATTGGGGAGGCGTGCCAGCCAAAGCACCCCAACATGGACTCTGATGTTTGGGGCTTGGCTCCCCACACCTCTTAGAGGGCCAATGACGCCATTTGACCTTATTCATTCCCTATATTTTTGTATTGGTTCCTAACTGATGTATCCATATTTCCTAGTTGATTCAAACACTATACGGTACATGTAAACATCATGAAATCATCTATAAACATGAAATAATGAACCTTAAATCCATAATCTAATTCAAGGAAACTTAAGTTCAAAGACAAATGAAGTTAAGAGTTAAGCCTAAAAGTTAAGAAACATGTAAAATTAAGTTCTTAACATTTTCAAGAGTTTTTAATAAATGTTTTAACTTTGATTCAAGACTCATGTTTTAAGCTAAGTAAGGAGTAAAGAGTAAAGTTCATGTTCATTTCTTCAAAAGTGTATGGGGACTAAGTGTCCCCTAAGATATTTAAAATGTTTTCACATTAAACAATCAAGGAAACTTCTATTTGCAAAGAGACTTCAGGCTAGTTTTCAGAAAGGAGTAATAGTTTTATAATATGAAGAAAGCAAGGAAACTAAGATTTCCAAGAGGGACTTTGAGCTAAGTTTTGAGCACTAGTCTCAAACTATAGAAAAATTATGTTTTGAAAACATAAGGGACAATATATCTTAGGAGTAGTATTGACCACCAAATTTGGGACAATAATGAGTTCAAATAACTCATATTTCCATAAAACCATGTAGCCACCAAGGGTAGAAAAGGGTCATACTTTTTAGATGAACCATTTTCAATATAGACTAGTGGATCAATTAGGCAGTCAAGGTCTTATACCCTTTGGTGGGTAACTTGGTAAAGGATGCGCTGGCAGTGTGACGTAGATCATTGTATCATCATTGTACCTCTTAAGTGATTGTTGTCTATTAGAAAAACTCCCACAGAAGTTATTGCATTTTTATATACATCAGTTTACTTATATTTTTACATACATCTTACAGTTAATTGTATACTTGTATACATTCAGAGATTACAACATGTTTTCAAACAACGTTTATTCATATTACACTTGTTGTTAAATTGCTTTACATTGAAATGAGTTAGTTATTTATGAGTTGAGCAGAGCAAAGGTAAGTGTTCCCTTTTACTCCTTTTAAAGCTTAAGTTGTTGTTGTTTAGAATTCCAACTCGTATGCTCGTACATTCGATGTATTGATACAAGTTGGCCTGCATCGTATCATGATGTAGACTCATATAAGTAGGATTGGTATTTGGCGCACCGTTGATATAGTGAGAAATTCAGAGTCAGTTGGTGAGTCTCCCTTCATTACGAAGGACATCTTTATAAGTTAGTCATTGGTAATTAGTTTTAGTTTGAGATGATGCATGTTGCTGACACTTAGAGAGCTGAGCTAGTTTCTTATCAACTCAAGGGCATTGCTGGGACTTGGTTTGATTAGTGGAAAGACTGTAGAGATGAAGATGCACCACCTGCGAGTTGGGCTTGTTTTAAGGAGGCCTTTTTGGAGTGTTTCTTTCCTTGAGAACTAAGAGAAGAAAAAGGTAAGGGATCTCCTCACACTTAACCAACATTTTTTTCAAGACCCTCAAAATAAACCAGGATAAACTAGAGTCTCACATGAGTGGTATGA
The DNA here is from genome assembly GCA_027705065.1 of Solanum peruvianum. Classification (NCBI taxonomy): domain Eukaryota; kingdom Viridiplantae; phylum Streptophyta; class Magnoliopsida; order Solanales; family Solanaceae; genus Solanum; species Solanum peruvianum. The sequence continues at coordinate 39,317,487 of JAKWJD010001757.1, forward strand.
GTTGATAACTTTGTTATAAGGTTGGATACAAAATTAGATAATTGGTTTAAAGAGTTTTGAGGTAGAACGTCAAGGACGATCAAGAAGTTTGACGACTAGAGTCATCTATGTTCATGTATGTGTCTATGTGGTATGTTGTGGTTTTATTCTGTGGTTGAATGATTTTAGTGAGTCAAAGTCAAGGTACATCTTAGAATAGAGGATCACGGAGTGTTTTGTATGTAGTTGAAGGTGCTTGACAGGAGACAAGGCATAGCCAAAGAGCCAATGTTGTCCCAAGTTGCAGCTCACTGCCTCAAAGTTCACAGAGCAATTTACGGCAAGTGGACTTCACCACGGTCCATGGAGGAGGTCTTGGACATGAGTTGGATTCCAGGGTTTGGCAAGGAAAAGTTGGACACTTCTCCAAGGACCACGGGCCATCAAAGGGGCTAAAACCACCTTCACGGATTGTGAAGGTAGGCGTGGTCCCTGGGCAGGCTGTCCCAAATTTATAAATTCAAATAATTTCTAATTTTATGTTTATTAATTGACTACGATTTTATATTTTTTATACATTAAAAATAATTAATAAAGGTCTTTAAAAAAGTCATTAACCCCTTATTTCCAAAAGCATAAATCAAAATCCTAAGTTCTTCTGTCTAACCCAAGGAAGAAGATGGAAATCATTCAAGCAAGAGTTGATGGTTTTATAAGGTTTTATTCTGCAAATTTGTGGGATTTTATTCATTAAAGGTATGTAAACCCTTGATTCTTAGTTTACGTCTCTTCTAAGGAGTTCTTTCAAAGGTTTTCCAACATGATTCTAAGGTCAAAAATCCTATCTGTCAATCTAGCCATGGGTTTATCGTTAATTTTTTTTCAAAGTCATTCTAATGATGAATATATGATTAATCAATGATTTTAAAATGATTTTAAATCCAATTCTATGAATAACCCATGATCTTCTTAACCTCTCAATTTATGATATAAGATGAGTCTTGTGATCTTGATTAGATAAGGATTGAATTGTTATTAGATTGAACTATATTGTTTAATCCTAGTCCTATCTATGTCAATTGGTTATAAATTTTGGAGAATTGATCAATAATTATCATATGTTGGAGACTTGGTAAGATTAACCTAATTTCCTAGTCTTTAGTATTGTATTTGACATTGTGTGCTATGGTCCACTTAGGGGGCGAATTTACATTCTTGTTTATCTTTATATGTTGTGATCATGGCCATGAAAGCATTAGATGCAAGATGAATTGATATGATGATTTCATATTTATGTAATTGATGGGTGTAGCCTTGGATTCGATTATCATGTTTGAAGTGTATTGATGATGTGAATAAGAATCTGTATATTGAGGGTTGGGTAAGCTATGGTCTATATGGCTAATGATGATGAATAATGTTGTATCTTTTCCCCTATCTATGAAATCCCAATATGAAAGTGTGATCATAGTATTGTATGAGTCTTCTATTGTAATTATTAATCTTTTCTTGTGTCCTATGATGCAATGTGAGTGTGTGTAATCTATAGTCCTCAGTAGTCTATATGTGTTTGACTTGACACTTAAAGGATATTGTACGTGTGTTGTTATCTTTAGAATGTGGCTTCCTCAATACTACGTTATGGCCATTATTTGATTATGTTGATCAATGTACACACACACCTATGATGAAGGTAGGTCTCACATATGTATGCATATACATGATTGTATTAATGGTAGATTTATGTGAAAGGACATTCTCACTGAAAGTTGATTATATGATTAAAGGACATTCTCATCTTAGAAACCTTTGAGCGATATGATTTATAAGGGAGTAACTCCCTAAAGACTACTTCATGAACTAATGTTATTTAAAAGCTTAAAATGTTTTAAAAAGGGAGTTTGACCTTATCACCAAGTGAACAAGATAAATGAGAATGAAGGATTCATGTATAGTAAGTCCGACTTCCCATTCATGTTTAACAAGTTAGGGTTCCTAACATAAATGTTGTCTGATGAGATGAAAACCTCCATGTATAGCAAGTCAAGATTTCTAGTAACAATCTCATTGTTCAATAACTACGTGCCCCTTTAGGTATTAGAATATTGGATCCACTAGAATAGTTATTATGTATGAAGGTCTACCTTGGCAAGTACTACCCTTTTTTTCAGTGTTGGAGTAGAACACTGGTTTCCATGTAGCTCACATGGTGTATGTCGGTTATGTTTATGTCTCCCTAAAGTAAAGAAATGAATTAAGATAAGAATATGAACTCTAATCATAACTCCTTCAGAAGTTTACTTAGTATAGGTAGGGCTATGGACCCTACCAATGCATTGGACTAGTGGACTTCAAGAAAGGATAGGATTTGTGCCTCTTATGGAATAAAGACTTATGATTTGTATGAATGCATGTTAAAGTTCCTTTGCTATATCAAGATATGAATTATGATTATGAATGTGATTTACACTTATGGTTTCTAAATGAGTATACTTAGTATATGTGGGGGTATGGGATTTCATGTGTACATTGCACAAGTAAACTTGTGAAGGGTTTGTGAGGGTGTCTTACATATGATATGAACTAACTGAGTTATGACTAAGATGTAATGAATGAAGGACCTATTATGAGACATAACTTAAGTATGTTGGTCTTATGTCTAAAGTTAAGTGCATGTATAGTATGTTATAGAATGAGTTGTGCCTAAGTCTAAAATCACTTCTTAGGAACACTTGGTGTAAGTAGTATTATGGGATGCTACCTACTCATTGTACTAGTGTGACTTCAGTGTTGTCATAGGTGATGGTTATTACTTAAAAATTATGTCCTATGATGTGCTCATGACTTTGTGAATATATGTGGTTGTGTTGATGAAAAATATTTATGAAAGACCATCGTGGGTGACCTTAAGGTGATACATTGTAATTAGTACGACTTGACGGTTTTTTAAGGAAAGAAGTCAAGGTAAAAGAGAGATAATGAGTTGTATGTAATTTATGTGACTCAAAATGTGTTAAATTTCTTTATGTGGTATTATAAATGATGTCTGTGTCTATATGATGCATGTGAACTATATTCTACTTATTGTATCAATGTTCATGAAGTTTACTAAAAGTACAAGTTGCATGATTTTTAATGAAATGTCCTTTTTAAATGCATGTTTTTGCATGGTTTCCATACTTATTTAATTTTTATATTAATACAATTATCCTTCATCTTCTTACAAAAGTGCAGGTTGTAATGGCTAGAGGATGTCTCCTAAAGTGAAGATATTGATAGATATTTCCAAATCTCCAAAAAGGATCTTTAAGATTCAAGGATTTCCTATGTAAAAGATGCTCTTTATGTTTTTATGTGATAACTTAGATTATTATTTTATGTTGTTAAGGATTTCCCCTATTCTATTCTATGGGGTTGGTCTTAAGATGGCAAAAAAGACTTATAGTCTAACTATATACTTATTATATATATATATATATATATATATATATATATATATATATATATATATATGTGTGTGTGTGTGTGTGTGTGTGTGTATATATATATATATATATATATATATATATATATATATATGTGTGTGTGTGTGTAAACGTCAAGGCACGAGTAAGAATCGAGGCTAAGGGAACCTAGTGGATGTGGTTGAAGGTTCGTTAAAGGAGACAAGCCGAAAGGGACATGCCTTAGCCAAAGGGCCAAGGTTGTACCAAGTTGGCTGCTCATTGCCTCAAAGTTCACGGACCACTTCACGGTCAGTAGACTTTACCACAGTGCATTAAGGAGGTCTTGTACATGCCTTGGACTACTGGGTCTTGTAAAGGCACATACCCAAGGATTACGGGCCGTCAAAGGGGTCGTGAACCACCTTCATAGACCGTTAAAGTAGGTGTGGTCCTTGGGCGGCTGCTCCAAATTTGAAAATTCAAATAATTACTTATTTTATGTTTATTAATTGGGGTTAATATTATATATTTAACACATTAAATATAAATATTTTAAGGTGTTATAAGAAGTTATTAATTCTTTATTCAAAAATCGCAAATCTAAGCCCCAAGTTCTTCTATCTAACCCAAGGAGGAAGATGGAGCCATTGAAGCTAGAGTTGAAGGTTTTACTTCTTAAATTTTGTGGGTTTTTATTCAATAAAGGTATGATAGCCCTTATTATTAGTAAACCTTTTATCTAAGGAGTTGTTTCAAATATTTTTTAACATGATTCTAATGTAAAAAATCCCATCTTTCAATCTAGCCATGTGTTCATTGTTAAATTGTTTTCAAAGTCATTGTAATGAACATATTGTTAATCACTAGTTTTAACATAATTTTAAATCCAATTACATTAAGAACCCATGATCTCCTTTAACCTCTCAATTTATGATATAATATGGGTCTTGTGATCTTGATTAAATGAGGATTCAATTGTTATAGATTGTAGTATATTGTTTAATCCCAGTTCTGTCTATGTCAATTGATTTTGAATTGTGGAGAATTTATCAATGATTATCATATCTTGCTTAAAATTTTAGATATTATCATCATTTTCATTTGAGAACAAATGATGTTATTTATGGTGGAGTGAGATGAGGCCCACCTTGTTTTGTTCTGCTGAAGATTTATGTGTTTTGATATATGTTTGGGTTGTCTGTTTAAATTGATTTTTAAATTACTTTGTCGAATATTTGAGCATATATCTGTCTTTTTGGGTCATAATTTCATAATAATTTTTACCCTTCCAAAACACTATTTAAAATTTTTTTACCTCTTGAGTTTAAAGTGGTTGTTCTTTTATAAATTCATGTCTCATTTTCCATCTATATGAATGACTTGAAAAGTTGACTCAATCGAACAAATATGAATGTGCTGCAACAGAGATAACGAAAAAATTTACATAGGCAATATGTGAACTCTTTGCAACTTGTTGTGATTAGGCAATCATCAAATTGATTATTTTGCATTGACCATTGCACACTAGCGAAAGTGTGTTGTCTTGTTTAATTTAAGTGTTGTTGCCTTGTGTGATGAGTTTACTTTGAGCCTTGCATATATAAAACTAGAATTGGCCCGGTTAGTCTGAATGATTTAGGAAGGTAATTGCAATCCAACTTAAACATATACCTCTTTTGTGGCGTACCAGTGAGCGTGTGAAATTCTTTTGAATACCCTTTGAGCCTTACCTCTTCTTTGGAAAAACCTTGATGAAACCTAAACCTTCCAATATCCATCACCTATAATTTATTTTGAGATGTGATATAAGTAAATAGCCAATATCGGCCAAAAGCCTAAGTTGGGAGTGTGGTAATAAGGAAAAAGAGAAGTAAAGCAGTTCAAGAAAAGTCTCGAAAATCCATGGTATTGTAGAGAAATGGAAACCCTTTTTACAAACAAAAAAAGAATAAAAGGAAATACAAAACAAAAGAACAAGAAAAAGAGAAGGAAACAAAAATAAAAATAAAAAGAAAAGTCTTGTCATAAAAGAACAAAATGTAAATAAATCGGGTTTCATAAGCAATCCATGAAGAGAAATAAAAGATGACTTAGAAGCACTTGACTATGGATCGAGGAAGGAATATAGGGGATACATTAAGGAGATGACATCTCACTGGAGAAAAAATCACACAGCCCAAATGACCTTACCTTTGCATTCAGCCCTGTTACAAGCGTTAAATAGACATTTTTTTTATCTTGAGTGAACCAAACCGAATGTTAATTATGAAATAAGGGAAAAACTATGGGTTAAAACATGTATTGTGTTCCTATTTCTCATGTAAGCTTTGCATTAGAATCCTACTCCTAAGTTGATAAATCTACCTGTGTGAAAATTGAATCATTCTTTGTGTGAGTGCATGCATGTACTTTTGTTGATCTTGAACTTGCATTAGTAACAAATATGTTGAGCTCAAAAATCTTTGATAATGGTCTATCACAACTTGAATATTTTATTATATATTTAATCTACGCATGGGTAGTTTGAGTCTTGTTGTGTACATTCAATATTGAGTCTTGTGTAGCACTATTTTAGACATCTTATTTCAACTATTGAACGTGATATTTACTTGAGGAAAAAAAAAAGGGTTATGTTGGGGGTGCTTATGAGTCCTCAAATTGGACTCATCTAGGGCTTTGTTTTAATGCAATAGTGTCACAGATTGTTTATTTTATCTCAGTATCTTATAAAAACTTCTATGTTTGAGGTATTTGAGGATTTGGTAGGAGCATGGACAATTAGGCATAAAACTGAAGAAAAGAGCAGCACACTTGGCGATACGCAGGTATAGCAAACTTCAACCTTCTGTTACGGAAAGTGAGTCATAAAGGAAGTGAATCAAAAGGAGATGAAAAGGAGAAGTCGGCGCTTTACCGAGAAAGGGAAAATCGCCGATTCACTCGGTGATGCACGACTAAAGACGCCGGATGGATCCTGCAGCAATATTATCTAAAGTCTACAATTACCGAACTCTGTAATTAGTTAGAGATATATATTGAGAGACTAAACATTAATATTTCCAGTTTTAGTTTTTAAGATTGGAGTATTTTTCTTTCAAGTTTGGGGAGGGTTTTTGGGAAAGCTTGAACAAAGAAGTTCTTCTTCCAATCTTGGATGTGGGTCTTCCTATTTACCTTACTTTGATAGTTTTAAGGTTTAATGTCTTATACTCACTTAATTTTTTTTATCATTTTAAGTATATTTCATTATTACTTGATGTGTGACTAAGACCCCATTCTTGGGGTGCGATTTAGCAAATATATGTTCATATTATTGTTGGGTATTGCTTGGTTATTGGATTAGATGCATTTTAATGGTGATTTCACCGAGTGGTTTTGGTTTAACATAATGGGTCTGCAATTGCAAATACAAAGCTACCCATTTGTTCTCATCTTGTCTAACATTTAGGTCGTGAAACAATAAAAATAGACTAATGGCCCAAGGAGTGGGTCGACATGAGGTTCATCCCGAGAGGGGGAGCCCTAGTGACATATTTAAGCACCCTTTATCGAATGATCAAGGTGTGGGTAAGGCGTAGGCTTGTTAGTTTAGAAGAGTGGGTGTCCGATAGGAACCCATTTGATATGGGGTAAGTTTCCCTAGAGGAAATTTACTTTCACCTAAAGCTTAGCCTATTCACCATTTTCTTGTGAATTTTCCTATCAAAATCATGTAACCATTAGTTTGTGTCAACATGTATTGCGGTCACATCCCAATAATATTCCCCCATACTTATTTTCTCCTTTGTTTTTGCTAATTTTACTACTTGTGACAAAATGCCCTTCTTGATATTTGACACTTTGGTGTCGCAAATTTAATTTTATTTTGTTGAGTTCAAAATTGTCTTGAGCTATTACTATTTAGAACAAAATTCTAAGTAGATATAACTTTCACTTCCATTCTATTAGGACACGACCCCAACCCTTAGTTGAATTACTTTATTAACATTGATTCATAGACACTCATATCGTAGGTTGTGTCATCGATCACGAAGCATAAGAAGATACACATATTGAAGCATCAGATGACACACTCAAAAATGGATATTAGTGAAATTTTCATGATCAAGTAGTAGCCTATCGATGTTTTTTTTATTTTATTATGTTGTGAAACTACTATTTTGTGTTGGATATATGTCTAGTCATTTTTGGATTAATGTATTTTAATTAATGTATGGAGGAATTTAATGGCAAATCAACAACGAGATGTGTACCTTGTAATTTGCAGCGGAAGTCGTTGATTTTGTAGTTTTGACAGGATTGCACCCAAGTCCATCTTTGAATAACTAGGAAACAAAGATATTTCTTCACAAACTAGAAGTCTTCTTTGTGTGTTGATTAATTTGTCTAGGATCGCTAGATTTTCTTTTTCCTTTTTGTTTCTGACTTCCTCTCAACCTTTTTGTCGTTACACGCTCATTCAAAGTTACTTCTACTTGGAATCTCTTAAGGAGAGGTTGAACAGTTACTATATAACTGTTCTGCCGTATCCTTTTAAAAAGAATTATTTAAATTAATTAATTGAATAGGTCATAAAAGAGGTTGGACCAAGTCGATCCATATACATGACTCAAAACCCAATACTTACATATTCCACTTTGCACATGGTGGAAATGACCCAAGTCAACATAATATCAATCAAACACACATTTCATACGACAAATAGTTCGTGCGACCAATGAGCATAAAGAGCTTACCTTTAAGGTTTTACAAGACCTACATAGGAATTCAATCACATGTGGAAACAATTCAGACTATTTTAAGGACACTAATACTCACAATACCCAGACGTCATTCACTGCCTTAGTAGTTACTTATTCGATTCCTCAACCTCTTAAAGAGATGAACTCGAGTTCATGTTTAACTTTGTAAACATAATTACACTAGAGTGTCATTGTCTTATTATGTATACAAGTTAAATTGTTTATTTAATTCGTCTTCCCTTTCTACTCGAATCAATATATTCTAATTGCTTTTGTAGACATGTACTGCGTTGTCTAATTGTTCATGGTTATTAGTAACCTGCTAAAGTAGCAAAACATATTTGAAATTTCAACAAACGAAAGGTCAAAGGGTATTTCATGAAAAGTCATCTTAACTTATCTGGATCTCACACTATGAAGAAACCACAAATATTTTCTCATTGATCAATTGATCGCTTAACATATATGGTATGAAACACATGCTACGATGTTTACACCTTAGATTTGTGTACGTGTCTCATTATTTTGATTATTCAACATTTTTTACTGAGCTTGGTCTAAGCACCTATAAATATTTAACCCTAGTTTCTCTCTTGAGTTATCCTTAAACTCATTTTCATGGAGAAACTTTTTGTCTAGATTACAAAACAAGTAATAGAATGGTGGTGAAACTGATCTTTTCATGTCCCCCGATGTAAGAGGCAATTGCTCATTTGAGAGAGTCAATCTTGCGACTTGTTCAACACAGTTTATATCTTACAAATTATCACATTCATACTAAATTCGAATATAAAGTCAATAGTTTTATATATAACAGAATATTATAAGAACTAAGCCATTTTAAAATATTGAAATATCATCGCACTCTACATAAATCTTGAGCCTTAACATGTTTTTCAAAAAGGTCTTTAGAGATTTCCTTCATGTAAGGATCAACTATCATTTCATGTGTAGGAATTTATTGCAAATTATTTCTCCACTTGCCACTACATCTGTCACAAAGTTCTACTTTATGTCAATTTGTTTTGTTTTACCGTTATATTTAGGCTATTTCGCATATGTGATAGCCGCCTGACTATCACAATATAAAATCAAGGGACCCTTAAAATCCTTCGCAATACTCATATGCTCAAAGAATTTCTTTACTCAACTCGTTTCTTGTACTGCATATGCACAATAAATAAATTAAAACTCCATGGTTGTGCAAGTATTCTTATTAGTTTTCTATGAAATAGTAACATCATTTAGTAAGAAAGTATAATCAGATGTTCATTTTCTATCATTCCATTCACCTGTTGTCATGACCTGCAAGAACACCCTAGAAGATAGAGCATCTTTGTGTCGTCACACGGCAAATGAGAATTCAAGAATTCTCATCTAAGCCTCTCGTATCATTCATTGCATAATAAACCTACTAAAATAGGTAAGAATTTAAAAAATTCTTCACACACGAAGAACTCTTTCATAAACATTACACAAGACAAAAACTTTTATTTAAAACTTTAAATCTTTAAAACATCTAATTCAACAATCTAAACTTTAGAGTATGCAACACTTGGGACTAATCTCATACAAGACAGTAAAATAAAGAGTATGACATAATGGACATGTGGATATTGTCCTCGAATTGAGAATGACTCACCAATACTGCATCTTCAAGCCTTAGAAACCTATCCATCCTCCATGGCTTATCAAGACTTCTAATTCCCTATAGTTTAGTCAAAAAGGAAAAAGAAGGGGTTAGCACATTAAGTGTACTAAGTGTGGAAGTCATGCAAAAACAATTAAAAGGGGACATTAAGTAAATAACATGATTTTCATGAATTCGATTAAAACATCATATTATAAACCTAAGAACAACATTTAATAACCTTGAAACACATACTATAACAATAAACCAAATATCATAATTTTTGAAGTCACCTTACAGTAACCTCAACTCACTATTACAGTTAATTCCTTCACTGTACAGTGAAGTTGCTTATTCTTCACCTTAGACATCTTCTAGAATGTAATCTTCCCACTTAAAACTATCCTTAGACTCACTTAAGAAACACACAGAGATACCACCCATACAACCTCCCTAAACATGCCTAAATGATACTCAAGACTACTTATAATGAGTCACATACACACTTCAAGACATCAAACATATCAACATATAGATAATATGAAATTTCCTCATTAAAGGCTATCAAAAGTCTTAATTAAATAGATCAAAAACATATAGTCCATGATTGACCTATTCAAGACTACCTAAATAATCTTTAAGACTTCCTCAGTTTGGATAATGTCCACATAAACAATCATCTTCCCTAACTAGAGTCATTCCTAAGTTTTATCTAGGTAAGATAAGAAGTGACAATTCATATGCCCCCTTCATGCCTTAACTAGACAACCGTCAACTAATCTAGATAAGTACTTATTCATTTTAACATAATTTCTTAACTGAAGTCATTACATTCATTAGTTCATTTAAGACTCATTCATCATATAAAGGACATTCAAGTAACGGTATTGGACAAGACCTATTGAGTAATATCTAGATAGCGTCTCATACCACCACCTAAAATTCATAGAACTTCTCTAATGCTAGAAGGCATCCCACATGATAAGAATAGGCAATAAACGACATAGACCATGATAGCAAAACATGGAATCTAGAGTTGTGATGGCGACAAGAAGCTCATGATAACTTTCCTAAGGATTAATATGATGTCATTCCATCCAATTAACCTTAAGTCCATCATTCATTTACTTGAAGGATATCATCACTCTTTTGACTTCAACATTCATAACCTTACCACTATGTTCAAGGTTTCACATAAAAAAATACCCTCTTAACATCATTCAAGGTCACATGTCATTCATACATTCAATACTAAGACACTTTAGCATCCTATGTCAAGAAATCACATATTCACTTTCACACATACATCAAGCAAGGGACACAAGTCAACCAAGACAAGACACCAGACACTTCACTTTAACAGTTTTAACATGTCATTATTAAGTAACTTAGGAATAACTATTATCATCTTTAAGTCATCCTATATACTACTAAATCATCATCAATATAGCCATTATCGACTCATATAGTCATGTAAGAAACAACCATGCATCAACACTAAGACTTCACATATAAGCACATAGTCATGGTATACATGATTTCATAATATTCATATAAAGCACACATACTTTCACATTACATCACATGTAGATAGATATGCTCATACTTCACATAAATCAACTACAAAAATCATTATAATACTTCAAGTAGTTCCGACAAGGCCATGATAATCATATTGCATAAAGTAATGCCGACAAGGCCATATAAATTCACATAGCACCGCCACCATAAGTGAACCATTCAAATAATAACATAACTGAAGTCTAATTAACATAAATCAAAAGGAAATAGGGCAGCATACCCCAACTCCATCTTACCACTTCAAATCCAAAGCCAATTCATCCAATTTGATACCATAAGGCCCGTACTCATGTCCATGAACATCAATTCAATACATAAAGCATAATGCTCAATGAATCTAAATCAATTCAACATAGATTTATCTATATAAGTCCAATTTTACATCAATTGATACAATCCTTACTTTATTCAATAGCCCATAGAAAACTACATAAGAATTCATAAGCATTAAGTCAAATTAATTCAATAGGCTTAATAGTTAAAAGATCTAAGAGTGTAAAATATTCAATTAATAAAATTTAAATATACTATAAACCAATTAAACAAAATGTATACATGATTTAAAATACCATAACAATCTACACATGAATTCATATATATCAAAGCATGATCACATAACCCATATTTTAGTCAAATTGACAGATTTTTGAATGTCAAGGTTTAATGGATAATTTCATTGGAAAACATGAAATAAACATCAATAACATAATATATTAGTTTTTGAAAACCATATATGCAAGAACCCAAGACATAGAGTAGAAATTGGACTTTTCATCTTTTTGAAATCTTTGGAATCAACTTTGAAATGGGTCCAATTTTTATATCAAGCAAAATATTAAGGACTCACATATCTTATTTAAATAAACCAATGAAATTTGAAGAAGAAACTCCATTGAAGAACCATCTTCAAGCTCCATCTTCACCTTGAACTCTTATGGAGGTTTTTGGAGGAACTTTTGGAGAGAATAAGTTTTCATTTAGGTGTTTCGGTTATAATGAGATTTTAATGACTTATATACCCTTAAAATACCCATAAACACTCAAAACAATCGTCCTCACACTTTTTAAGACTTGGGGTGAATTTACAACTTCACCCATCAACTTAACAGAAAGCTGGCAAGAAACAGGCAGCACCATCGACGTCCATGGTCTCACCCACGCCCCGTCGATGGGATCTTTTGGGTTGCATATAAAAGTAATCAACCTGAAGGTAAAGTGTCTCCATCTATGAGACCTATCGATGGGTCGTCAGCTAGTCGAATGTCCGTTGTTTGGGTTAGTCGATTGCCACTGCCTAGAAGTATTGAGCTCCAAGTTGGGGTTCTTTAGGGCTCCTTGTGGATAATCTGTGGAGTCGTACCCGGACGTTTCCAATATAAATATGTCCACATACGAGTTAAGTACCTACCACATGAGTTTCACCCAAAACTAAAACGTTAAAATTGACGAAACATGCATAGACACACTAGGTCATTTCAAAGCAAATCTTTCGAATGTCATGGACATTCTTGGACGTTTGACCTCCAAACTTCAAAAAACATGACACACTACCTATTACAGTATAATACCACATTTAAGGAACTTATAACCTCTTCAATAACATATAAACAAATAAAACCACATATGAGCCACATAGGTCACTTTGTCGTCAAAATTCTTGGTCGTCCCTTGACGTTTGACTTCCAATGCACCCAATATATAGTATGGCTCCCTCATATCTTTCATATTAACAGATTTTGAAATTTATGACTTGACAGTTTTCAAATACTCCAAATTATTTTGAGTTAATAAAAAATCATCTATGTAAAGAAAAAGTATTAAAATATTTCCAATGAACTTTATCACATATATGAAATGGTCTTCATTGATCATAGTGAAATCAAGACATCAACTCCTTATAAATTCTCAGATACCATTACCTTGAAGATTGCTTTAGGCCATAATTTGATCTTTTCAATTTACAAGTTTCTTTTATTGACCTTTAACAACAAAACCTACTGGTTGTTCCATGTAGATTTCCTTATTCAATTCTCCATTGAGAAAAATGTTTTTTACATTCATTTTAGTGTAATTCTAGATCTAAAAATGCAACAATAGCTAAAAAATATTGTATAAAGGTAAACATCACAACTGGTGAAAAATATTCCTCGTAGTCTATTTAAACTTCTTGAGTTGAATATTTTTCCATCAATCTTACTTTGTGTCTCTCTATTAACCAATCCAATTTAAGTTTATCTTTGAGAATCCATTTATTCCCAATACCTTTATGTTCCTTGGAAAGGTCAACTAGATTCAAACTTTGTTGTATCTCATGGAATCTTTTTTTTCATTGTTTACCTTTCATCCCTTTTGATAAGGCCTCTGTTATAGAATTAGTTTCATCCCATTCGGTAGGAGATACGAAGAAAATATAATCCTCAATCTCATAATATCGTTTATGTATCCCTTTACTTGTACTCTTACGTATTTGAAGTTCAGATTCATCTATAAGATTTTGGGATTGATAATTCTCACTTGGACCAGGAATTATTTCTTCATTCATTGAATTTGTAACACCCCGTAGCCAAAACTGATCAAAAATTAGTTTTTTAGAAAAATCATCAGGTGCTACCAATGGTGGCATCGACGGACAATATCCTAAACCATAGTATGTCTTGCACAACCGTCGATGGGATCAAAAACTCCCAAAATTTTCAGCCTATAAAAATTGGATAAGTCTTGGACGACGGACGGACTTACGGTCCGTAGGTCAAATGGCGGTACATATTCCATGACCGTCAATCAAGACTCCGTTCAACCACTCACTGACAAGAGCTATGGTTGACCAGCATGGTTCTTAGTTGGACCTACGGTCCATAGGTGGAAAATTAAAAGCCAGTTAAAGGGAAATGCAGTTGGGTCAACTTAAAATGATCATAACTCTTAGCACAAAATGAATTAGGTCACCTTTTACCTACCCACAGATAGACAATTGAATTATATTTCCATAGCAATCTACCTTGAAATAATCATACCTACGAGTAAAAAGTTGTGCCCATTTTAGTAAAGGCCTCTCCAACAAGCCCTCACGACGGACCCAACGACGGGGTATCGGGCGCACGATAGACCGTCAGTCCTGGCCATCGTGACGCTTGACAGACAACCTTCCCAGGTGTCTTTTTGACCTTTCCCACTCTGTTCAAACAATAAGTTATGTCGTTTTGATCCTAAATTATCAGATTTTAGTCAGATTAAGCCTACAAACATAACAAAAAAATATCCAAATCAAATCATTAAATCAAAACTTAGAAAACTAAAACAACAGAGGAGAAAAAAGCTCAAGAACCCTAGTTAAATAACGCCACAAGCCCCAGCAGTTCTAGCCCAGAAACTTAAGTATTTTTCCTTGGATTTCTCACCAGGTATGTGGGATTTCACTAGTGGGTTCCTTTCACCCCTTGGGTCGTTAGTTTCAGTCAGTTCATGATTCTCTTATCATGATTAAACCTAGGGTTTCTAGAACTTTGATATAAATTCATGAATTTATTAAATATATGTTTCAAATCAGATTATCATGTTATTACTCTGATTATCGTATGAATTTCAGAACCCTAGCTTTGTATTTCTTTAGTTCTTTTTCAGACACTTCAGATATACATTCCTCAGTTATAAATGCATAATTACCAGATTAATTGTTGCATTCTCAGTTTGCATGTTCAGTTTCGAGCTATCCAGTGTTTACTGAAATTCATATATAATCAGTTAATTTACAGAATTCATTGGGAGTAGCATAAAACCGAGTAGGACTAGGGTTTAGCGTACACAATAGTCCCAGAACTACTAGTCATGTAGGTTGTAAGTCCCCTATGTGGGCAATCAGTTAAGTGATCACGCCAGCATGCCTTTATACCTTTGGCAGGGTATATTGGGTCCTCTCGATGAGGCGTATACATCGGTTCCCACGTTTAGCTTATGTGGTTTTATTATCGATTATTAGTAGCTCCCACAGTTCAGTAAGACTCTCTGCATTGAACATTTATCACTATATTCAGTATTCAGTTTAAGCATGTTATAAATTGGTCATTGAATCTAGTTAGCTCAGATATCAGCACATCACGTTCAAATTATTATACTTGTTTTTGTGCTTGTTCAGTTATGTTTTATTTCAGCTTTACTCTATCCTACATGCTCAATACCTGTGAAGTACTGACGCATACGTGTGCTACATCTTCTCCTGATGTAGGTTTAGGTTCTCAGCATCCATATCACGCATAGATCAATTTCTTGATCTCCACTTCAGCAGATACAGTGGTTAGTCCTCATTCTCCGAGGACAACAGTCATGAGTTTTATTTCAGTCTTTAGTCATTTAATTTCAGTTTTTGCTAGATTTAGCTGGGGCTTGTCCCAATATTTCTAGTCTAGTTTAGAGGCTATTTTCAGACATAGTTAGATTCAGTTTAGTATTGAGTTAATATTTCTTTTGTATTAAAATCATTATTTTAAAATATCTCAGTTAAAGAATATGGGTATTCCCCCTATTTTCATTTTAAGAATGATTTAGCTTCCGCAGCAATTTATTATCTTTAGTATGCTCATGATCATGCCAACATGTTTAGCTTGGGATCACTTGTGGTCCAGGGTTCCTTGGCTTCTTCTCGGGGGTAGCTCGGGGCGTGAAAAAACTTTTTATCAGAGCACTAGGTTCAAGAGTACTAAGATGTCTGAAAAAAGCTGCACTATGTAGAGTCCTTTTCATGGGTGTGAAGCCACATCTAATGTTAGGGAGGCTACAAAGTATTTTAGGAAAGTCTTCACTTTCTTGTTACTCTTATTGTGGGTGAGGTATGATCTTATTCCATTCTAGCTTGACGTTCTACGTTTCACATCATGCCTCCTTTTAGAGCGTAGGCATGGACTTCTAATGCGCGTAATGGTAATGCAGTTCATCTAGTACCAGATACGGAAGTTCTAATGAAGAGTTTCAGAATGCCAATTCAGGTTTTGGCTGAGGGTATGACCAACAAGAACAATCAGAAGGTTCTTGTTCCTACTAAAAGAAATGACCGATTAGTGGCAGCCAGAGTTTGTGATTTTGCTAGGATAAATCCGCCTAAGTTTTTAGGATCGCAAGTTGATAAGGACCCATAGAAGTTCATTGATAAGGTCAATAAAATATTTGGTGTGATGTCAGTAACTGGTAGTAATAGTTGAAATTGGCATCTTACAAACTCAAGGATGTGACTCACATATGGTTCACTTAGTGGAAAGACAACAGACATGACTTTGTCTTTTGTAACTCCGTATAGAAGTCCAAATCATTATTAGTCCAGAAACTCCCTCTGAACCCTTCTAAGTCTCTACTCCAGTCGGTGACCTAGTAATAGCTAGACGGGCATACAGGAATTGCCCTGTCATAGTCTCTCAGAAAGTCACCTCAGCAGATCTAGTAGAGTTAGAAATTGTTGACTTCGATGTCATTCTAGGCATGGATTGAATACACTCATGTTATGCCTCAGTCGATTGTAGAACTAGGATTGTTCGTTTTCAGTTTCCAGACGAACCAATCTTAGAATGGAAGGGTAGTAGTGTAGAGCCTATGGGACACTTTATATCTATCCTTACGTCCACAAAGATGATATCTAAGGGTTATCTCTATCATCTAGTTTAGGGTAAGGATTCTAGACTTGAAACCCCATCGCTTGAGTCAGTTCCAGTAGTAAGTAAATTTCAAAAAGTATTTCCAAAAGATCTTTCTGGGGATCCTCCCGAAAGGAAAATCGAATTTGGAATTGATCTCCTTCAAGATACCCAGCCTATTTTCATTTCTCCTTATAGAATGGCTCCAGCAGAGCTTAAGTAATTGAAAGACCAGTTAAAAGACCTTCTAGATAAGGGTTTCATCAGACCTAGTATTTCACCATGGGGTACACCAGTATTGTTCGTAAAGAAGAAAGATGGTTCTCTCAGAATGTGTATTGACTATAGACAATTGAACAAGGTCGCAATCAAGAATAAGTATCTCATCCCCAGGATTGATGACTTGTTTGACCAACTTCTGGGTGCTCGTCATTTCTAAAAGATAGACCTATGATTGGGTTATCATCAGCTCAGAGTCAGAGATAGTGACATTCCAAAACCAGCCTTCAGAACTCGAATTTGTAGTTATGTCGTTTGGACTATGCTCCTGTATCTTTCATGGATTTAATGAACAGAGTGTTCAAACAGTACTTAGACTTATTCGTTATCGTCTTCATTGATGATATCCTCATTTACTCTAGGAGAGAGGAAGAACATGCAAGTCATTTGAGAGTTATTCTGCAGACTCTCAAAGATCGCCAATTATTTGCTAAGTTTAGTAAATGTGAGTTTTGGTTGAAATCCGTTGCTTTCCTTAGTCACATTGTATCTAGCGAAAAGATCCGCGTAGATTCACAAAAGATTGAAGCAGTGAAACAATGGCCAACACCTACCTCTGCTACATATATTAGAAGTTTCTTAGGTCTAGAAGGTTATTAAAGAAGGTTCGTAGAAGAATTTTCATTTATAGCCTCACCATTGACTAGGTTGACTCAGAAGATGGTCAAGTTCCAACGGTCAGATGATTGTGAGAAAAGTTTCACTGAATTGAAAACTAGTTTGACTGTAACTCCTGTCTTGACTCTACCAGAGGGTTCAGATGGTTATGTGATCTATAGGGATGCATCCATTGTTGGCCTTCGTTGTTTGTTGATGCAAAGAGATAAGGTTATATCTTATGCCTCTAGAAAGCTTAAGGTGCATGAGAAGAACTATCTTAATCATGACCTCAAGCTTGCAGCAGTGGTGTTTGCACACAAGATATGAAGACACTATTTGTAAGGTGTTCATGTAGATGTGTTCACCGATCATAAGAGCCTTCGGTATGTGTTCACCCAAAAAGAGTTGAATCTTCGCCAAACGAGATGGCTTGAGTTCCTTAAGGATTATGATATGAGTGTGCATTATCATCCAGGAAACGAGAATGTAGTGGCCGATGGTCTTACTAGATTATATATGGGTAGTGTAGCCCATATTGTGGAATAAATAAAAGGACTAGTGAATGATGTTCACAGGCTTGCTCGCTTGGGAGTTCGCCTTATGAGCATATCAGACAGCGGTGTAATAGTTCAAAATGGGGCCGAATCGTCTTTGGTAGTGGAGGTTAAGGAAAAGTAAGAGAGTTAGCCGATCTTGATTGAACTAAAGGGTGTTGTCAACAATCAAAGAGTGGAGGTTTTCTCCCAAGGGGGGGATAGTGTACTTCGCTACCAAGGTAGATTGTGTGTTTCTGATGTGGGAGAGTTTAGGCAGCATATTCTTGCAGAAGCTCATAACTCCAGGTATTCTATTCATGCAGGTGACCCTAAGATGTACCGCGATCTGCGGGAAGTGTATTGGTGGAATGGCATGAAGAGGGATATAGCACATTTTGTGAGTAGGGGGCCCAATTGCCAGCAAGTCAAGGTAGAACATCAGAAACCATGTTGTATGACTCAAGAGATCGATATTCCTACTTGGAAGTGGGATGTGATCAATATGGTTTTCATTAGAGGGTTACCTCGTACTCGCATATAGCATGACTCAATTTGGGTGATTGTTGACAGGATGACTAAGCCTTCTCGCTTTTTGGCGGTCAAGACAACATATTCGGCAGAGGACTATGCCAAGTTTTACCTTACTGAAATTGTGAGTTTGCATGGGGTTCCTTTTTCTATCATCTCAGATAGAGGTCCTCAGTTTACCTCTCATTTCTGGAAGTCATTTCAAAAAGGACTTGGTACTAAAGTTAACCTTAGTACAACATTTCATCCATAGATGGATGGGCAGGCAGAGCGTACCATTCAGACCTTAGAGGATATGTTGAGAGCTTGTGTGATCGATTTTAAAGGTAGTTGGGATGATCACCTTCTGCTTATGGAGTTTGCCTACAATAATAGCTACCATTCTAGCATTCAGATGTCCCCTTATGAGGCTTTATATGGGCGTAGATGTAGATTTCATGTTGGTTGGGTTGAAGTAGGTGAAGGAGGTTTGATAGGGTCAGATTCAGTCCTTTATGTTATGGAGAAAGTGCAACTCATTAGAGATAGACTTAAGACAGCACAAAGTCGTCAAAAATCTTATGCAGATGCAAGGAGAAGGGAACTAGAGTTCCAAGTTGACGATTGGGTTTTTCTGAAAGTCTCATCTATGAAAGGGGTGATAAGATTTGGAAAGAAAGGGAAGCTTAGTTCTAGTTATGTAGGCCCTTACAAGATCTTGAAAAGGATTGGCAAGGTTGAGTTTGAGTTAGAGTTGCCAGCAAAATTATCAACAGTGCATCCGGTCTTCCACATCTCACTCTTGAAGAAGTGCGTGGGTGACCCAGCCTCTATAGAGCCAATAGAGAGTGTGTCCGTGAATGATAGTCTTTATTATGAGAATGTACCAGTTGAGATTCTTGACCTGCAGGTTAGAAGGCTCAGAAACAAAGAAGTCCCTTCAGTCAAGGTTTTGTGGAGGAGTTAGTCCATAGAGGGAGCTACTTGTGAAGCAGAAGCAACCATGAAAGCCAAGTATCCTTACCTTTTCCCTTCCTATTCCACTCCAGCTTGAGGTAATAGTTCCTCTTCAGTTTTACATTCATTCATGCGTAAATTAAGTTTTAGAATCATGTTCCCTCAGTTTGTACTTTTATTTTTAGTGTAATTGCATGTACTCAGAACTCAATTCTCAGTGTTTAGTAGTGGGGTTTGCATCACTCTCCCTCTATTTCAGCTAGTTTAATCTTCATTTAAGGATGAATGTTCCCAAGGGTGAGATAATGTAACACCTTGTAGCAAAAATAGATAAAAAATCTTTTTTTTTCCAGAAAAATCAGCAGGTGCTACCAACTGTGGCATCGACAGACCGTAGCCTGAACCACGCTACGTCTTGCACAACCGTCGATGGGATCAAAACTCCAAAAAATTTCAGCCTAGAAAAATTGGTTAAGTATTGGACGACAGACGGACTTATGGTCCGTAGGTCAAACGACGGTTTGTAGTCCTTTATCGTCTATCAAGACTCCCTTCAACAACTCTCTTACAAGAGCTATGGATAACCAGCATGGTTTGTAGTTGGACCTTCGGTCCGTAGGTGGAAAATTTGCAGCCAGTTAAAGGGAAAATAATTTCACAAAAAAATTGAACATCTCGTGATACAATTTCAATAATACTTCTATACTCTAGTTCATCAACGAACACATAACCTTTGAATTGTTCATCGTACTTTGTAACGATAAATTTATTTCCTTTTGGACATAGTTTACAAATCTCACCAAAACGATCATTTAGATATATTGAACAACCTCAAGGTAGTAAATCATTAAGGTTATTTTGTAACCAATCCAAAGATCATAAGGATTAGAGAGAATTATTTAGAACAAACTTTGTTCAATAGGTAAGCCGCAGTCAATAATGCATCTCCCGAGAAAGAGAGACAAATTTGTTTGCACCATCATAGATCTTGTCATGTGGAATAATGTTCTAGTCCTTCTTTCAGCTACAACACTTTGTTGAGGTGTATAAGGAGTAGTTAATTGTCTGATGATACCCATTTCAATAGATAATTTTTAAAATTATTTTGAAAAATATTCATGTCCCCGATCAGTTCTTAATGTCTTTATGCTTTTATATAATTGATTTTAAAGTCCATCATATATCTTTTAAAACATTCAAGTGTTTAAGATTTATGATAAATCAAATTTACATAACCAAAACGTGTGAAATAAACAATAAATGTAATGTAGTATTCATTACTAGATTTTGCCTTCACATTTTTTGGATTACAAGTATGATAATGAATTAATTGATGAGGGAACTCGACTCTTTTAGCCTTTCCAAATGGTATTCGTGTAACCTTTCCAGTAAAACAATTTTCACAACTTGGCATATCATTTTTAGTGAAAGAACATGAACACTCTTTTTTTCCAACCTTTTCATTCGATCATGCCCTATGTGACCTTATCTTGCATGTCATGTAGTAACATTAATATCATTGTAACTTGAATAACACGTCATTACGCAACAATCAACATAATAACTATAAGTTGAAGGATTACAATCTAAAACGGTAAACTATCATGATGTAGTCCAAAACTATATAGAACATTATCTAGAGGCATTCTAACACCATTATGACTAAAAAGCAAATCAAAACCAACGTCTAATAGAATTGACACAAATACTATGTTTCGTGGAATCTCTTGTGTATAAAGGACGTCATGCAACATCAAAAAAGGATCACCACACAAGTCTACTTTGCAACTTCCTATCCCTTTGACTTCTAGTCTCACATTATTTCCCCCCGTATATACACCTTTATTCATATATATATTCGATGAACTCTACAAATACATCTCGATCTCTACTCACGTGGTCGCGGACCTTGAGTCTACAATCCACATAGGATAAGATTTATTTCGAAAAGAAGTTCTTGAAACATTGTTTCACTTGGAGATGTGTTTAAAAATGCTACCTTTTTCGGTTCATTGCATTCACAACCGAAATGCCTCAACATTTCGCAATTGTAGCACTTTTTTTTCTCTTGTCTCTCTTCTTGAAAAAACTATTTTCCTTTCTTGGAATTTGTCTTTTTTTTTATTAGGGGGTCATTTTCCAGCTTCCTATATTTTTCCTTTTTTAATTTTCTTATGCTTAAAGCCTGAAAATTTTGTATCACTTGACTCTGCCACAAAGGCATTAGAAGCAAATTTTAGCAGCACGAAGACGCTCATCTTCCAATTCAACATGGCGTGCCACATAAAGAATTTTTTTGATGCTATCGTTATGGGTCAAGTAAGACTCATAAGTTCTCCATTATCAGGAAGAGACGAAATCACAGCATGAATTTGTTTCTCATCTGAAAAACATGACCAACACTATTGAGTTGAGCTATCATGTTTGACATCACCCTAAGGTGTTATGCAGTATTATCCTCTTCTTGTTGATTAAAAACATGGTTTATATACCTTTTAGAGCATTTTCTCTTTCTACACATACAATATTTTACGATTTTAGATGTCGTAATTATTACTGTTAAGTTTTTCACCTTTGTTTAAGGCAGTAATGATACATTTTGATGCCATATTTGGTATGAGATATAATTGTGCAAGAATTTTGTAATCAATTATGCACGTGACATACGCATTCAATAAAATCATTCTCATAATAGTTTCATATTTAAATGTGAAATCAAAAGACACATAAACACCAATTCAGCATCTACGAATTAAATATTTAACCAAAATTTGAAACTAACTTCTTGATGTGTACATTATTTATTTTAGACTATAACCACAAAGATTTACATGTTTAATAAATAAACACCATATGACATTGGTAATAGAATAATAATTTACTTATCCCAAACAAAGAGAATAAAACTCAAATATTCATATTAAAGCATAGTCTTAGATGCTCACTTTTATTAAAAAAAATAACAACAATACTAAAAAGGAAGTATGTGGTGTAGTTCTATCCACTTTACTTCTCTTTTTACAACGTACACCCATAACTCTTCATTATGTGCAATACTAATTTCATTCCGTTTACTTTTAAAAAATTTTGACAAGGAATGATACAAATCATTGTATCCTTCCCTCTCTATAACATGAATGTCTATTTCATTAAGCTTTCAAATATCATGACAAAGATTTTGAGGAAATCTATTAAACGGTCAAGGGGATCAATCTTCAAAGAGCTAAATTTTCTTAGATCTTTCTCTCTTTTCCTTCGAATGGTCCTTTCACTCCTTAACAAAATTTGCATCTTCTTTGGCACCCAATTTGTACGATTTCTCACCCTACGACTGGTTGCTCTTCTACCTCATGCTTTTGCTCGACTTTAATAAAGTCCACTTGGAGTAATTTGAGCATGTTCCCATTCAGACATATATGAAAAAGAAACAAAAACAGAAATATGGTTAATACCATTTAATGCGTCAATATACGTCATAAATCTCTCTTAAAAGGCAAGCAACTGTTGAAGAAGCATAAGAACTAAAAAAATAAACAAGACTAATAAGATCCTAAAGACGACACATATTCTTTTTCAAAAATATAATCCTAAATAAGACACAAATTTCATTAAAAAAATTATTCTTAAAAAAAAATTATTTTTCCAGCCCTACTTAAAAAAAACACATCTCACTCATTTTACGTCTGTTTCACTGTTATAATATATTTTCGGAAAGTAATAAATTAGCACATAATTAAAAAATAAGTTTCCAATCGAAAAACTATACACACAATTTTCATATCACTACAGATAGGAGCAGTTTTTTTAAAAAAAAGTAAGAAAACAACCAATTTTCAACCATTCATATCTTACTTGTTTTAAATCTGTTTTTTCATTATGATATGTTTTCGGAGAGCAACAAAGAAGCACATTTTTGTAACAAAGTGTTGACCAAACTAATTGTACAACCAATTTTCAGATTGCAAAAACCAGAAAAAATTCTCTTTTTTTTTAAAAAAATGCAGAATTTCTTTCTTAATAGGACAAAGAATCCTATCTACGTTATGGGCCAGAATAAATAGGGGTTCGAATCCCTTTTACCATACAACTAATCCACATTAAAATATAAAAAAAGGGCAAAATGATGAATTTACCCCCGAACTTTGATAAATGGTATGTATATGCCCTCCATTATACTTAGTGTTCACCTAAGCCCCCGTCGTCCAATTATGGGTACACACATGCCCTTCTCACTAGCAGCCGTCTCACATTGTACATGTGTCTTGATCTTAATAAACTACATGTTTGACCTTTTCTTTAACCGTAAAACAACAACCCACCTCTTATATCAAAAATCTAGTCGAATCCCTCTAAGTTATATTCTAATTAAAAGACCCAAATCTAACACACTGCTAGCAATGGTCACAAGAAAAAAAGGGTTTTGGTGTTTTGGTTATGCGATGGGGAGGGCAACAATTGTGGTTGTGTGTGGCCGTAGGAAATGGAGAATGGAGCTAGTTACAAGTTGTTTGTTGGCTGGTTTTTTGGTTGATGTTTTGGAGAAGAACAAGTGGGTTCTGGTGGTTGTGTGTGAGCTGGTGGTCAGAGCTTATTGGAGAAGTGGTGGTAAACTCATTTGATTGGAAAAAATTGGGCGTTTGGAGGTTGTTTGGCTGTTTTTAGTGGTAGCGATATGGTGGTGGGTTGGTCTGTTCTTGATTGTTTATTGAAAAAGGGCGGTGGCTGGTTCATCGCTATCCAAAAATAGAGATAAATAAGTGGAGTTTTGGGTGGTGAACTCACGCTGATTTCGGTGGAACTCCGGCAACTTCCTGCAAGATAATGAACAATAACAAGAACTTTTTGAACACTAAAAATTTGAAATTTGCACATAATCCACGAGCAAGACGTAGCAGAATCGATGAACTTCATGAATGCAGTTGTTTTGTGTGATTTAAATGGACCTGTTAGATGTGGGTCTTTTAACTATAAGATGTCTTAGAGGGATTTGGTGGGTATTGGGTTTATGGGGCGGGTTGGTGGTTTATGGGTAAAAAAGAATGGTCAAACGGGATCGTTCATTAGGATTAATACACTTGTACAAAATGAGGGGGTCGTTAGTGAAAGGGGCATGTGTGTTCCTTCGATTGGACGACAGGGGCTTAGGTGGACGCAAAGTATAACGGAGGGCATATACGTACCATTTCTCTAAGTTCGCGGGAGGGTGGGGGTGGGGTAAATGCATCATTTTTTCCAAAAAATAATCAATATCTTTCAATTTTTCCTATTCACTCTTTTCAAAAGAATGTCAACATACAAAGTGAATGTACAAGGAAGTAGCGCCTAATTGGATCAATTAACTTACTCTTATACCAACGAAGAAATTTTAAAGCAAATCAACCATGATATGCGTAACTTGTAATTTGCAGCGGAAATCGTTCATTTTGCTACTTTAACAGGATTGCACTCAAGTCCCTCTTTGAATTACTAGGAAACAAATGTCTTTTTTCACAAACTAGAAGTCTTCTTTGTGTGTTGCTTAATTTGTCTAGCATCACTAGTTTTTTTTGTTTTTTTTTCTGTTTCTCACATTTCCTCTCCACATTTTTCACGTTGCACGTTCATATAAAAGTTACACCCACTTGGACTCTTTAAAGAAGAGGTAGAACAATTACTTTCCTTATTCTTTTAAAAAGAATTGTCCAAATTAATAAATCAATTAATTAATTGGATAGAGTATAAAAAACAGATCGACTCGAATTTGTCCACATGGGTGACCCACTATCAAAAACTTACTACGAATAAGTGAATTTCTTTCTGGGCAATTAAGAGTCATTCACATGCTTCATTCTTGTATGCATAATCTTTGTATCTTATTTAATTATATTTATGATATTATTAGTATTGAACTACATTTTGCTAAATAGTAATTGCTCACTCGGTTTAATCTTGTTTAGCCATTTTATGAAGGAACATCGGTACCATAACTGTACATGATGAATTTATAATAGGATTAATTGTGGGTCCTAAAATATCACATTGTATAATATGTTTACGTTTAAAGTTAAAATTCAATTAAAACAATTTGATGCAAATAAATTAACTTTTACTCAATAATTATATATTTACTCAAATGTATATTCTAAATATATGGGTATGTATTCCTCTGTATTTTTACAAAATCTTTTTTAGTTTTAATCTTAATTGATTTTCTAGTTAACATTTTTTCTAAGTTTTGTTCGGTCACTATTATGATATATTAATATCACATCTTTTGAGACAACAAGAAAATGAAATATTTAAATTGATAAGAATGTAATAGGATGTTTTTGAATAATTAATTATTAGTTCTAATGTTAATAATGGGTAGTTGCTCGTTGTATGGACGTATATAAGGACAGTGGGTTATATTTAGAGTCAATTCCTTATTTAGTTTATTGTATTTAACATATATCGGTGTATAAATTAAAAAAAAGTAAAAAATATATACAAAAATACAGTGAAAGAAAGAAATGAAATATAGTCAATTATTGTGAATAACATACTCCTAGCTATTGGATTCGAATAACCCTATAAATATAGTATTTTTTGTAAGTTTGCTCAATTTCTTTTCCTGAAAGATCAATTGAAACTCTACCAAATTGGTAGTAATTAATTTTGAATGTTCCTATCTTTAATTACCTCTCTTTATGAGAACAAAATATCAAGAGACCATTCAACATAGTTGCTTCGTTTGGCTTCGAAAATAGCCAACTAAACCTTAATTAATTTTTTTTTTCATATACAAGTCCCTAACATATTAAGGCAGCATATAAACATATGCCCCTATAATATCATGACAACTATGTTTGTCTGTAGTATTATATCACAACAATAATAAAGCATTCTATATATCACTTATTAAATTATTTTCTGTATTCTTTGCAAAATGACATATATATGGCTGATGAAGGACTATTAATTCTGCCAAGCACAAATAGAACAGATTTTCAAAGTAAGTTAGAAAAGTAAAACAGAAGCTTAAAGTCTCACTAACCTCATTAATGACAAGTTATCCAACCTTGCAACTGATAGAGCTCTAATGAAAAAGCCTCCAATGTCTTCCATTATGAAAAAATATTGATTAATCATATTAATTATGCTAGTCGGGATCACAATATCACAGTATCGTACACCTTAAACCAAAATTAAAGTTAAATTTGTTCTAAATTGATGTCCAATAGTGGTACATTTAGTAATAGATAAATATATCAAAACAAAGGTTTCAAATATTGCCCAAAAATTTGTGAGATTTTGTATTCTCAAACTGGTAGTTTTCCATACTAGTCAAACCATTACTAGCTTAAAAAAAGGTTGATCATTACTATAATAATATGGCCCTCTAACTAGCTATTAGCCAATCATTATGGGTTTCATATAATCTTTTACCTCTGATATTTTCTATGAAATTCAACCAATTCCCCAATGCATTAGTATTATATTTTTCATATCATCATCCGATAATTGGCCATTAATTATTACCTCTTTGACACAAGCACACAACGACAAACATAGATCAATAATATATGACTAAAAAGTTAGCCCACAATACTTGATTACTGTAAATTCTGTCATGCTATCATGTTATCTCTGAGTGCCAAACTTATTCTTGTGAAGTTAGGTGCTTTCTTCTAAAATAAAGCAATGAATTACCCTAAATTTCTGTTCCCCTTTAACACTAAATTGTGACTATAATAAAATAGGAAATGATCTGGGGCCACTTTTTTTAATTCTCTTTCTTATAATTATTTTTGTGTTAAAAGTTACTCACTCTATTTCAAGTGAATTGAATAGTTGAGTAGTTTCACACTATCTAAGAAAAGAAGATTAAGACATAAATTAGGCATAATTTTTCATATTACTCTTATTTATTATTATCAAATTAATAATTAAAATATCTAAATATTAATTAATAACTAATTCCAATGGTAACTAATGAAGGGTAAAAAATTGGAAGAAAATTCTAAAAATAGTCTTAAAAATTGAATAATTAAGTTCATTTCAAAAATAAAAAATGTCTCAATAATTCAATTCATTTGAAATGGAGGAATTATTAATCAACCCGTCATCAATATTTGAGTTTTTACACTTGTGCATGAAACACGATTATTTAAGTCATAAAAAATATGACTATATATCTATCACATGTAGTATGTATTTTTACAATGCTTGACTCTTTTTGAATAAAAACAAACACAAAATCATCTTGCTAGCATCTATGTTTATTCGCCCACAAATGAAAGATAAAAGGGTCTAAGGATGAAACCTAAGCTAATTGTTTATTTGTTGCACTACTGTCACATTCTATATGTTATATCCTAGTGTTTTGATGATCCTCACAAATGCAGGGACCTAATCCTTAGACTGAGTACTTTCGTCCATATTCAAAGTGGTGTAAATTAGAAAGTTATCCTTATAGTTATCTTGTCAAGTTGGTTTGTGAGACGTGCAACGTACTTCACCAATAGGAAGGGCGGACGAAGTTGTTTATGTAAGTGGTCAAAACCTTTGTTTGTAGCGGGTATATATACACAACAATAAACAAACAACTTATCAATCAAGAAAAGATAAAGATAGAAAGTCTTTTTCAAGAACTCAAGAATGCAGCAAGTGACCTGGTCGCAGAAAGTGTAGTAACGAGAAAAGGTTAAAATTACAACTGTCAAAAGGCTTCCTACATAACTCTAATGTGGTTAATTCACATCCTTTCATGACAACAGGTTTTCCAAAGGCCTTGTCTGATACGCTCAAACTTACTTCTCAAATAAGAAGTAAAACGGTCGTGTCAAGTAAATAACCCAACTAGTGAGGTTGGGATCGTTCCCACGAGGAAAATAGTCTAGACTTAACTTCAACCTGTTATTACTATTGTTTGGTCAATGACTTCCTTGGAAGTAAAAAAATATGGGGGTTTCTAGTTCTAAATGAGTGAAAATAACTAACGAAATTGAAAGAGACACTTGACAGCTTTGAATGTTGGAGTTTAATCAATTAATCAAAGTAACTAGGGTTTACGTGTTCCCCACAGGTTCATAACTTGATAATTCTAACTATAACAATTCTTTCCTAGTATCTTGCATGCAAAGTGATAAGTTATGTATTTCTAAATCCTTGGTCTGGCATCTAGAAAATCTCACTCCGCACCTTGGTCCGGCTACGTGTGTTGCTTTCCTAACCCTTATCTTTACCTCATATTAAGCATCGTATTCGATATTTGACTAAGTTATTACGTCATACCAATCAATACTAGCCTATTAGATAGTATACACTAAATCTATGTTAATAATTCTTTTCATATTATCTACCTCCTTGGTCCGGCAAGTAGCATTAAGGGGAGTTCTAACGTTGGCCATCAGTTAAAAATACTTCTAAGCGAAAGAATTATTAATACATGCAAGACACTATTCTAAAATTGTTATTTTAGTTAGGTTTTATCTCATTATTTGCCTATGGTTCTCACAACCCTAGTTATGGAGTTTAGTTACCCATAGTCATAATCACAATTTTCAAATATATTAAATAAGAATTCATGTACTTACTTCGATGAGAAAGAGTAAAATCCGAAAGATTGCTTGATTAATCACCACAAATCACCAACAATCAATGATAATCAAAAGTCTAACACTAATACAAAGAGTCTAATAATATGATGTCTAACCTAACAGAGTCTAACCTCAAAAATGGGTAGTTCGAACTATTTATAAAAAATAAAAACCTAATTAAACAAGGACTCTATTTGCTGGAAATCTGCCAAAACGCGGCTGGGTCGACGGACCACGCGACGGATCGTCATGGTCACGACGGACCGTCATGGACTCCGTCATCCCATACTTATGCAATTTCTTATGTTGTTCTCTTCATTACCCCTCGACGGCAAGTATGATGGACCGAAATAGGCACAACGGTCCGTCGAGCATCTTCATTCAAAAACACTTCAACTCTTGGAATCTGGGTACTGGGATTACTTCTCTGAACTTCATGACGAACCTGCAGGACGGACCGTCATAGACACGATGGACCGTCACAAGCTGCGTAACCCCACACTTGGTCAGACTTCCCCATCTTCCTTCAGCAGCTGCACTACGCTGCCACCTACGGTCCGTCACAAGCACGACGGACCGTCATAAGCTCCGTAGGTAGTCTCTTCTGCATTTCTTCGCTCAAAATCTCCACATTCATCTTTGGACAGATTTCCTGAAAAATAAAGAGAAACTTATATAAAAATTAGCACAAAAAGTCTTTTGGACACACTAAACTTAAGGAAAAAGTATTAATAATACTGTGAAACCACGGTATATCAACACCCTCAAGTTAAATTCGTTGTTTGTCCTGAAGCGACACACTATGACTCAATACAAAATCTTTGTACAATAGTGTCCATGTTTCATCCTTTGCAATCATTTGGCTATCAATCCCGATTAATCTCATCAAATCTATGCATGCTATAACTATTAGGCTTGAATTATGTGGGATCAGAACATGACACAGACTCACCATGCACTCACACCTATCCTCTTCAATTTCTCACCGAGGTGCTAACAATTCCGGTATTGCAACTAGTGTCCTCACGTTAGAACAAAATCCTCATTTTTCACACAATGATTTCAGTTTGAGTATAAGGATTACTTTTCAACACTCACTCTCAGAACAAAGTCACACTCATTCATACCTATTGCCATAAGCTTGCCCTTATTTTCACTTCCTTAAGTTCACTATAAAACCCTTAGGATCACGATAGGACTTTCTTAGCTTGTAACATAGGCTCAGGGTCAGGTAGGGTATATTTAGGTATACTTTAGTGACTTTTTTCCCTCCTTGACAGATCGGCTAAACCTTTCACTTTCTATCATTCTATCTCGCCTTGTTTCTCATATTCTTTCACTTTGTTATTTTCTCTTCTTTCTTGATTTGTGTAAGTGACTCTCTTCTTTTCTTGTTTGTATTTCTTGTATTTTTTTCTTTTTTTCTTTACTTTTCTTTCAAATAATTCTTGAGTCACTTTACTTTTAGTCTTTCTTTCTCTTTGTTCTTTCAACCCCACATTCCAGAGCATTTCTCATAATAGCCACCCTCAACTCATGGCTTTGCCATGAGTCAAGGTACATAATACCCAATGTTGGGTAAGGGACAACACGAAGGTTGTTTATTGCATTAGCCACCCTCAGCTTATGCTTTCGGCATAAGCTGAGGTGCACATGTCCAAGGAGGGACCAGGGCCAACACATTGTTCCCAGAAAAGATCAGTTGGGTGAAAAAGAAAGGTCTAATTTAAGCTCAGATTATTTGGATCAAAGAAGGATAAATTTCATTTGGTTTCTTTTATTTAGGCTAGAAATGTGCTTTGTAAAATAAGGGCCTATGATCATTTTCTAATTGTCTATTACAACTTACTTTCATCAGGACTAACCAGGCAAGTTCTAGCTCAGTACCAATAGTGGACTTCTTCGAATTTTCCTCACACTCACTTGACATCTCATCACTATACCAGATTATCAGACACCTACTTCGAATTTAAGACTAAGGGTAATGCAATGATGTAACTCTATGTCAAGCTTAGAGCCACACAATTATCAGTTACTATGCATAGTCATGCATCATTTTTCAGTTCATCACGATATCATTTTAGCCATCATGCTCCAGAATTAAACTATGTACAAAAGATATAGATATGCCGGTTCAAAAGAAAAAAGTAATCAGTCTTTTGGGGAAAAATAAACAGGCAAGAAAACCCCAAAAGAGGATAGTGAATTGGGCTACTCAGACTTCACCCTAGCACTCACTTTCCATTTACCCCACCCCCAACAAAAAAACATGCAGTTGTCCCCAATGCATATAAGGTTAAATACTAGAGTAGTAGGTGAAGCAAACCTGTTGCGCAAAGCGCAGTCGATCAGCAAGCTGGTGGGTCCAGTTCCTCGGAACCCACGTCATCTGCAATCTGGACACCCTAAGTGGTTTCCTCAGCAACAACCGCGCACCATCATTAGTGCCTCCTGCTATCTCCACAGTTCGGGAGCTAGACGCCCCGGCCTCTAACTCTGATGCTATCATCTGGTGCGCCTCCTTCTCAGCAAGTGAGGCTCTCCTCGCAGCCTCCATATCTTGGCACTCCTTCTTCCGTGCTCGCACCTCGTCCTCTGCTCGACCCCTACGCCTCTTGGCATTCTCTCGAGGAGGAGGTGGTGGAATGTCTGAAGTGGAAAATAGGGTTGCCAACAGTGTGTCTTCAGCAGGCTCGACAGAAGGGATCTCAGAATACGGCACCCTAGCCTCTAAGATCGTGTTGATATCTGCACGAAGACTGTCAACTGCAGCCTGAAGAGTCGACACATCCACCGGAGGGTCTGATCAGGCTAACACCCTTAACTCAAAGGCTTCCAAGCGCTGGTGAACATCAGCGATCTTCCGCTCTGTATACTGGACCATTTTCCGCTCTAGGCGCTCTTTTGACTAGATAATCGACTTCTGCATCCACGGCTGGATATGATGCAGAAGTGTAGCCATTTGTGCCTCTAATTTTTGGACCCTAGCAAGCGCGACCAGTACCGGTAGAGGGGCTGTGAGAGAGGATCTCGGGCAGTGCTACTACCCAGGATAGACTCGACCGGGGTAGTGTCAGTGGACGCCGCCTGTGTAGCCGTGCGGGCCTAGGCTACCGTATCAGCAAGATCATCAGCAAGTGGGGTAAGCTCTGGACGGGGCCCTCTGCATGGAGCCAACTCATTGGCCTCATCTCTGATACGGACGACGTCAACAATGGACTGCGGGGTCTTGAGCTGATCTACGTTCCATATAGGCACACCTGCGGACCTGCAGAGAGCAAAGATCATGCACGGGAAAGGGTAAGTAGTAGTGACCTTGAAAGCCCTCTCGTGCATGACTACCTGTAGAATCCACGTGAAGTCCACCTCGAACCCTGCTATCATCGCCGCCATCAACACTGCTCGATCCCATGCAATGATATTATCAGCTGCTGTGGGGGAAAGGCAGTGACGGACAATCAGCCACAATAACTTCGTCGTGAAAGTGAGGTTGGCCTTCTTGATGGCCCCCTTTGGCTCAGTTACTCTGTCGGCACCCTCTCCATCAACTGACAGGTGCAGGGCCATCCACCTCTTGGTGGTCTCTCAATGATGGCTCGCGCAGGAACTGACCATCTTTAACTATCTGCCAGCGGTAGTCAAACTCGGCAGTGAGAGAGGTTCGAGTAGCATCAACACCCTTGCCGTATAGAAACTGGCAGATGGAAGGAAAAAAAAGTCAGCCTGTAAGCCCCGTAATCGGACTTGCTCCAGTGGGGTCTGTTTAGCAGGGGCAGCCCGCCTATCTATCTGTGATCGGAGAGTCGCTACGTAGGATGTGTAGAACTCTCGGACCATTTCTTCACTGTAACGTCCCAACGGACGTGCTGTCCACTCCAAGCCATGCCTGGTGAAGAAACTTTGGATCTCAGGCATCGTCGAGAGACTCCCTGTAAGGACCCGCCGCTCCAAGGTGTGTGTTCGAGTCATTTCTCCGTTATCAGTCAGGAACTTGGTGTCGGAGTAGACTTGAAATTGCCCGTCGACACACAACTGGTTGGATTTCGAACTGTCAGCCTCATCAGACGAGGCCGACGCTGCAGCGGTGGCTAGTGCGGGAACCTCAGCAGAGCCAGAGGCTTCCTCGGACCACGATACTCCTAAGGAGCCAGACACTTCTTCTTCATTTCTGGTGACCCAGAGGGTGTGCCGGTCAGTGTGCGCTCCTCATCAGACTGGGAGGCAGTGACTACGCCGGACGCCAACTTTTTGGGTGTGGCTCTGGGAGAACGTGCAGCATGGGAAGGGGTGGAAGTGCCTGGGGGCACATACTCGGGGTCACGCTCATCATCCGAGCCAATGACCATGCGGGCAGACGGGGTGACAGACTTTGATTGTCCGTGTGCGTAGATTCGGTCTTGCTTGGGTGCCATAGTAGATAGTACCTGTAAAGGATCAATATTAGTATGAGAAGTGGCAAACAAGACAAGCAAAACAACAAAAACAGTTAAAATAGTATGTCATTACTATGGTAACAGGGACACACGACGGGCCTGGTGACGACTCGTCGTGACTATGAGGGACCGTCATGGGGTCCTTCGTGTTTTACTTAAACTACGTATATATGGAGAACCCTGAAGGAGAGTCTCTGACTAGTATGACGGTATGTGCAAAACGGACCGTCACAGGTACGACGGTCCGTCGTAGGACACTTGGAAAAATATGGAGACCCCTAGGAGAGGGGTCTCTAACTGTCATGACCGTCATACATGACGGACCGTCGTGGGTATGACGGTCCGTCACATATGTCCATTGAAGGACACTTAGAAAAAGTGAGAGACCCTTAGAAACAGGGTCTCTAAAACCAGAACGGATGTGCAGGACTGACCATCGTAAAGACGACGATTCGTCACATGTGTCCGTTGGGGGACACTCAGTAAAAAAAATGAGAGACCCTTAGAAACAGGGTCTCTGATAACCAGAACGGTTGTGCAGGAAGGACCGTCGTGAAAAAGACGATCCGTCACATGTGTCCGTGGGGGGACACCTAAAAAAAATAGGCAGTGGGGTGTTAGGGCTTTTGTAACGGACCCTACGACGGTCCATCGTGGGCACGACGTTCCGTCATCGGGGTCTCGTTCTGTAGATCAGTGACAGAACTGGGGTACCCTATTCATCCCCGATGAACCCAAATCAAACTTGTAGTGTTTTGGACCTACAGTTGTCTAACCCAACAATCTAGGAAACTAGTAATGCGAAAGCACCTATGTCTAGGGTTGTAAACATGGCAATTACAAACATTTTTAACCTAGGTTAGACAGAATCTTATATAAAAGAAACGAACATAACACGAACTACAAAGATAATACTAATTAATAAACAAAAATGCAAGATAAATAAGTAGAAATTAGAGTCACATACCTTAGAATTTGAGAAAAACAAGGTGGGAAAGTACTCGGTGACCAAGAAGACACCGACAGCAGCAACTCCGACTAATAGATGATAACTTTTAGGGCTGGTGAATTTTGGGGGAATAATGATCGAGGGAGAGAATGTGGAAGTTGAAAAGAGGGGGAAATGGGAGGAAAAATGAAGGAATGGGGTGAAATGAGTGGTTGGGGAGGTTTAGATGGTCTGATTTTGAAAAAGACTCCAGCCGGGTCGGGTCGGGTACGACTCATTCATCACGCGACGATTCCCCGACGACGGTCCTTCGCAGTTGTGATGACCCATCGTTGGTTCCGTCATGTGTTCCCTAGTTTGAAAATAATAGAAAGACATGCCTGGTACGACAGAGGCATACGACGGTCCGTCGATGTGTCCGTCAGTGACTGTTGCAGAGTATTTTTTTGCAGAATTTCCTAGTGATGTGCTTGCAAATTTAAAAACCCATTAGTAGAAAAATGCCACCATTACTAAAAAGACTATAAGTATTGAGTTGCCTCCCAACAAGCGCCTGATTTAATGTCGCGGCACGACTGGGGACACTTGATTACTCAGACTTCATCAAGATGGTATGCCTCTATCACTTCATTCCCCGATGCTTTATGCCCAAAATAGAGTTTTATTAAATCTCTATTCATCTTAAACCGCACTCCCTCCTTGGCTTTTAACTCAACTGATCCATGAGGGAATACTTGGGTAATCAAGTAAGGGCCAGTCCATTTGGACTTGAGCTTGCCCGGAAGACAAGGCAACCTAGAACTGTCTACAACCACCAAATCCCCAACCATAAACTCTTGTTTTGCATTTTTTTTGTTCATTCTCCTTCTTCATCTTTTCTTTGTGGGATATGCAGATACCGATTGGAGTGCACCACTCTGCCTCATTGTCCTACAAATATTGTAGGTCGCTTCTTCATTATTTAACCGAAATGTCATCTGTCCATTCTCCATATCAACTAATGCTCTACTTGTAGCAAGGAATGGCCTCCCAAGAATAATAGGCACTTCAAAATTGACTTCACAAAAAGAATAACAAAATTAGCCGGAAAGATGAATGACTCCACTTTTACTAGCACATCATGGAGTATCCCTATAGGACGTTTCACTGTCCGATCAGCCATCAGAAGCCGCATCGCAGTGGGTTTTGGATCCCCCAAATCCAATTTCTTGTAAATCGAGAGAGGCATGAGATTTATGCTTTCCCTCAGATCACATAATGCTCCCGCAAAATGTAATGACCCAACTGTACAAGGAATAGTGAACGCACCAGGATCTTCTTTCTTTTGTACGAGGGATCTTGTAGCAACAGCACTATAATGATGCAGTCTATCACCATCCATAAAAGTGACCGATCTTTTCTTGGTGACCAGATCTTTCATAAATTTGGCATAACCGGGAATTTGTTTTAAAGCTTCTATCAAAGGGACATTGATAGAAAGCTACTTCAACATTGTTATGAAACGCCGATATTTACCATCCTCGGTCTTTTTCACTAATCTCAGAGGGAATGGTGGTTGTGGCCTAGGCATAGGAATTACCTTGATAGGTACTTCTGCATCTTTTCCATTACTTTCCTCTGCTTAACCACTACCCTTTACCACATTATCATTATCCTTTGTCACATTTTCCTCAGTAGATGGCATAGGAGGTTCAATGGTTTGCTTACCACCCCGAGTAGTGATTGCCATACAATGCGCATCATTCTTTTGATTTTGGAAAGTGTTGCTAGGAAGAGTGTCCGGATGTCGTGTGTTCACTGTCGCAGATAATTGGGCCATTTGCAATTCGATCTGTTTAATCAAAATTACATGTGTATCAACTTTTTGTCCAATACTAGCTAAATCACCCCTTAACTCTTTAATGTGCTCATAACTAGCATCGAACCTCCTCATCATTTTGTGCAACATATCCTCAACTTGCACCATACTATCTCCACCATCCCTAGGAGTAACTTCACGATTTTGAGGAGGGACATAGGTCCCATTCCTTTCGTTTCTATTAGCATAGTTACCCTTGTTAAAGTTGTTGTCGCGCTTGTAGTTTCCATCTCGGACATAATGACCATAACGATTACAGCTACCATAGTTCCGAGCTTGGTTCCCTTGACCTTGGCGCCAATTATCCTGATTTGAGACATGGGCGCTGGGTCGAAAACCCTCCATCTGCTCATTTACTGGATAAGTGTCCTCCGCAAAATAGCATTCATCATTAGGAGGTGGTGGTTTAGCCAAGTAGTTGACTGCATTTATCTTTTCTGCACCCCCAGTGACATGTTTTAGTACCAACCCAAGCTCAGTTCTCATCTGAGCCATTTCTTCACGAATCTCATCTATGGCTGGGTTGTGAGTGGACTGCACTGCGAAGGTGTTTCTCCCTGTATCAGACTTCCTAGTACTCCAAGCTTTGTTATTCCGGGAGATTTTCTCTAATTTTTCAGCTATCTCAGCATAAGGACACTCCCTATGAAATCCACCTACTATAGTGTCCAACACCGCTTTATTGTTATCATCCTGTCCCCGATAGAAGTATTCCTTCAGTGACTCATCATCTATAGGGTGATTTGGAACACTTCTCAAGAATGAGGTGAATCTATCCAAAGAATTGCTAACTGACTCTCCTGGTAGTGCCACAAAGTTTTTCACTGTGTCTTTGAGGTTTAGTTTCTTGGAGACCGGATAGTAGCGTGCTAAGAAAACATCCCTTAGTTGGTTCCAAGTGAAGATTGCGTTGTATGTGAGCTCAGTGAACCATATAGCAGCCTCTCCCGTCAGTGAGAGAGGAAACACTCTGAGACCTATTACATCTAAATCCAAATTAGGCCTCCCTACACAACTTTTACACACTGCCCTTTCCTTAGCTATATGGGCATGTGGATCCTAAGAAGGTAACCCTGAAAACAAACCACTGGAAGTGAGCATTTGCATCAGGCTACTAGTTACCACAAAGGTCTGGCCTGTGGGTAGAGGAGGCGAGACAATTGGCCCATCTGAGTGTGCAATGTTATCATAACCTATGTAGTATGCTTGGGGTCGTGGAACGGGATTTTGTCCCCTCTGTTGGTGTTCACCCGGAGCATCGGGTAATATCTGACCATGAACATCAACCGGAGCTGGGATGTTCTGGTTTGGATCATCATCATTTTTTCCGAAGTTTTGATTCATATTGCGCAGTGTACGCTCTAACTCGTAATGATAAGGAAATAAGGGTTCTCTTCCTCTCCGTGTATTTGGCATACAAGGAGAATAGTTTAACAAAAAATCAAAAACAATAAAACAAAGTAAAATCAAGAAAATATCAACTAAACTATAGAAATAGGTTCAAGTTAAATCTAAAAGTAATAATCCCCGGCAACGACGC
The DNA here is from genome assembly GCA_027705065.1 of Solanum peruvianum. Classification (NCBI taxonomy): domain Eukaryota; kingdom Viridiplantae; phylum Streptophyta; class Magnoliopsida; order Solanales; family Solanaceae; genus Solanum; species Solanum peruvianum. The sequence goes on from JAKWJD010001757.1 coordinate 39,355,702, forward strand.
CAAAATTTGATGCGCTCAAACTTACTTCTCAAATAAGAAGTAAAGCGGTCGTATCAAGTAAATAACCCAACTAGTGAGGTTGGGATCGTTCCCACGAGGAAAATAGTCTACACTTAACTTCAACCTGTTATTACTATTGTTTGGTCAATGACTTCCTTGGAAAGTAAAAACAATAAAAGAGGGGTTTCTAGTTCTAAATGAGTGAAAATAACTAACGATATTGAAAGAGACACTTGACAGCTTTGAATGTTGGAGTTTAATTAATTAATCAAAGTAACTAGGGTTTACGTGTTCCCCACAAGTTCATAACTTGATAACTCTAACTATAACAATTCTTTCCTAGTATCTTGAATGCAAAGTAATAAGTTATGTATTTCTAAATCCTTGGTCCGGCATCTAGAAAATCTCACTCGGCACCTTGGTCCGGCTACGTGTGTTGCTTTCCTAACCCTTATCTTTACCTCATATTAAGCATCGTATTCGATATTTGACTAATTTATTACCGCGTACCAATCAATACTAGCCTATTAGATAGTATGCACTAAATCTATGTTAACAATTATTTTCCTATTATCTACCTCCTTGGTCCGGCAAGTAGCATTAAGGTGAGTTCTAACGTTGTCCATCCGTTAAAAAGACATCTAAGCGAAAGAATTATTAATACATGCAAGACACTATTCTAGGATTGTTATTTTAGTTAGGTTTTATCTCATTATTTTCCTATGGTTCCGACAACCCTAGTTATGGAGCTTAGTTACCCATAGTCATAATAACAATATTCAAATATATTAAATAAGAATCATGTACTTACTTCAATGAGAAAGAGTAAAATCCAAAAGTTTGCTTGATTAATCACCATAAATCACCAACAATCAATGATAATCAAAAGTCTAAAAATAATACAAAGAGTCTAATAATATGATGTCTAACCTAACAGAGTCTAACCTAACAGAGTCTAGCCTCAAAAACGAGGTTTTTCGAACTATTTATAAAAAATAAAAACCTAATTAAACAAGGACTCTATTTGCTGGAAATTTGCCAAAACGCGGCTTGGTCAGCAGACCACGCGACGGATCGTCATGGTCACGATGGACCGTCATGGACTCCGTCGTCCCATACTTATGCAATATCTTCTGCTGCTCACTTCATTACCCCTCGACGGCAAGTATGACGGACCGTCATAGGCACAACGGTCCTTCGAGGGTCTTCGACCCAAAACACTTCAACTCTTGGAATCTGGGTACTGGGATTACTTCTCTGAACTTCATGACGAACATGCAGGACGGACCATCATAGACACGACGGACCGTCACAAGCTGCGTAACCCCACACTTGGTCAGACTTCCCCATCTTCCTTCAGCAGCTGCACTACGCTGCCACCTACGAACCGTCACAAGCATGACGGACCGTAAGCTTCGTAGGTGGTCTCTTCTGCATTTCTTCGGTCAAAATCTCCACATTTATCTTTGTATATATTTCCTGCAAAACAAAGAGAAACTTATATAAAAATTAGCACAAAAAGGCTTTTGGACACACTAAACTTAAGGATAAAGTATTAATAATACCGTGAAACCACGGTATATCATTGTCCCAATAGTTTTTGTTCACTTTGATAACAGTCTCTTCCCCAAACACAAACCCAAGTTTAGGCAAAAAACGCTTTGGATTTCATAAAATACTAAAGCTTAAAAGAAGAAGTCATCTTCAAGGAAGAATCCTACTCATGCTCAACAAAGGGACCTGATACAATGCTGAAGAGTCATTGTTGTACTTTACGCTTTGTGTATTATGTGCTTACATTGTAAATATAGTCGTGTGTTATAGAGGAAAAAGATATTTGTTCAATTATATAGAAATTCTAATTCAGTTAGGTTTATTGGTTTAGTGGGCAACATTGTTGTTGCTTAGTTAAATTCTAAATCATCAAAGAGTTAGGCGGTTTAGTGGGAAACATTTTTGTCCCTTAGGGATAGTCTAAATCATCCACAGGGTGGTGGTTTATTTGGCAACATATGTGTTGCTTACCTAAAGTCTAAGTTATCAAACAGGTAGGTAGCTTAGTGGCCAATTATGTTATTTCTTAGTTGCTTTCTTTGTAGTAAATGTGCTACATTGAGGTGGAACGAATTTAGTGTTGAATTTCTATATCGCAAGAGTTTATAATCTCACTTGTTGCTCCATTTAAGTTAAATGGAGTTCAAATTGACAATCCTTTGAAGATAGGTTGTGGGGGTTCCACGTAAAATCCTTGTGCAGATTTACTTTAAGCCATTTACTTTCTGAATTTGTTTCAGTTACTATTCTTGTTGAGTCCGAGGAATTGGTCCGTTGACGTGTAGTGGACATGTACTACGACTTGTGCGAGCGTTACCATTCTTACCGCAACAAGGGACCTTGTCAATTGACCAATAGTGGATGCACACATTCCAACAATTGGTATCAGAGCTTGTCCTCTCTATCTAGCTAAGACCATGAGGATAATTTGTCTCTCTTCATCAAAAAGGGGGAAATGGTATATTATAGTGTTTTCATTATACTCATAAATATTAATGCGGGGACCTGGTCCTTGGAAGAGTACCTCCATCGAGATTCAAAGTGGTTCAAAGATTTAAAGTAATCGTTACACTTGTCTTGTTAGGTTGGTCGGTGAGATGTGTAGGGCAGTTCACCAATAAGAAGGCCGGACAAAGTTATTGTAATAAGTAGTCAAAACCCTTGTTTGTAACTAATATACATACACAAAAATTAACAAACAACATTATTTATTCCAGAAGAGAGAAAGCTAGGAAGTCTTTTTCAAGAACTCAAGCATCAAAGAACGCAACAAGGGACATGGTCGCGGGGAAGAGACTATTATCAAATCTGACACAAACCATTGGTCCAAGGTCATTGGCTGAAAGCCTGCTGTTATGAAAGGTTATGAACCAAAAACAAAAGAGTTGGTAGCCTTTTATTCCAATGGTTTTTGCCCATTTTGATAATAGTCTCTTTTCCAAACACCAACCTATGTTTTGGCAAACAATGTTTTGGATTCCAGAAAACCAAAATCTCAAAAGAAGAAGATATGTTCAAGGAAGAACATTACTCATTCTAAGAGAAAGGACTTGATACAATGTTGATGAGTCTTTTTTTATTTTGAGCTTTGTAACTTATGTACTTACGTTGTATATCTATTCATGTTTTGTAAGGGAAATAAATCTTTGTTCTGTTCTACTGAAATTCTAATTCAGCTAGGTTTATTGGTTAAGTGGAAATATTGTGGTTGATTAGTTTAGTTCTAAATCATCTAAGAATTAGGAGGTTTAGTGGGAAACATTGTTGTTGCTTATTTAAAGTCTAAATGTGAGACCCCACGATTATTTCGCATATACGACATAGTATTGCATGAGTGTATGAAGATTATACCAATTGGTGTATCATGTAAAGAAAATTATTTTTCCAAGAGCAGGTAAAAATGAAAGAATAACATTAATGTCATGGGTCAAGGTATCTTTAAAACAAGTCTGAATTAAAGAAGGTCTATTCTAACACCCCGCCCGCTCAGAATGTTTAAGTTAACCACTACCTTTAGGGATAAGACAAAGAGCGTCTTATATGCTAATAAGGATGTATTATAAGGTGATTTAGTCGACCAATGATCATAATTTATGTATTGTAGTCAAGCAAGTTGGGAAATAAAAGTTGACAAAGGTTAGAGTAAGTTTCTTTAATAAACCTTCTGAAATTTTAGTTAAATTTCTCGGAGCTTTTGTCCCAATATATAAAGCTTTAGAAGAACCCCATATATGGAATAAAAGTTCTACGAGTCTAATTTCGATCTCAAAAAACCATTTTTCATACAACTTCAGAATTGAGAGATATTCAGATCTAAGTGATACTGCACAAGCAGGCATGTAAAGGTGGGACCCTAGCTCCTATGTCGGTTTAGCTTTATATGATCTGATTTCTCCTTCGTTTTATCTAAAAAAATTTTAACAATATAGGAATAAAAATGTCCTAAATCCTCTTTAGATTTCCCTAATCATCCAAGAAAATATGTATTAGATTTCAACGTGGTTTCATCCTCGTAACGTTCATAGAGATTGTGTTACTTCTTTCTTCCTTGTTCATTGTGATTTGAAGGATTTTTCGTGGTGAGGGAGTCCATTTTTTCCGTAGGTTTTCTGATTTTAGAGGTAATAATTCTCACCTTCATTTTACTTAGTGATTCCAATTCATAGCCACATCATAGAAGCAAGAACACGAACAGACAGTTGGAAATTTGTACTTTGGTAGTTATGCAATGTTGGGCTGTTTTTGAAGTATTTTCTTATGTTGTTATTTCTGGAATTTTAGAAATTATTTGTTTGTGGGTGGTTGTTATGCATATGATTCCAGAAAAGTATAAGAAGTACTGATGGATAATTAACTGTAAGATAAATAAGTGTAAAGTTGGTTCTATTATTGCAATGCGAATTTCAAAATGTTTCTTTTTGGTGCAATGTCTTGTGTTTAAGGAGATGTCATTGAAAATACATGTTAAAGTACTACAAGCTCCATAAAGTTTAAGATAAGGTTTTGACTTTTAACCACTTATTACTTATGAAGTGAGAGACATGACTCGAAATGTAATTATTGGATGAACGTATAGGATGATGATTGAAAGCGATCAGTTAAAGTTATTATGGTAATATTGAACAAACATAAGAATGTGTTACATATATCTTTTATGGATTTAAGTATTTGAACACTTGTGGTTGGGATTTGTTTGACGTTATTTTGGGGTTTTAACATATTGGTGTAGCGAAACTCTGGGTTATATTGTTGTGCATGCATACTTTATTTGGTTGTTGTTGACTATTGCGTAGGTCTTGACTTAATAGTTGCTGCAAAAATGTATTATGTCGTTAATTTGGGGTTCTAATTTGGAGAAGAAAAGGGAATGAAGATTAAATTTAAAAATGGTCTAGAGATCTAATTACTTTGCTAGTGAACTCTAAATTGCTACTTTGACTCTGACGTGTTAATATTCTTCATGTAATGATTGTTTAAAGTGATTTTCCATAGACTATATACTCTAAGGTGATACGCACAAATTGCACCTCCCTAAAGAAGTGTAATATATCTTTATCAAGTAAAGAATCCAACCTATAGGTTGGGATCGATCCCACGAGGAAAATGGTTTAGACTTAACTTAAACTAACAGTTATATTAATTTATCCAATGTATTTCCGGAAACAAAAAATTAAAGAGGGCATTTGTGAAAGAAATTTGGAAAATTAATTATGTTTTTAGAGAGCAAGATTCAAACTTTTGTTGTTATCAAGATGTGAAAACCTAAGGCATAAGTGTTCCCCATAAGCTCATAATGCGTTATTCCTAGAAATATCAATCCCTTACTTATGCATTAATAATTCTTTAATTAAGGTATATTTACTTACTCTTACGTTTACCTCATATTAGACATTAGATCAATGTATGATATAGTTTTCAACGCTGCACCAATCGACACTAGCTATTAGATAGTATCACACTAAATCTATGTTTATAATTCCTTTCTTATTAACTATCTCCTTGGTTCGGTAAGTAGAAAAAAAGAGAGTTCTAACGTTGGACACCATTTTATGAAGATTCCTAAATTAAAGAATTATTAATGCATGCAACAACACTATTCATCGATTGCTTAGTTACTAATCATACTTTGTTAATCGCTCATAGTTCTAACAACTCTAGTTGTGGATTTATTATCCTTATTCGCAAGAACACAATTCACAGTATTAGATGAAAGAATCATGAACTTAATCAAAATAAGAATAAACCCGAAATCTCAACTTGGATTGCAATATCAAAATCCTCAAAACATACTTTTGAAATGACCAATTGCCAAAAATTTTCAAGATTAATCTCCAAGAGCAATAACTAAACAAGAACAATAGTGTCTAACCCCCCCAAAAAAGGTTTACATACCCTACTTGTAGAAAAACAAGTCCTAAATTAATAAGAAAACAAAATAAGGAAATAATTGTTTTAGACGCGTCTTTGATCTGTGAGACTCACCTCCGGTCCTTAGGACCTTTTCGTGGCTCAGAACATAGGAAAAATTTCTATCTTCAAAGTCTTCAAAATATCTATTAGCTTCTACGATCCAGTACTATGAACCGTAAGTCAAAAGACGGTCGGTAACTCCCTTACTTGACTCCACAAATAGAATTTTTAGTATCAGGTACTAGAACCTCTTCTCTGATAACTCCGATGGAGCTGCAATACGGTTCGTTAAATCACCATCATGTCTCACACTTGTAAAGTTTTCCAAATATGAGGCAATACCTAGCCTGCCCTTGTAAGATCATCATCTATGGGGCATAACTCGACCTACGGTCTGTAGGTTGCCTTTGTAGGTCTCTTTTTCTGCACTTCTATCTCATGTGTCTCCATTTCTCCACATCTGAAATTATTTCATGTAATTACAAGAAAAATGCATAAAAACCCATGCTAAATGTCTCTAGAGACACATAACTCTAAAGTGAAATGTATTAGAAATGTCGTAAACTCATTGTACATAAACACCCTCAACTTAAAATCATTGTTTATCCTCGAGCGACACAATAACACTCTAAACGACACTTGTGTAGAAGCAAGAAATTCAAACAGAAGAAATCGTATGGATTTATTTCCCGAAACTCTTTTTGTCCATAAATATTTTCTTATGGACTCAACAAGCTAATTTATGCAGATCCAAATATGACAAAGATTCACCACTCAACACTCAACATGCACTTTTTTGTATCACCAAGGTACCAACTCCCCGACAATGTCATGAGTGCCCTTACTCCAAACGAAACCCCTTTTTCACAACAATAATATGAATTTTTAGTACAAGGGTTCATTCAATACTCACGCTTAGAAGTAAGTTCAAGTCATAGCTAGTGCTCAATACCATAGTCTTGCCCTTATTTTCATTGCCTAGACTCTCCATGTAGGTTCTAAGATCACTATAGGACTTTCTTGGTTTGTAACATAGGCTTATGGTCAGGTGTAGTACTTTTGGGTTCTTTTAGTGACTTTGTGACCTCCTTGGTATTATATTAGCCATTCATACCTTTTTTCCCGTTTTTTAGACACCATACCTTTTTTTCTTATTTCCCTTGATTCTTGTAAACCAAGGATGTGCCTTTTAGACTTTGCATCACTTTATTTTTCTCATTTTTTATTTTTCTTGGATTTACTTCTTTTCTTTTATTTTTAGAAATATTCTCAATATCTCTCACAAAAAAGTCACATACTCTTATTCTTTTTATTTTTCAACACCATACTCTTATCATACCCATTTTTCTTTTGATTCCCTCTTTCATAGCCACCCTCAACTTATGGATGTTCCATTAGTTGAGGTGCAAAATATCTGATGTCGGATCAGGGCCAAGATTGAGGTCACTTTTGCATTAGCCACCCTAAACCTAGAATTATTTTCTAAGTCAAAGTGCACATGTCCAAGGAGGGATCGGGGCTAACACAATAGATTATGGTAAGGGTAGTTAGGGGCGATTGAAAGAAGTGGTCTGATTACCGCTCAAAGCATTTGGATCAACGGGAATATTTATGTCATTTGGTTGGATTTATTTATCTATTTAGTGGACATTTTAGAACAAGGCCCTATGAGCACTTCCAAGACTCTAGAGTTGATTATCTTTGCAGGACTAACCATGTAGGTACTAGACTATCACAACACTGTTTGAAGAATCAAATTATTTCACACACTCCTGCCGCATCGTTTTATTTTTAGATTATTAGATTGCTCAGTTCAAGTTAGAGCTTATTACATGAGATCTCAATTTCGTTCATTATCATGTCATAGTCAGAGCCAACACATTAAACTTACTCTAGTCACCAGATATTAGCCCATATTGAAATTGTTTTGGATGGGTGTTATGCCATCATGCTCTATTCTTTCTCATGCTTCTACATAGATAATCATAAAACATGCCGGTTCAACATAAACAAAGCAGTCTCTTTGTGGATAAAGAACACATGCATGAAAACCCCAAGAGTAGACTTTGAGTTTTTTTACTCATAATTTGCACTATCATTCATAATCCATTCACCCCACCCCCAATAAAAATAGGTGCACTTGTACCCAATGCACACAAAAGCATAAAAGTTCATGGATTTGGGGGAAAAACATGTGACACATAATGCCAAAGAATCCTTTACAAGCGGTTTGGTCCGGTTTCTCGAACTCCGCTACAAATGTGGGCCACCCTTAGTAGTGCCCACATTTTAAGTCACAATACCCTCAGTAGTGTTATCTCCCAGTATCACCATACCTTCTACAATTCTCACATCCTCCACAATAGTAGGTCATACCTCAGTAACGGGCATGGAACTTGATGCCACACCAACCATCTCTCTGACTCTCTATTGCCTCAATCAATCATCAAGGATAGAGTCTTTCTTTGCCTTTTTCGCCATCCAGTGCTGTTTTTCTCTTGCCTTTTCCTCCTCTGTGCGCTCAAATTTCTAACTAGATCAATACCTCTTACCACGAGCACTTGCGGGATTAGGTTGGTCCTCCAGATCATCTCACCTAAATGGATAACCAAGGAATGAGTCATCACGGAGATTAGATTGTGTATCCAGTGGCTAAACAGCTAGCATAGCAAGAATGACGTCAACATCGACTTGGAGACTAGCAAGATCTATTGTGAAAGAGGATATATCGATGGTGGGGGATGGTCTCCCTAAAACTCTCAACTCAAACGCATAGAGCCACTTATGAATTTCTTGGAACTTTTTGTCCGTTACCGCCTCCCTCCTCTTCTCAACTATCTCTCCGGACAGGGAAATCAACTTTTGCATCATGGGCTTAATGTGGTGCAGTAGGGAAGCCATACGAGCCTTTAATTTTTAGAGTCGCTCCGATGGTATCACAGTGGATCCGAAAGACGGAGTGGCTCTAGATGATATTGAATTCTGAATAGCTGCATGTGAAGAGAAAGTCGGTGCATCATCAGTGTGGAATGCAGATCCATCTCCTTGTATTTACTCTACAATATCTATTAGATTATTTACCAAAGGCACACCAACTCGAGGCCTTCTACGTGGTGATACCACATTAACCTCATCCGGTATTTGCCCAATATCTAGCGATGCACTAGTTCGTGATAGTTCCAGACAGGCACTCCAACATCTATGCATAGTTGAAAAATCATACATGTGAATGGGTAGGTGGCTGATGTTCTTAGTTCCCTCTCGTGTATCTCCGCCAATAGCAAGGGTTGGGGGAAGTCGATCTCCGTTCTGGTAACGAAAGGAGCAACCATGATTGCCTTACCGTAGATGACTAGATTGTCATTCATAGTTGGTGACATTCTATTGCGGAATAGTATCCAAAAGAACTTATCAACCAAACTGAGGGTGGCTTTCAGTATGCCCACAAGTGGTGAAGCAATTCACTCAACTCTCTCACCATATGCCTTGCCAGCCGTAGAATAATAGCCTTCCGTTGTTCTGCATTCAGTGTGAAGGCCGCTTTCTACACAATGTCCCACATATAGTAAAAATTGAAAGTATTGCTTGCCCAACAATAATGAGGGTTCATGCCGTAGAGGAATCTGTTGATGGTGGTATTAGAGATATCCATCATAAAACCACAAACCAAGGTGGATATAAGAGGGTCATGGGCTGGGGGCTGGGGGCTGGGGGCTTGGCTTTCTTGTGTATCGACCCTCAAAGAATGGCCACATAGGAAGCATAGAACTCTGGCACAATCTCATCACTAAATGTTCCCATCAGGAACCATCCACTCATATTTGTGCCATTGAAATAACAGGTGGATATATAGAAACGTATGTAGACTCCATGTCATAAGTCTCGGTATATTTGCCATTGCCTGTCGATGCACCATTTGTTAAAATCCCCAACATTAGTATCCGATTGATTGTTCCCAGGGTTTGGGTCTTCTGCTGAGCTAGAGACCTCATTAAACGAGGAATCTTAATGTCAGGCACTGTATCCTGTAGTATATTTGAAAGTAGACCCGGTAAAAAAAATTATTTAGGAACCGAAAGTATACCTTTTTGGTGACCTGATCATTATTTCCTCCTCATCAGACTGGGAGGAAGTGACTTCGTCAAAGTTCACCTTCTTGGGCAAGATTCAATTTTCTCGGGCTACTATAATAGGAGTCCTTCCAGTGGTGGGATATATTCAAGGTCTTTTTCCCCGCTGGATCATTCAAAACCTATTGGTTAGATGGTTGAGTTGATTTGGAGCTACCCTTTGTGATTTGTGCCTTCTTGGGTGCCATTGTACCTCTAAAGGAATTGTTAGTAGCCAAAATAAGCCCAAGACACACCTGAAATAATTTTAGAACTAAAATCTAAAATATTTATACAGCTTGCTACACTGCCCTCCTACGGTTCATAAGTAGACTTACTATCCATGTACAAAAAGACATAGTCTTCGATGAAAACTACGGGGATGCAAAACGGTTCGTAGATCGATTTGTGGACCACAATCCACCTTACTAGTCTCACACATAGTGAATTATTACAAGTTACTCTATCTATGAACCTGATCAACGGTCTGCAATGCTTACGGTCCGTATATGGGGTCTCTAGACGAGGTCTTTGTCAGGTCTAAGATTGTGCCTTGTTTCAAAACCTATTTTGAGGACAATTATGAAACTATCCTTGTATTATCATACATTTTAAAAAAAATACATGCTAGTTTTTCATTCCAAGTGTTCCACAAATACGATTTCACAACACAATACGGAACACTAAGTCAAAACTTACATATACACCAATCTTTCTACTGATTTAATTCTAGAATTTTAACACAATCAGTCACCATTTTCCCAAGGGTGTTTATACTACAATTTTAAATATGCATTTATGGACGATCATCTACCCAAGTTAGAGATTCAACTCTTGACTTTCACTATTCAATCTATGAACCGAAATTCATAGCGAGGGGAAAGTCTATTATCTTTCAACCAAAGAGGAGTGATGTGATTGTATGTTGAAACTACAAATAAAAATCCAAGACCACAAAGCACCTAGTTACACGCATACAGACACCAAAATTCATTGACAATGGGATTTTAAAAGAATTTGGGGAAAGGGTTGAAAAATAGAACATGGTGGTGTTTTAATTGTGATTGATGATGCATTGATGGTGGAAACGAGTGATTTTAGAGACATTTGAGGATTTGTTAGGGATTTTAGAACAAGTGAGAAATGATTTTAAAGTGGCAATTTTTAAATTAGGGGGAATTCGGTCAATCTCTCTAGGGTTTACACCTACGAGACCCCGCTTACGATCCATAGGTCGGCACCGTAGACTGCCTCCATACTTATAAAAAAATAAGGAGTTTACCTAGGATCTACAAAACTATTATGGTCCATAGAGTGATTTACCGACCGTCGGTGGTATCTGTAGACCTCTGTACCAAACTTTTTTTATAAAAGATTTTGCATTGCGGACCTGAACAAGTAGAAACCATTAGGACATTCATTTTTGTACTTTATACGTACTTTAAAGACAGGGATCTTATGCTATATCTACCCAACACTAAAACCCATTACGCCTAATTAATTTTGTACAAACAATAAAATAAACAAAGAAAACTACTCAGCGTAAGTGTTGAACCTATTGTTGACTAGATTTTACACCTTGGGTTACCTCCCAAGAAGCTCTTGATTTAACGTCAGAACATGATGCATTCCTCTTGTTACTCAGACTTCATCAATATTGTAGGCGTCAATCAATTCTTGCTTCCCACTTTCTTGATTCCCCATATACAACTTGATCCTCTACCTATTCACCTTAAACCTTGTTCCCTCACTATTTTCGACTCCACCGCTCCATGTGGGAACACTTTCCTAAGTATAAATGGCCCGGTCCATTTGTACTTAAGCTTGCCGAGAAATAAGAGCAACCTAAAGTTGAATAGAAGCAAGCTCATGTTTTTCAATCCTTTGATGATTGTACTTATTCATCTTCTTTTTATACAAGGTTGCACTTTTATAGGCTTTTAGGAGAAACTCATCGAGCTACTTCAAGTCATTCACTCTTTGAGTTTATGAGGCACCCCAATCTAAGTTGATCTTCTTCATTTCCATAATAGCCTTATTCTCTAGCTCTATCGGCAAATGGAAAGACTTCAACTATACGAGTTGGTACAGTGACAACCTTTGGGAGTCGTGTATTAATTGGGATAGGCCCTCAGAGAATCGTTAATATTCCATGACCAATCCGTTATAATTACATTCACAATCTTCGCCAATATTTTCTTTCTCTCTCTGTTGGACATCTCAACGTTTCCACTAGTCTGTTAATTGTAAGGAGTAAATACATTGTGGCAGACACCATATTTCTCGCAGTGCTTTAACCAACTTATTGCAAAAGTGGGAACTTCCATCACTGATTATCTTCCTTGGGGTGCCAAATCTTGATAAGATATTTTTTTTTCAAGAATGCGGTGACACTCTATCCTTCACTGTTGGGGAGTGAGATTGCCTCCACCATTTTGATACATAATCAACCGCAACAAGAATATACTTCCACCCCATATGAAATCAAGAATGGCCCCATAAAATCAATGTCCCATACATTATAATAATTAGCTTCATAGGAAACTCTTGCCTCATTGAAATCCGACATTCTCTTTGGCAACTGTCATAAGACTTGGCAAAGTTATTAGCGTCTTTGTGGATGATAGTCTTATAGTATCCAGATTGCAGAAACTTTTTCACAGTCCGAACACCACTATGTTGCGCACAAACGGGCCATGAATGACATGCCTCAAGTAAAAGAAATAGACACTAACTTACATAAGTTCTCATGTTGCAGGATTACCACATTCTTCCTAGTGAAATCATTTAAAACATATTCAAATTTCCCACACTTATCTTTTTCCTCTTTAATAATGCCTTCAGCAAATGATATAGCCTTAGAAAGTTTTTTTAATATTTAGTAATAGACATGCCTCACTGCCTTAGATTAAAAAACTCATTTTTCTTTGTATCAAAATAAGCAGGTGGTGCATATTTAATACGAAATTCCTAAAAAAAATCATCCCATGTAAGAACAGGAGGTTTTACCTTGGCATTCAAAAAAACTTATCCACCAATCATAAGCATCCTTTTTAATAGTGAAATACCATATTTAAATTTCACAACATATAAATACCCCAAATACTAAAACACCCTCTCCATGCAATCTAGCCATTTTTAAGCATCAGTGGGATCAACTGTGCCTTAAAACTCTACTCCACACATTTTCCTCATTTTGTCAAAGTTAATCCTGTTGTAATCATGAATCGATTCAGCCATGTGGTTGAAGAATTCAATCATTGGTTAAAAAAGAGGATTCCTGGATTTAGTACTATGACTCATGTGAGGATTTTAACAAGCTCTTACACGCTGATGGTTTCCCACTTCAAACCCACTAGTGTAGGGAACATAGTCATTCGAGACATTTTCTCCAACCCGTTCCAGTGCATGAGGTTGGGAAACAGAGGTACCCAAACCTTCATGAGCAGCTTCTATAGGTGGGTCAGAAGAAGACACCATAACTTAATTCCTTCAAAAGGGAAGATCACAGTGCATTAGGTACATGTACATGATGCATGTGCACTCTACATGCAATAAGAATATGAAAAAACATGTTATTGAATATGCACTCAAAATAGATACTTTTCGAAAGCAAATATTTATACAAGTAATTTACAACAAAAGTCCTAGAACCACAAACCTAGGCTTTGATACCAACACTTGTAGTGACCTTTTCCGAGAGACATTACAACTTGACAAGAAACCTTATTTAATACTTGAGAGATAAAAGAGATTAACAAAGGGCATACTGATTTTAATCTAGTCGAGGATTAGGTTTATAACGAATAATTTAGTTAAGTATGTGCATCTTGCCCATTTAAACATTTCAGGTCAAAATTGATATGACACATAATTTTAACTTATGATGAAAACCCTCCCAAGATCAAATAAACAAATCATCAACGAGCTTTTCATACATATATTACCTCACACTTAGGGACAAAAATATTACCAATTTCCGTGTAGCGAAATCATTCGTTTCATGCTTCACACAAACTTTCAAAACATATAGAAAATTAGTGTATTCTAATGGGTTTACACACCCAAAAAGATAAAAAAGTATAGCCATACTTATATTACAACCCATGGTGACATGACCAAATCAACCCTAATAATTTCATGTAAATACACAACACATAAATTATGTACAAATCTCAAGGTTTACAGAAAATAAAATATGCCTATATGCAAGTGTGGTCTTCCTTAAGGCTTTCTAAATTTCCATCTTCAATGGCCAACACAAGCATCAACTCGAATATTTCTTACGATAAAAACAAATATCGCCAAGCATATAACTCAATGGTGTAAAAAATAAAGATTAGAGACACTCAGATTCAGCAAGTTGTCATTCCCATGTAAAGGTCAACTGACAAACATAATTAGTAAATCAAGTAAACAATAAATAGACAGTATAAAGTTTGATATTTAAAGATCCAAATGTAAATAACGCGAATAGCACCATTTTCCAAGAGGTTCAATTACACGACTCTCCCGATATATACATCATTTCGTCTACCAAACACGAGCAAGTATCAAAAAAGGTCAACGCCCTGTATCAAGAAGGGTCAAAGACAGTAATCAAAAGAACCAAGAACCATGTAAAAATGGCTTTCTAGTTCATAGTTAAAATGGAAAACTCCCATTATTAAGACGAACTAAAAATCCAGGGTTAAGATTGCAAAATAATCTGAATCAAGAGGCATGCTAATAGTGACAGTCGAAGACATAAGAAGGACAAGGTCCCAATGAGAGTGTCAGGTGATAAAACAATTTGTACGAGTTGGCGAGTTACATAAGAGTCTTTAACATCTTAATTGACAACAACACGACAATGCAAACTGACAAGAGGTAACCCAGGTACGAAGATAAAAATTTAGATATGCCAGCAGGTAAAAATTGTAGAAGTACAAGTTTATATACAAACATCAATTCTTTAGAGAAGAAATAGTCCAACACAACTTCAAGAATTCAAACCGTAGACCAACCTCCGTATGAAGGTCCGCAACTTGTTAACGAGTATCTCAACAATGTAAAAGTTGCGGACCTTCATACGGAGGTTGGTCTACGGTTTGAATTCTTGAAGTTGTGTTGGACTATTTCTTCTCTAAAGAATTGATGTTTGTATATAAACTTGTACTTCTACAATTTCTACAAAATATCAATCCCTACCCAACTCAAAAGCAAATTTTGTCACTTACAAAGAGGAAGGGAGTGTCTCAGATTCAAGCCAAAAGGACCTACTCTTTATATTATGTTCTAAGGTATCTATACTTTAGGTGAGATGAAATTTACTAGAAGAGTTGTCAAAATATATTCTCAAAAGTGAGGCTAGTCACATGTAAAAGTATCACAAAAAGGGTGCTGCCCAAATTATTGTGTGCTGCCCAATTTATTGTGTGCTGCCCAAAATGCACACATATACACCTATATGTATAAACTTTTACGAGTACTTTCAATTTATATGAAATTCTAATTAGTCAAATTACGCAAATAACCCCATACAGTACCTCCTATTATGATAAAACTTATGTTAAGAAAGGTTGTAAGTATCGTAAATTTCAAGTCCCCAAAATTAGATAAAACATACTATAGTAATTAAGCAATGATGTATCGAAATACAAATCTTGTTCTAGTATTTTAGTGGTGTTTCACTCATGCTATTCAAAAACTAAAAAAATGTTAGTTCATGTGATTTCGGAAAATAGAACCCGAATAATGGAGGCCTAACGATTAATTTATAAGTTTTGGAAAATTGAAGTCAAAACCTACACCACTTAGGAATCCTATGTTATGCCTTTTAACTTTAAAATTTTGGAACTTTTGCAGCGTGTCGTGCCTACCATAGCTCCTAGAACATGCTCTAGTAAGATATGCATTGGCGCCCCCCGCCCCACAGAGCGCCTGAAAGGTGTCTCTGTCTGTTGCATGCTAGCGCATCATGCCAAACAGTGCACCAACCGCTGATTGTTTTTTCCATTTTCTTGCTGGATTTTGTTCCTTCATTCTTCATTCTAACACCAAAATCTTCAAAAGTTGTTGAAACACCTAATAATACGTGTGACTGATCAATCATTGCAAATTATATCAACTTTCAAGATAATAACTAACTCCCTTTAAAATAATAAATTCATGGGAAAATATTGAAAACTTAGATATATTAATACGCCTAAGATCACCACCCCACACTTAGACTTTTGTATGACCTAAAACAATCTTTAAACTATCAACTCTTTTTCAAAATCCTTGGACTTATCAACCTACCTTATCAACCAAACATTTTAATCATGTCATTGTAGTTCGCATTGGATGCAATAATTCCCAACATATACAATGACTCTTTTATTATTTTTCCCATGCTAATGCAAACTCATACCACACATCAATTAGATAATCCTACACATGACATGAATGCCTAACTTGCTCATATTTATTAGAGCCTTTCACCCAAGTAATTTAAAAAATAACAAGGTTTATTTTTCGGAAAATCAAATCCCTCTCACAAAATAAGTTGTTACTTTCCTCTACATATTTATTATAAGCTTTCCCACAGTGTATCCTTACTTTCACATTATACTTCTCAAGAAGTAAAGAGGACTTTCATTTGGTTGTAATGCAGACTTTTGGTAAGAGAGGGAATATTTGGGAATAATTTTAGTGACTACACCTCCCTAATGCCCATGTTATTATTTAGTCAACAACCTCCTTCATATATTTTCTTCTCTCCCAGTTTGTACTTCAGGACTATATAACCCTATTTATTGCTCTGTATTTTCCCTTCAGGACTACACCTCCCTATTTAGTCAACAACCTCCTTCAGGACTACACCTCCCTATTTTAACATCTAAGTAAGGTGCATACAATCCTTTATAGGATCTAGGACACAGTTTTGAGCATAGTTCTGAATTAGCCATCCTCAATGTTAATTGAGGTGCACATTGTCACTAAAAACTAGGGCCAATATAGAATTTTATTTTCCACACAACGTAGACATTTACCCTTAGATATATTAACCAATATTTTCCAACCCCTCTTCTTAAGATAGTGCATAAAGGATTTTCATGGGACAAAAATACTTGTATCAAAAAAGAAGTTTCGACTTTTCATATGACTTATGAATAAATAAGGCTAAAGACTTAATGGGGGCTTCAATAGGGATGATATAATTGGTATACGTACAAGTAGAGTTAAAAATTAGCTAATTCAAATAACAGCCTCAATCACATTCTCTAACTCATAAAAGTATCTAATTTAACACACACAAGGCAAGTTCTAGAAGTAAAGTTAACAATGACCTCATCAATTCTTTATCACATGGCATCCTGACACAATATGAACTAACATGCTCATACAAGTTACATTACAATATTACTACACAATTAAGCCCATTTTCACTTTATTTCTAGTCACTCTTCCGAACACATGCTAATTACAAGGTCACACTATATTGCAATTTTTGAAATATGACTACACATGAAGTTTGAATAACTTATTTAGACATGAATTCATAAGACCATGGTTGGGTTTCTCAATCTTGCTCTTCTATGTGACCTATTTTTCCTTATGGCAATAGTCATCCATCCATAATAGGGAATTGTCACTCCTTATATGTATCTAGGACTCAAAAAACCAATAAAATAATCCTATTTGGTGCAGAGGTACAATCCTCGGTAAAATTATCGAAAACAAACTAAGGAACCCAAAAATAAGAAAACTACACTAGACTCGATAAAAAAGTACAACTATTTACAATAGAGAATATTTCCCCACCCACACTTTATAGAAAAGTATTGTCCTCATTTCATAATTAAAACAAATCAAAGGTCATGAATGCTCTCTGCGGACTCTAGGCCTCGTCGTCACCACGACCATACATTATAAGGACCCTCAAATGAACTAATGTGTCTAGAGCCTCAGATGTTACTAAAGAGGTTATTAACATGTTATTTAACTGTTTTAGAGCTTGTACGATTGACTTGAAGTAGTTTGGAGTTCAAACTTCCAAGAATGTTTGAGATGTTCGAAAGTTATACCTTAGTGTGCTAGTGTATCCTAGAGCCCCTTAGTATGTTTTACATGTTGTTTGTTGATCAAATTGATAGGAAAGGAACTTAACATGTGTATGATCGTATTTAAATTCAAAACATCTAGGAATTACTCCACAACGAATACTCAAAGGGTCCTTGAGTAGGACCCAAAATATGGCCAAAGACGCCAAGGTTGTGTCCAATCGATTACATCAATTGACGTGAAATGATGCCCTGTCGATGGGGGCATTGGTCATCACATAGATGTGCGAGATCAGATCCCATATTTCATGTCTTTGTACCAAACAATGGTTTTGCATTATGAAACCATCATTCCAACGATGGTCCGTCGACTGCATCATCGATTGGACATGCAACATCACTGCCTGTACGCTGTCCATTAAAGGGGTGAATGGGAAATTCACCCTATGTCCTAATTAAACTATAGACGGTTAATTTAAGTGTTTCTAGGTATTTTAAGTTAGTATATAATCCTTAACTCTATTTGAGGATTCATTATTCACATCTAATCTTTCCTTATAAAACCAAACTCTCTCAAAAAACCCCATTGAAGACCAAGCTCAAGAACAAGCTACGGAGTTCGATTCTAAGACCTTGCTTCGCAGAATTTCATGGGATTTGTAATGTATATGTTATGGTAATCGTTCATCCTTATTTAACTATCCATCTAAGGAGTCGTTTCAATTCATTTTAAACATGATTCTAAGTCAAATATCTTATCTTTCAATTCTAGTCATGGGTTCATTGTTAAAGTAATTTCAAATAAATTCTAATATTTAATATGCGATTAAACTATTTTTAAACATAATTTTAAATTCAATTCCATGAAGAACCTATGATTTCTATATCCTCTCAAATTATGATATGGAACAAGTCTTGTGATAATGATAAGATTATGATTAGATTATGTTTAGATTATGATGAATTGCCTAGTTATATTTTCCTTTGTGTCAATTGATTATTAATTGTTGGGAATTGATCAAGATGGTCATTTGCTTGGAGATTTGGTAAGTTGATCTATTTCCTCTTATTATCTTTGAATGTAAGTTTAATTGTGATGGTTGGTGTGGTCCCCTTATGGTGGAGATGTTTACATTCTTTTACATTCTTATTTGTTATGATCATGATCTTGAAGGCATTATATTCCAGAAGAATTGATATGATGGTTTCATGTTTTGGAAGTTTAAGGATTTAGCCTTGAAACTAGTATAATATCTATGTGAATTGATGTTCCGTGAAGTTATGTGCATAGTCTTCCAAACTTGTTGCATCATTTATGTGTGTGGATTATGTTGTGTCTATGTGATGATCATGTCAGGGTAAGGTGTGGTCTATATGTCTAATGATGACAAATACCCTTGTATCATGACCCTTACCTATATGAACCCTATATGAATGTGCAATAAAAGTTTCTTAGGAGTCTTCTATTCTAATGATGAATCTGTTCTTGTCTCTTATGATGTAATGTGGGTGTGTGTAGTCTATAGTCCTTAATGCTCTATACGTGTGTATGGATTGAAATTTAAGGGATGTTGTATATGTGTTATGATCTTTAGAGGGTGTCTCCTCCAATTTTAGGTTATAGCCATTATGTGACCATGTTGACCAATGAAAACACACACTTCATGCATGAACACGAGTAGGGTAGATTAATGATGACCAAGGAAAGGGTAGTTCTCCTATGCATCATTACCTTTTTTCTACGCATGCAAGTATATGATTAAAGAAGTTATGAACATGTGTGATTAAAGATGTTATGTGAAGGTAGATCTCACATTGTATGCATACACACATGATGTATGGTTGTATGAATATGTTAAAGGACAATATCACATTAAGTAAGGTTTATGATGAAAGTACATTCTCACCTTAGAAACCTTTGAGCTATATGATGTATGAAGGACCAAGCTCCTAAGTCTTCTTTATGAAGTAATTCATTAAAGGCTTCAATATATTTAAAAGAGGAGTTTGATCCTAGCAACGAGTGAGCATAACAAATGATAGTGGGGGCTTCACGTTTAGTAAGTTCGGCTTCCCACAAGAGAACCTTCAAGTTTGGCAAGTCTGGGTTCCCAACATAGATATTGTCTCATGAGATGGAAACCTCCACGCTAGTAAGTCAAGGTTTCTAGTAGCAATCTCCAAGTTCCATAACTACGTGAACCCGTAGTTTATAACTAGTGGATTCAACCTATATTGCTATGCACCATTGGTTACACCTTAGGGAAGTGTTAACCCTTCCTTTTCGCTGTGGGAAAAGAACACTGCATTCTATATAGATCAAATTGTCAATGTTTGTTATGGATATATCTCCCCAAGTAAGAAATGAACTAAGATAAGATAATGGACGATAATCATAACTCCTTGAGGGATTACTTAGTATAGGTAAGACTATGGACCCTACCCATGCATTGCGCTAGTGAACTCCAAGAACGCTAAGATTAGTACTTGATTAAAGTAAGACTTATATTATGGTATGTATGCCTTATATGAATGCATGATAAGTTACTTTGCTATGCCAATACATGAATTACGATTATGTATGTGAATTGCACTTATGCATTTTAAATGGATTTACTTAGTATATGGGGACAATGGGACTCCATGTGTTAATTGCACAAGTAAGCTTGTGAAGGGGTTCTGAGGGTGGTTTACCTATGGTATGAACTAGATTAGTTTTGACGAAGGTTGTAGTAAAGGAAAGAATCCTTGTATGATACGATGAAGTATGTGCCTTATGTATAATTATAAATGGAAGTCTTATGACTTGTTGAGTATTATAGGACTAGTCAAGGATGACTTTATAGGTACACTTGGTGGAAGTAGGACTACGGGATGGTACCTACAGATTGCACTAGTGTGAATTATGAGTTGTCTTATGTGATTTTCCTTATGTGAAGTTAATGTCTATGATGTCTTTAAGACTTGTGAATATATGTGGTTGTATTTATAAAACATATATATTCAATACTATTGTAAGGTGGCCTCAAGGTGATATGTTGTACTAAGTAAACTTGAGGGTTTCTTAAGGAAAGAAGTAAGATAAAAGAGAACTTATATAGAGCGGGTAGCAGGAATCGAGCCCCATCGTTATCTTGAAAGACTAGGGCTTATAGTCGACGTCGATTCATTATTATTAACGTCTCTAATGAAAAACCGAACATAAAAAGTTGGATTCATTCGGATCCTTATGGATATGAGTTAATTTATAGATATAAGATGTGAAAAAAATTTGAAAAAAAAAATTCTATCCTTAACATCTATGTAAGCTTTTTGTCTGAATACAGATAAAATGAATAACTTTGTAAATAATCTATCTAGAAGAGGGGGATTCAAACAACATTTCTAGTTAGTTCGTTCTCTATTTCTATTTAATATGATCCTAAGGAAAATGATTTTGTTTCCACTGAGATAAAGCAATATGCTGATAAGTATGATAAATGGAGTTATGTGGTATTATGAGTAGTATCCATGTCTATATGGTGTATGTAAACTATATTGTGGTTATTATGCCTATGTTCATGAAGTTTAAAAAAAAAGGCATATCACATTATTTGAAATAAAATTTCCTCTTTGCATGGTTGTGATTCATAGTGCATTTTTACTGATATCATTCTTCTTCATCTTTCACACAAAGTGTAGGTGTTTATGGCTAGAGGATGTCTCCTAAGTGAAGAGCTTGGATAGATCTTCCAAGTTCAAGTAAAGGGACCGTTATTATTATGTGGATTACTATTATGTTATGTTATTATACCCATTTTATGGTTGAATTGAGGATTGTTGATGGTAAGATATTGATGATGTCTTTCTGAAAAAGATTGGGGTAAGTTTTATGATCTTAAATCATCACTTCAATTATGGTTAACTGTGATTAGGTGATGGTGTTGTATTGAAGTATACCATATATTAAGATTGATGGGTTTGTATGATGTTGAATTAAAAAGTCTTGACAATGCTTTGTGAGATGTTTGCTAAGATGTAAATGTTATAATGATGGTGATAACTTACCAATGTGACTTATCATGAATGATTATGTAAATGTGTTAACCTCACATATATGAATTTTAATGAAAGGAAAATACTCAATGCAATTGTTATTCAGCTATGATGATGATGATTATATAAGGGATAGACCTTATGACTTCATTTATCAAAGATGATTAATAAATGTATTTTAGATATTTCAAAAAGGGACTCTAACTTAGCACCGAGTGAACTAGAGGAAGGAGTGTCCCTTCCAACTTAGGAATGTAGGAACACTAATGTACTCTTGAGATTGGAGACTATGCATGTAGCATAAAGAGGGTCCCAGCTATATCTCCTAGTTCTTGAATTATGTTGCCCCCATAGGAATACTAGCTAGTGGATCCATGTAGTTGCTATGTTCATGTTTTTGTACTACCTTGGAAAGTAGTTCACCTTCTTTCATTGTAGGTTTCCATGACACAGGATTCCACATTAGCTCATGTGGTCAACGTCGGTTAAGGAAATATGTTCCCAAAAGGTAAAATAAAGTAATCAATGAACTCTAACTAGTATGACCTAAAGGGTTTAGCTTAGTCTAGGTAAGGGTATCGGACTCTACCTATACATTGCACTAGTTAACCTTGAAGGGAGTCTTAGGAGGATGTTCTTATGTATGTAGATGCTTATATATGTATGTGATACGTATAGGATGATCTTACATGTTGATGGCACCTTATGATGTGGAATTCACTTATGAATATATGTTTGGTCTCTATTGCTAAAGTATGATGTTATGTACTCTTAATAATATGATATGATATGTAAAGTTAGATATCGGTTATGAATGTTGTTAGGTTAACTTTATTGAGTAAGGTTATTGGGATTTGCTTATTCATTGCACTAGTGTACTTAATGAGGGTTCATGAGTAATTGTCTTATTTTGGTTATGTTGTAATGAACGCTTATTCATGTTTGTTGATGTTATAACTTGATGATAGAGTTGTCTTGACTATATGTTCATGTATGTTTGTATGCATGATTGACTTGGCTATATTTAGTATGGTTTTTCGTGTGATGAACATGTTCTTTACTTAATAATATTTATTAATGACTTGTATTGGTTATTGAAAGTCCATAAGGCTTTTCAAATGTAAAATAGCATGCTTTAATGAAATGTCCCTTTTTTGCATAATTTTATTGTGTGTGTGCATATGGTCTAATACTTAGTTCAAGTGATGTACTAACCTCATTTTCTCCCTTTTCCCGGACATTTTAGGTTCCGTTCATTGAAGGTCTTTTGAGAGGACTTTGAAGGAAGACTTGGAATTCTCACTCATCCATGTTGGGTAGGTTTTCACTGTCTGAGGGCAATGCCACTATCAAGGTATTGAGTGTTTTTCTAGTTACAAGACTTCTAGTTCTTTCCTTTTCATTTGACTACTAAAGATTGTATAGCCTCTATGTGACTTCATTACATTGATGTATGAGATATGCCCAATTGATATACTCTTGTTTTGATGATTTATGCGATGAGACATCTGTTTAAGACTATGTTAAGTATCTTATATTTCTATATGCAATAAAAGTAGAAGACTATTTAATCTTCTTATATGAAGGGTCTATGTATACTCTATATGAATATATTATGTATGTGAGAGGTCTATGTAAACCTCAAGATAGATATATAAAAGTTTAAAATTTTTCTTTATTTTAACGCGTGAATGTAATGATGTAAGCTAAGAGGTCAGTCATAGCCCTTTCCGAGGACGACGACGCCGGTTACGTGTAGGAGGGCTCCCCATAGGTGACAAGATGGTTGGAAGGGATCCATGAAGTCAATACCTCACACATAAGAGATTTCCACCTCTACAATGTTGCTTAGTGACATCTCATGTCTTCTTGAAACACCACCCAATCATTGGCATTTATCTCAATTCTTCACAAAAGCAATAAAATGTTTAGATAACGATGGGCCAAAAGAAACCAGATTGTAGTACCTTTTGAGCAATGTTCTCTCCTTCATGGTGACCTCCATATTGTCTATCATGAAAACTTCTAAGCACTTGGTGAACCTCCAACTCCGGGATGACCCATCTTACTACCCGGTCTACACCTTGCTTAAATAAGAATTTTTTCATCGTAGATATAAATGTAGGCATCATGATTAAGCTTCTTATTTTTTTTGGGCGTTTTCACTCGGAGAATAATCACCACTTACTGTAAAATTCAAAATATATACATGCCATGACACGTGAGAGATATCTAATGTCATTGATTGTTCATCCAAAAATCCGTCCAAAATTTGCTTACATTCATGCACATGTAAAAAGTCCTCTAGCCTAGATAAATGATCTGCTATTTGGTTCTCAGTAGCTTTCCTCTCTTTGATCCTAAAGTCAAATTCTCTGAGAATCAATACCAATAAAATAAGCCTTGGTTTAACACCCTTATTATTGAATAGATACCTAATGGCTGCATGGTCAATAATCATATAAGCCTTGGTTTAACACCCTTATTATTGAATAGGTACCTAATGGCTGCATGGTAAATAATCATACCTACCAAATACAATTTGAACTTGCCGAAGGTGAAAACTAGAGAAAGCATCTCATTTTTAGTCGGAGTGTAATTAGCTTGTGTAGAATTAAGGCTATTTCTTGCATAATATATTGAATTGAAGATTTTTTCTTTCTTTTTCCCAACACTACACGCACTACTATGTCAGTTGCATCACACATGAGTTCAAATGGTAATCCCCAATCTGGAGAAATTATAATGGAAACCTCAATTAAGTTCCTCTTCAACATCTCAAAAACTATCAAACACATATCATCAAAGACAACATTTACCACCTTCTCCAAAAGACTGCACATGAGTCTTGCAATCTTTAAAAAGTCCTTGATGAATCTCCAGTAAAAAGCTGCATGACCTAGAAAACTATGCACCGGTATTACAGAAATGGGATGGTGAAATTTCTCAATAACTTCAACACTTTCGTTATCAACCTCCAAAGAAGATTTATATATCTTTTTTCCCAACACTATACCCTCTCTAACCAAAAAGGTACACATTTCCGAGTTTAAAACTAAGTTAGTGTCTTCAAACCTTTAAAGGACTTTATCAATATTCCAAAGACATACCTTAAAAGAATGAGAAATCATCATGAACTCCTCTATATATTCTTCTAAAATATCATGAAAAATTCCATCATACATCTTTAAAAAGTCGTCGGTACATTGCAAAGTCGGAAAGACATGCGTTTGAAAGCATAGAAACAATAAAGACAAGTGGATGTAGTCTATTCTTGATACTGTGGGTCTATTAGGATTTGGTTGTAACCAGAATATTGATCTAAGAAACAATAGTAATCTTGCCCTACTAGTCGGTGAAGTATCTGATCAATGAACGGAATGGGGTAGTGATTTTTCCGGATAGCATCATTTAGTTTCTGTTAATCCATATAAATTATCCACCCGGTCACTATTCTATTAGGTATCAACTGATTCTTTTTATTCCTTAAAAGTTTCATACCTAGTTTTTGGGAACACATTTTACCAGAATGACCCACTTAATATTAAATATTAGGTACAAAGGGAGCAGGTATACTTGCTTTTCAGTTATGTATATTTTAGAAAATTCTGTCGTTCTGTGTGTATACATATATGAGAAAAGGGATGAAGGAAAATAGAGGTCAGGATAGATCTAGGCAATCACACTCAAACTACGAAAAGGAACCCGACCCGTTATTGAAGGTTAGCACTCTTAGCATTGCAATATGAATTATGCATGAGAACCGTTAGAAATGTCACAGATCTGTCATTAAGGTATCTGACCGCTGTCCCATCATTTGAATACAAAAATAAAATTTACTTTCACAAAACATACCCTTTCACTTCCTCTATACTCCATATTTCTTTTCAAATACATTTCTAAAAACGAAAATTTTAAACCCTCTTTTCTCCTCTCTTAAAAATACTTCAAATGGTTAAACCCTTTGCTCTTATTGAAGTATTTTTTTGACGAAGATATTTTAAGTGTGAAGAGGGACTAGGTCCATCAAGCAATTGGAAAAAGTGGAAAAGATAATGTTCAAAAAGAAAGAAAGTGATATTCTGAGAACTTAAAGTATTATGATAGAAGGGTGTTTGATTTAAAATAAATGATATGATATTTTATTTTTGCTTGTTAAAGTATTAATTTGTTCATATTAAAGGCCTTGAGTAAGTTTGATTTTTCGAATGTTTCAGCTATGAGAAACTCGGGATAGTTTTGGAAGCTATGACAGTTACTCTTGCAAACAGGGATACTAAAATGGTTTGCCTAAAGGCTAAGCTTCTGTAACAATACTATCAGAGCAGTAGAGTTGAAAAACAATTGGAAACCTTGACGACTTAACATGAAGGCTGGGCGGCAAAGAATGTTAACTTAAATAGACGCTTTTGAAAATACCATGTTAAGGAATATATTTTACTAATTCTATTCTTTCAATCTCTTGACTCTAAGTCATCCTTTATCTTCATAAATTTCTATGTCAATCCTCATTCCTCTTTTTCTATCGATGTTGAGTGGACATTGTCATGGTTTTCATTCGTAATCATATTTGCAATGCTTCGATGGCCGATATTTTATTTATGGATGAAAAAACCTTGTTTCTACTGACTTATCTTATTATTTTATTCATTTTCACTCAATTTTAAGTGGCTATTAATTTGATTGAACTTTATTTCTATCAACTTTGTTTACTGCTTTAACCCCTTTTTTATGATGTCAAAAGGGGGAAAATTGTTAAGGTATAAGACCAATGATGTTATATATTTGAAGAAGAAATGGTCATGTCGTTAGGGTGAATCAATGTTATCTACTGAAAGAGGATATGGTCATGTAGATAGGGTGAAGAAGTTGAACAATCTTTTCATCATCAAAAATGGGGGAAATACTATTTTTGATGATTTGACAAACATCGATGATGATGAAACTTCAGTTACTTAAAGAGTTCTTCTTGATAGGGGAACTGGTGAATAACTTTTTTATCCTAAAAAAAGGGGGGTTTATTTTGGAGTTGATGTGATGTTTTGATGGTTTAACAAACTTAGAAATCTAACAAGGAAGCAGATATTTGTTATTGAGACTGATGAAAGTGAAATGAATGAATAAACTTAGTGTGAGGAATATTTGTGTGTGATCATCAAAAAAACGGAAAATGTTATATTCGAAGTGTGTTGATGATTCTCAAAATCCATGGTAGAGTGCTCTCATCTAGATTCAAATAGGGTACAACTGTAAAATTGTCACATCGGGTGGTTGGTTAAAAGTGATGTGTACTGCACCAATAGGAAGAGCAGATGATAGTGTCTGTTTGAGTAGCTAACAAATGAAGGGACCCGGTCCCTAACTCAGTTCTCTCGTCTAGATCTTTAATGGGTACAACTATAATGTTGTCGTAATAGAGGTTGGTGAGGCGTCAACATACTACACTAATCAAAATGGACGAAGTTATTTGTCTAACGGTCAATAACTCTTTATGATTGACTTAGTAAAAATGATAAACAACAAATTAATTCATTCATTCAAAAAGAGAGTGAGACTTCAAGTCTTCTCAAGAACATAATAAGAAAATATTGCAAGGGACCTTATTCTTGCAAGACTGTGTATGTGAAAGGACGACAAGAAAAGAGTCATAAAAGTTGCCACATCTGATGTGGTAGGTGCACGTCCTTCCAAAGAGGAAGGATCTCAGCCAATGGACGGTCCGAAGTAGTTTTTGTTTATTATGATATAATCTCTTTTCAAGACATACAAGCTCAAGATTTGGAAAAAAAATTCTTGATCTTAGAAAGAGAATGTCATCATCAAAGAAAAACACAACTCAGCTCAACAAAGGGACTAAGGAGTCTTGTTGTATTTTGAAATTTTGGGCTTATGTGCTTACATTCTAAATATGAGTCCTTTTGTATTTTGAACGTTTTATTTTATGTGGTTACATCGTAAATCTACTCCTACATTATAAAGAATAGTAGATCATTTTCCTATCTATATTTTTATTTTGGATCGTATAAACTAGAGTTAGTTAGAAGAATCTTTTATGCTCTTATCAATCCTTCTTACAACATTGTTTTTGTGTTGTATTGGGTAGAGTTGCGTAGGAGTGTTAACTAGAGGTAGTTGATGTGTGGTGCAGCATAGTTGTTGCTTATTTAGCTCCTATTTGGAGATCGGAGTTGGTGGCTAGAATTATCCTTGGGTTTTGTTTAAGTCATGATCAACTAGAGTTAGTTGATTTTGTGGGCAATAGGATTACTTGTTTAGCTCGGGTAAGCAATAGGACTATTACTTATTTTGGGGTTAGGGTGTTTATCTCACGGTTGTGGTTGTAAACACTATTTCGCATTTGGTAGAGAAGGTTTTGAATACAGTTTGAAGATCATGTGTGATAAGTTGTGGTTTCACTTCCTTAATCAAGGAAATTTCCAAGTAAAACTCTTAGGCTTGTTTTACATGGTGCTGTTCATTTTCCGCACTTTTACTCTAACTAGTTTTCTTGATGAGTCAAGGGACCTGATCCGTTGATTAATAGTAGATGCATACATCCAAACAAGAAAGACTTACTGAACAAACTTAAAAAAGAATTCATTATTAAAAAAAAAAAAATTGATCTATAATATACAATAATGTATTAAAGCATGTCCTTCCACTTGTAAAAGGAACTAAAAAGTCATAGCGTGATCAATAAGTTGAATCCACAACTAATTTAAAACAATTTGTATGTTTGACACTGCATCAAATACACATACAATAAGCATAAAAATGTCAGTATCTAGTTTATATAAAAAAACGTAATAATCTTTAACAAATAATGGCTTGTAAATGCAATGGACATTTAAAAACTGTTAAACGGTGTGTGTCGGATACTCCGCATTTCCTAAGGATCTTACTTGGGTACGACAACATTTTTGAAGAGTCCAAGATATCATGTACCAAGTGTTCGAAAGTTGAAGTATCTGATGTTTAAATTGTATAATTAATTTTTTAAAAAAAAATCTAGAAAAATCCATTGTTGTCTTTACTTTAAATTTTAATTAATGGTGAACATGAAATCTAGAATGGCCCACAAGGATATTTTTCTATGTTAAAATGAAGATTTTCAATTTGTTAAATTTGACAAAAAAATAACAAATTCTGAACTTTTTTTGACATGCTTAATTTTGAACTAATTTAAAATAAAATGGATTTGAATAATTAATATTTTGTTTCTAAAAATATTTTTAAGGATTATTGTGTAAACATAATTTTAATATTATATTAAGTAATAGGACCACTACTAAAATTATTATTTATATTATTTAAAGCAAATATTAAATTTTGTGATTAAAATTTTAAAAAAAAAAACAATGTTAAACTATCAAGAAATTAATAATTTCATAATGTATCAATCAAAAGAATAAAAAATATTAATTTTTCATTTCTATATAGGATATTTCCTTCATATCAAATATGATAAATTATATAACAGAGAAAATTTGAATTTCGTGTGGGGTGTGAGTCAAGGTTTTCTTTTACGACATCATAGTTAGAGTTTAGTATCAAAGATTTTTATTAATGTAATTTTAGAATTTAACATTAAGATGATTGTTCTTTTATATATAAAAATTAAGGTGTTTTCATGATTGTTTTCTTGTTTTGGAGTTAAACAATCATTTCTTAATAAATATTTTTAGTATTTAAATTAAATGAATAGAAATGTGTCTATTTATTGAAGACAATAATAAAATTTATAATAAATTGATCAACAAAGCAAACTACAAATAAAATATAGTTAAGTTGAACCAATAGAGATTGAAAGAATTTGATCAATCCTTAAGAATATATTTGTCAATAATTAGCATTTATTAGTAACAAAACTTATGGTGCAAATAATTAAAAAAGAAGATAACAACATCGTGGAAAATAGATACCACTTGCAAAAATATATAAAGATTGATGATTTTGTACAAAGATATCATCACAATCCAGGCCATAATGATTGACATTCATACTAACCCTCCGGTGAGAGAACCAGTACTACCACCCAAACTAAAGCAACTAATCTAAAAAATAAGGAATTTAAGTTAGGGAAGCAAGTTAAATAAACTAAATAAGAAGTTTTCACCTAAAGGCATGCATGGTGATCACCACGTTCTTTTGATGAGTCGACGAATGGCTATTTGACCACCTAAAGTTTCACTGTGCCAAATCCTGAAGGAAAGAACCAAGTTGGCGAGGGAAAGGAGTAGTTGTCACATCGCCGAGTGGTTCAACAAGGCATAGTTAGATCTCTTAAATTTACAGAACTTGATGTTTCTTAAGGCCAAGGCAGAAGGGAAATAAAATGACTATAACTGAGTGGTTCGGCGAGCCCGACTTACTTTGCCAAGTAACTCTTCGCAACACATTTTTGTCGATTATAAATTCTTTTTTGAACATCTAGTTTAGTATCAAATTTTATCAATTAGAATCTTTTCATAGTAAATTATTATTATTATGAGTTCTGAGACAAGTTTTTCCCTAGTTTCCTTTATTTTTGGAAAATTGAAGTTTTTCACTTTTGAAAAATTGAAAAGTTGGTCTTTGAGATTCTTCAAATTGGAACATTGTAATGACGACATCATCTTAACCACTTTATGGAAAATCAATTTGGTAAGGACTGTTTTCTTTTTATAATGTCTAGCTGAAACCTCAACTCTTTAGGTGTTCTGCGATTATGGGATGATTTAGTTTATGAGTATTTCTAATTGTTAGTCTATATTCTACTTAGAAGTTAGTTCAATCAATAATTTTGGTTTAATTTAGGAATTATAGTTGAAAATGTAATTCTATCCTTGTGTTTTGGGCTTGCGAGAGAGAGAAATATTTTGAAATTAAGATTATTGATTGATGGTCTGTGGGTATTGGGTTGCCATGTATTCATCTCAAGTGAGAGAATCCTAAATCCTTTTCCGCACGTTCAACTTGAGACAATGAATGGACTAAGGTGTAGGTTAATCTTATTTTGCATGTTTCTCGATGTTTCAAGAGAAATCGACTTGATTCGGGATGAATTGTTCAAGAGAAAGTTTACCTCCTCTATGGTCTATCTTACTCCCGAATAATTGACTATTTTCTGATATTTGTTGTTACCTATTTGTCTATATTAGCCAAATCTCAAGAACCGTCTCATTATTATTATTTCGTAGAGTTTGATGTTGTTGTAGTTGATAACAAAAACCAAAACCCCCTTATTTGACATTCGTGTCATCTCCTGATTTTGATAATGTTTTATTTGACAAATTTTATTCCTATGACTTATTTGAACATGTTTACACTTCTCTATTGAATTTATAAACATGTACCTCTCCTTATGATATGCGACCCCAACTAATTTAGTTAGGTTTTATATTGACTACCGATTGTTGACACTTAGAATTTGATGAAGTGTCCTTGACACATTAATGAAGATGAAAAATAAAAAGAAAAAAATATGGGAGAGGGATTAAAGTTGATATGGGGTGTAGGGTGAGGGTGGTGGTGAAGAAAAAGAAAGAAAATTGAGGGATGAACTACTTGAAAGTGGGGGCTGGAAGATGAAGTAGAATTTAAGAGAAATCTAAACTAAAATAAATCAAAAAGTAAGAGACATAAATAAACAAAAAGAATAGATAAAGGAAAAGATAAGATGAAAAAAAATCTACATCTTTAGTTAAATTAATACGTGTCAACTAATGATTGGTGTGTAAATACATTTCTGTAACACCCCAAAAATCTAATGACATAAACTAGACCCTAACATGTAGTCTAGTATCCTAACGAAGTTAAAACATAAGGTTAAAATCCTAAAATAACTTTCCTAACGTAGTACTAGGGTTCTATTGCCTAAACTTCAAGGCATCCCCCCCAAGATTCCTTTAGGAGGACCCAACAGAAGACCCCCAATGTTGTAAAAAAACAACACCTAACAATGATCGGGCACCCAAGATCCTTGGCTGGAATGCTCTGTGGTTGTGGAATCATGGATCGAGACTTAATCTCCCCAATCTTTCACCAATTTTGCCCATCTCTTGACCAAATGACGGATGGACAGAACATGGTGTGACCCTATCCACGGTCCGTGGATGGGGGTCCGTAGGTCACCCCTGAAGCTGCCCAAAATTTAACCAAGGGTTAGTGAAAGCCATAAATTCCAAAAATTGATTTATTAGTGTGGGGTTGTGTTACTTCATTACTATATATATATATATATATATATATATATATATATATATATATATATATATGTATATATATATATATGTATATATATATATATATATATATATATATATATATATATATATATATATATAAAATTATCAACCAACTCTTTTAGCACCTCAATACTCACAAATACAAAACTCAACCAACTCTCTTCTCAAAAGTATTTCTCTATCTAGAATCCATTGAAGAGCATCAACAAGATGAAGATTAGGGCTCAATATCTATTCTCTTCACTCTAATACTGTGTGGGATTCAACCTTTAGTACGGATGCTATTCATCTTTGGGAAGCTATTACCCAAAGAGACACTTAAAATTGAGTTTTCAAGATTCTAAATTTCCCAAATTAGGGATTTTCAATCTTGAAGGTTGGTCTTCTTCCTAAATGATTCTAATTATTCAATTAAGGTATATTAGGATTAACTATGATGATGTATTGTTGGTTTATTGTGTATTGATGGATTTTGATGAAAATGTCCCTTGGACCCATGATTTTCCATTTCTTTATAAAGTATGGCTTGATTGAACAGGAAACCTTGACAATTAATTATGTTTATATTAATCGTGTTAATATAATCATGATTTCTCTCTACTTAATGTGGTAGTTCTAGAAATTAGGGTTCATCTTGATCCTTAGCCTTGTAAGGGCAAGTTGGTAGGGTTTGTATATGTTCATGAGGATTGTATATGAATTCATGATTCACTTAGATGGTGATGATCCTATGAATATTATGTATTGGTGGTATTGATTCATGATCGTCCTCCCCTATTCCCTAACACATGACTATGTATGAATGACTATGACTATGGTAAGCTTGTTGTATTGATAGAAAAATTATTCTCATGAACACATTGTAATTATACATTATACTAGTTAAAAAATTAAATATCAACAAAATATTTTAAATAAGAAAAATTAATATCGGTGAAGTTGGATTATTGCACACATCAGTCGTGCATTTCAGTGGGAGTGATGACATCATAGAAAGGTTAGTCTTTTTTCTTGGCTAAGGACAAGAATTCCCAGTCCCTGGCTTCGAGTGTAGGTCATTCTAGAGTAGATGTTTTTGCTGCTAAAGGATTCATTGAGGGGTTCTCGTCCTACAGGGATTCAGAAAGAGTATTCAGACACAAACTTCCTTCATTTCCAATTCAGATAAATGTTAGAGAAGAAACTATTTCCTATGTTTTTATAGTGGAAGGTTCAAAAAGAGACAATTATGTTGCTAATAAATTCCTTAAATAATCAATGCAATTGCCTCTTCTTAAACCTACCCCTGTATAACATAAGGAATTTGTTTTTTTTTTCTATTATTTTCCTAAAATTTCCCGGAATTGGATGTGAAGGATCTTGATGTATTAATACTCAATCTGACGCAGTGGTAGGCTGAGAACCCCCGACGAACCCATTAGCAGCAAAAACATCTACTCTACAATGGGCTACTCGAAGCCAGGGAAACGGACTTCGTATCATAGTTCCTCAGGTCAACCTGAAGGAAGAAACTAACAATTTTCTAGTAAAATTTGAAGAGGGTACTTGCAAGAAATTTTTCAGTCTCCATTGAAGAAGAAAAAACTGAGACAAATAACTTTTATATAGCTTCCACCCCAAACTTTGTTTGACTTATTATAATAATTATTTTTCAAAAATAAAAGCATAATCTTTTAGAAGCCCATCAGAAGAAAAAAAAATTACTATAACAAATTTATGCATTTATTCTTTCTTCCTATATTACCCACGAGAATGTGTCTAATACCGATTGAATTTCTTCCTTTAAAGAGATATTGTGATAATGTGAAGGATATTAATGTCATTTAACATAATTATATAAAAAATGCAAAATTACTATCAAAGATAAGTAATTATTTTGGAAAAGGAAATATGAAATGTATCTGTTAATGGATAGCATATTGTATTACATGTATGGAATGTTTAAATATATAATTTAAGTAAACGGCATCAAAGATTGAGGAATGTTAATTTATGTAATGTCGGTCAAAGATATCAAAATTAACTTAAAAAATGTTGGTCAAAGATATCAAATATTAAAGAATGTTAATTTAAATAATTTAGGACACAGATATTTAAGATTAATTTAAATAATGGCGGCAAAAGATATCAAATATTAAAGCATGTTAATTTAAATAAAGTATGTCAAAGATATAAAAGATCAATGAATATTACTTTTAAATAATGTCGGATAAAATTTCAAAAATTGTCAACACCGGGCCATTCAATATTTATAATTTAAATAATATATTTTCTTTACACGTGACAATATATACACACACTTCCATTTACACGTGCCAATATCTTTCACGCTTCTTTGTTTACACATTCCAATTTTTTAATGTCTTTGACATCGAGAAACTATAAACTGTTTTAAAATAAGTAACCATTTAATATCTTAGAATTATTATATTTAAAATTTTGAATTCCCAATACTCAAAGTTGATAAAATTGAATCATCAATGAATTTTTTTTGTGGTATGTACAGTTTTAAAATTGCAAGCTTTTGGTTAGGTTTGAATTGGATCTCATATTAGAGTCAGGATTCAAGACCCATGTCTTAGTCACTAATGGAAGCAAAATCAGGAGTCGAGTCTCGGGTGAAGGTTAGATTCTCGGTCCCGAGTAGAGGTTATATTCTAAACCTCTACTGGAGATTAGGCCTTGGGTCATGCATCAGGATTGGGAGTTCGCTCCCAAGTCGAGGTTGGACTTTTTGTTCCAAGTCTTGGGTCAGGTTTTAGTATCTATATGTGAATCATGATCAAATGTACGTATTTAGGTCTTAGACAAGGTTAAGGTTGGGAGTAGTATTGGGTTGAAGTCGAGATTAAGTGTCTGGTCTTGAGTCAAGATTAGATCCAATTTTTTGGATTGAAGCTGGGTCCTAGATCGACATCATTAATTAGATTTTGGGTCAATATGAAGAGTACACTCAGAGTGGGGCGCGAGTTAGATCTTTGGTCAGGGTTGGGATCATGAGTAGGGTATTTTTGTCAAGAATATTTTACAATATCTTGAGTTCAACTCCAGATCTAGTTAAGTTTGGCCAAATTTTTTGATATATTCTATTTTCACTTTTTCAAGAAAATTCGAAAATTTGAGATAACAACCCTTTATGTTGTTACAAGTGAACTAAATGTAAAAGAAATGGGGCAACAAAACTTTTTGATTAGTGAGTTAAAAATTTCAAGTAAAGCTTGACTTAGACGAAATCTGAGCAAGATGAGGTATAGGGCAATCTGAAGAAACATTGGGTGAAACGTCCAAGTAATATCTATTTTTCTTATTTCCATGATGTTAGGGAGTCCATAGAGACTTTCAGATGTGAATTCAGGTGAGTTGAACTCCCAACATCAAACTTGTCGTGAATGGGTTGATTTGAACATAAAGGTTTGAAGATGTGCTGCGAAATGGGCATATTTTGGAGAATTTTTGAGTTTCTGTCCTTCTCAAATAACTATATTGGCTGACACGTCACTATAGAGATGTAGTTAATTCATTATATAGCGAAAGATCTCGCTACAGTGCCACTGCTATAGTGGATTAGTTAGCTAAGCGGGGTTCGTCATAGTTAATGTAGAAAATTCTAAAAATCATCTCATTATTTGATAATTATGTTTTGGGTAACATTAGAGTTGATGTAGGACTTTTTCACCTATTTTCCATTGAAGTCATCCATAAAGTCAAGTAAATTACTACCTTAGCTTGGTAATTCGATTACTAGGCCTTAGAATCCATGGTAGTGAATTTAGGGGAGGGTTTGGTTGGACCTAATCATGGAAAGAACCCTGGTTTGGGTGGTAATGTTAGAAAAAAATTATATTTTGGTATTGGGTTATAATCCGGCAATATTTAGGCCATTTTGTGTTGTTTGATTATTTGTAGACTAAGAACAAACTATATTACATAACAACGGGTACACTCGGGTTTAACGAAACATTGTTTCTTGATTCTAGGTAGGTAATTGTTGAATCACTTCCCTTTTGATTCATATGTTGTATGTTAATTTTTTTTCTAGTAATACTTGAACAATATATGGTTAGGGAATCAAAAAGGG
The DNA here is from genome assembly GCA_027705065.1 of Solanum peruvianum. NCBI lineage: Eukaryota > Viridiplantae > Streptophyta > Magnoliopsida > Solanales > Solanaceae > Solanum > Solanum peruvianum. Next base: position 39,392,141 of record JAKWJD010001757.1, read on the forward strand.
ATGAATGTCAAATCATAGTTGTGGTTCTCCGTATGCAATGGGCTTGTCGTATTTAATTAATTTTACAGTTGTGATTTGATTCATTGACGGCTGTGTGATGTGTGAATTTCAGTTGGCAGGGATACAACACCTTTCACATACTAACAGTTTGCTCGAGTACTAATATGTCGGTACATGATATTTCTTGGTTGGCTAAGGTTCTATGCATCTTACATATATCACTTGATATGGTACCACGCCTAGTACTACATATCTTATTTGTTTGATTAAATACAATTCCTAGAACAGGCTAAATAACAGCTGAATTAGGCACGACAACTCATACATGTGATTGCTTCATGTGTGTGTTCTATAAGTGAATGGGGTTGCTTACAATACTTATGTTGAGCATATTTTATGTGTCTATGTAACATGTTGTCTTGTTTTTACAAATTTCCAAGTTCTTGTTTATATTTTGTATATTAGGAACTAGGTGATGATTCTACTTGTACATTGTAATTTTTGTACTGATATTGCACTAGATCTTTCTTTGTTGATCACATGATATTTTACAGGTGGCGGTTGCGTGACCTTAGTTGTGAGGTTGACACCTTATCAATCCAAGGGTGAGTTACTTCCTTCGAGCTGTCATAGATTTATTTTAGTTCTCTAGTCCATTTTTTGGAATTAGACTCCTTGTTTTGGCGGTTGCATCCTTATATTCTAGACTAAAAATAGATTTTTCAAAATACGACTTTCAATTTCTAGGGGATTATTCCGGGATTGTGTTATGACTTTGTTTATGCATGTTGCAAATTGATATTCTTAAAAGGTTGAAATTCTATTTCTGGTTCTTTAGTTTATTGCATTTTAGTACATAAGTGGTTCTTTTACCAGGGGTTTGGCATGGGTTCCTCTCACGATGAGTTGGGTCATTACAAATTTTATATAACAGTCCTAGGTTTGTTGATCCTTTCATATTAAAATAACGGTAGTAGAGTCTTTTGAAAAGGTACATAGACGTCTCTATTTTCTTGGGAGACTATATGACTTTAGGAAATTATATTTTCTTTCATCCTTCATAGTATTACTTGATTTCAATTGGTATTTGGCTTAGTTAATTAATTTTAACATATAGTTTATACTAAATGTAATAGACTGAGATTACTTTCTCTAGCTACATAACCGACAATGTGAAGGCGTGGAAGGGGAAAATGCAGAAGAAAGGGGCACGTGCAGAAAAAAGTGACACCCCAATAGTGGAGATCACTTAGTGGTTGGGTCAAACCCCGTGACCCCTCCCCCACCCCAAGTTTGTGTTGAGGATGACATGGAAGTGGATTATGAGGAGGGTGTTAAACCTGAGATGCCGACACAGGTTTGGAGTGTACACATTCCCCTATGACTTATGAGGTTATTATGCATGTGTTCACCTTCATGAGAAGGATAACACATTTTGTAGTCATTCCTATTGTGCCAACCACTCAGGATCTAGGTTCTTGTCCCGTAGTTACTACCACTCCTAAAATGGAGGAATCTTTGGGTATTGATGCATTCTTCTGTCCAATTTTAGTTGTTTCTATGACAAAGACTGAGCATGAGTTTTCGACTAAGTTTCTGAATTTGAAGCCTCTATTGCGTCGTGCTAATCAAAATGAGGATATTTTTGACCTTATCTTGGATTATTATGAGAGGTTGCATAAATTAGCTATGGAGCAACAATAAGGAGCGGAGTTTGTTACTGTTCAGTTGTAGAGGGATTCTTAGAAGTAGTAGAGGGCTCATACGGAATGTTCTTCATCTTTTTTGGTCTTTTTAGATTCTGGCCTAGAATCATGCCTTGATATGGAGAAGTATGTGCCACGTACTCTCAAATAGCAAAAAAGGATGTGATTCAAGGAGTTGAGGAAGGCAGCATGTGAGTTGTAGTTTGTGAGGCTATGTTTCATGCGATGTCTTGCTATGTTACCCAAATTCTGGACACTCAAGACGAGAGGATTTGTCTTTATGTGAAAAGTTTGGACAATGAGTATGATATCTAATTTGTTCATATAACTCTAGGGAAGAGCTTTAATAAGGTAACTAATTTTGGGAGAAAGTTAGAGGGGTAAGAAATGTTAAGGTGATGGCTAAGAAATCTAAAACTATGGGTAATTTCAGTAGTTCTTACCTTAGAGATCCCGACCAATATGTATATTCAGCTTATCCTATTAAGTCACCCAAGTTGGCTTCTATTAGTGTCCATTTTTGGGCATTAGGAACTCTTCGACTCCAAATGGCCAAAGAGCATCTTATTCTTTTGCTACTAAACCATCATTTGACAAAGGTTGCTTTAACTATGGTAATTTGGTAAGTATAATAGAGAATGCCTTTTTAAATTGACAGGTAACTCAATACAACAACACAATAGAATTGTATTTCCAGCGGGAGGAACTGGCAATGGTAGTAACGTCTTCAGGGTGGGCTATCTAATATCTAGGAAGGACGTGGAGGTAAAGGAAATGTTAATATGGGGAGGGAAGTGGCATAGACGACTTGAGTGTCACTCAGAATAATGAGAGAGGTTAGTTTTACACCATCAAGCTAGATTTGAAGCTGAGGCACTTGATACTGTGATAATATGTACTATTCACGTCTGTGACCGGATGACTTTTATTTTATTTGATCTTAGGTCAACCTATTCTTATTTGTTTGTTAAATTTGCATTAAGGTTTAATTTGATTAGTGATACTCTTCAAACTCTCCTTCATATTTCTACTGTTATTAGGGAACCTATAGTAGTGAGACATACATATCGTTCTTGCTCGATGGTATTTGAGGTCTTCATACTTGTTAGATTTGGTTACCTTTGATACGATGGATTTTGTTGTGTTCTTTGGTATGACTTGGTTGTCTCCTTATGATGATGTGTTGAGTCATAATTCTAATATAGTAACTCTAGAGATTCCACTTAGTTATATAGTAGAGTAGGATGGTGTGTACGAACCTAAACCAGTAAAGATCATATCTTTGGTTCGGGCTATATGGATACGGGGGTTGGTTGTTTAGCCTTCTTAATTCATCTATGGAATGTTTGTACAGAGTCCCTTTTGTCGAGTCAATCTTAAAGTTTTACAGAATTTCTAGAGGTGTTTCCTATGGACATGTTATGCGTTCCTCCATATATGGATATTGATTTGTTTATATATTCAAAGCAAATACTCACCCTACATTTATTCCTCACTGGTTCCAACGGAATTGAGAGAACTCCAAACTAAACTACATGAAATTCTATATAAGGGATTTGTTACCTCCATGCTTCCCGTTAGGGTGGTTCAGTCTTGTTTGTAAAAATCAGTATTGTAGTATGAGGTTGTGCATAGACTATAGGCATTTGAATATGGTTATGATATGGAAAAAGAATATTTTACCGCTCATAGATGTTCAATTTTTCTAGTTGCATGGTGTTTTGGCAATTTTCAAGATAGATTTGAGGTCCGGGTACCATCAAATCAAGATTATGCCTAAGGATATACCTAAGAAAACATTCATGACTCAATATGACCATTATGAGTTCTTGCTGATGTCATTTGGGTTAACCAAAGTGTCGATGGCCTTCATGAGTTGGATAATTGGTTTCTTTATGAAATTTGTATATTTCTTTGTATTGTGTTTATAGATGATACTTTGATCTACTACAAGAGTAAGAAGGAGAATGTATTGAACCTTCATATTGTTCACCTCAGTAACTTTCTTAGGGCATGTGGCTTTTAATAAGAGGGAGATACTGGATTCGTAGATGATTGAGGCACCTAATAGTTGGGTCCGACCTAGGTGTTCAACTAAAGTTAGATGGGTCTTGCTAGCTACTATCACAGGTTTATTAAGAATTTTTCTTCCATCAATTTTATAAAACCCTTCCCATCATTACCGGCAAACTTATTATGAAATAAATCAGGCAAGAAAACTTTCTAGATTAGTGAGTTTAAAATTTTAGGTTAGACAAGACTCGGATGTAATATGAGAAAGATGAGTTCGAGGGAAATCCTGGGAAAGGATTGGGTGAAATGATTTAGTAGAATGTATTTTTCTTGTTTCTAAAATATTAAGGATTGAATATGTCCATTTAAAATTTAATTTAGATGAGTAGAACTCTCGATATCAATCATGGCAATAAGGGGTTGGTTTGGAACGTCAAAGTTTGAGGTATGTTGTCAAATTGTAATTTTGGATGATTTTGAATTTCTTTCCCGTGCAAGCTTCTATGGTGGGTTATACACTACCATGGAGGTGGAATTAATTGTTGCTATAGTAGAAGATCCCTCTGCAGCACTGCTGCAATAGCGAGATTTGGTTGCTGTAGCGCAGTTAGTCTCAATGAATGCAAAAAAAAAAATCAAAAACACTAGTCATAATTTGAAAATTACGTTGTGGGGAAGAGTAGAGGCAACCTAGGGAAGCTTTCACCTGTTTTCCAGTGAAGTCATCTGTAAAGGCAAGTAAATTACTCCCCTAGCTTGGTAATTCAAATTCTATGCCTTAGAATCCGTGGTAGTGACTTTAGTAGAGGTTTTGGTTAGACTTGATAGTGGAGAAAAGCTTGTTTAGGTGGACATATTATGAAACTTTCTTAGGTTTAGGAATTGGGATATAATCTAGTTATACTTAGGTCATTTGGATATAGTTTATGTTACTTTGATTGTTTATTTACCAAGAACAAGATATATTTTATAACAAAGGGGAAAATCCCGCTCAATATAGCTTATAGGCTAGGTTCGAGGAGACGATGGTTGAATTGTTTCACATTAAATGTTATGTACATGTTAACTCTTTCATTAGTAATACTTAAACAATATGATGTTAGGGTAACGAGAAGGGATGAATGCGTAATAATAATTGTGATTAATAACATACAATGAACTTATCGTATTTACTTGGGTTTACAAGCGTGATTTTATTCATTGAAGTTGTGATTGTCTGATTTCTGACTTTAAGTTGGCTCGGGTGCCATACATGGTACATACAAACGATTGGCTCGTGTGCGTACATGGTATCTCTTTGATTGTCTTGGAAACCATACTTGGTAATATATCGGTTAGCTCGGGTACCACGCCTTGTAAGAAATTTCTTAATTATTTTCTCAGGTACCATGACTGGTACATATTTACTAATTGTTGGCTTGATTACCAATGCCTAGAACATCTGATTACATTATGATGGAATTAATACGTGGATCGGGTTGCTTCCACTATATTTTCCTATTTTGTGACATTGTTTTCCATGAAAGTTTGCTTTAAGGTTTCCATTAATTTATTGAGGAAAGAGATTTTCATAATACAAAAATATGTTCGCCTATTGAGATTTGGGAGTCCAGCTCGTCTCTTTCTACATTGGATTTCACCTTTCTTCAGTCTTGTTGTGCCAATGTCATTGTTCCTTACCCCATGGTCCATATTTTTTTGTTATTATTGTTTATTGTTTTTAAAGTATTGTTCAATATTTCCTCGACCCCATTCCCCTATTTTAGTTTCTACGATCTATCATAGGGATGGCAAGGGGATCATATCGGCCCGGTATCAGCTTGAGTCCTGGACCGTCGACCTCGGTCCCAACAGGCGATGTGTATAGGGGGGATAGAGGTGGGGTGATGCAGGATGGAATGGGACACTGTTTCATCCCGCTAGATTAACCACCCCTCTACCCCTCCCCCCAAGTTGGTGGGAAGTTATATCGGAGTATGCTCAATTTTTTTGTATTGATTTTTCTGATACATTTTTTCCTATTGCTAGATTAGAAAACTTCAGATTTATTGTTGTCTATTGCTGCACAAAATGGTCGGAAAGTGTTTCAGTTCGACGTTCAATCTGTATTCTTGAATTAATTTCTTGAGCAAGAAATTTATGTTGAGCAACCTGGAGGATTTGCAGTCAAAGGACATGAGATGAAGTGTATTAGCTCAAAAGGGCTTTGTATGCACTAAAGCAAATTCTAAGAGCTTGGTATATCAGGATTTACGAGAATTTGACTCAATTCGGCTTTAGAAAATGCCTTAGTGAAGCTATTCTCTACGTTAAATGTGATGTAATTATTTTTATTTTTATTTCACTATATGTAGATGATCACTGTTTACTAGAAGTAATAATGAACTTGTCGGGAAATTTAATAGAGATATGCGACATACTTTTGAGATGACGGATTTGGGAGAAATAATGTACTTTCTAAGAATAGAAATCAAGCAAGAGCATAATGTAGTGTTCATCTGTCAAAAGATGTATTTAAAGATATTTTTACAACGCTTAGAATGGAAAAATTTAAAGAGACAACTACTCCAATGAGTCAGAAGGAGAAGTTGAATAAGAATGATGAAGCTGAAAAAGAGGATGAGACTCTTTAAAGGAGATTGGTTACATGTCTCACGTATCTTACTGCAACTTGACCCGACATTTTTTATGTTTGATTTTGTCCAGCTTTGTAGTCATCTTCAACATATTTATAAGCTAAAATGTTTAACAGTTTGTTCATCATACAATCATGTGCAATGTAGTTGCTTAGATATAGGCTTTTGTTATTTTATTGTTGCTTTATTTAAACACCATTTTACTTCAATTAAAAGTCATCTTTCCGTCAGAATGTATTTTCTTCTCTTATTTCTTTCCTTTGTTTTTGTTTATAGAGTTGAATTTCAATCAGATAACTCCTACAATTTTTTTTTTAATTTCGGAAAAGGGCCTAATATACCCGTTAAGTAGTGAAAATGGTACAAAATTACCCTTCATCCACCTATTGGCTCCAAAATGCGCTTTTCATCCACCTATTGGCTCCAAAATACCCTTGTCATCCACCTCTGGGTTCAAAATTGACCACTTTTTTTAATTGTTTTAAAATTAAACTCTTTAAATATTTTGAAAAATACTTGGCGTTCAACTATTGGTTATAATTCTAATTTATTAATAAAATTTATAAAACAACCCACTACCCACTCATTACTAACTAAACCACACCCAATTAATAATACAATTAGAATATAAAAATCATCATAAACACTACTAAAACACGATGAAATTATAGATTCCTGAAAATGACATCCAAAATTATCCGAGTCCGAATCGAAGCCCCAATTAAATTTATTTTGAGCCGCTTATTTTAGGAGGACACTTTCTTTCAAAATTGAATTAGTAATTTATGATTAAAGGTAAAGAACTAATACATCCCGAATTAATTAATGCACTTTTTTATATATAATTTTATAAATATTTATGATTTGTGTTAAAACTTTTAATATATTATTTTGAAAAAAAGTTACCTATGAAGTAACATCACATAAGTTTATCGGTAATTTTTATTTAGCTACTTCAATATATGATAATTTAATTCTGTAATTTTTAAACACTCTCAATTGACAATAGCTTGCATTAATAATGTGACGGGTTTATTAATTTAGAGGAATTTAATTGGTAATGGGCAGGTAAAGGATTCATTTATAAATTATACTTATAAGTTACATTATAACAAATAGTTGAGCGCCACGTGTTTTAAAAGATATTTAAATAGTTTAATTATAAAACCGTTAAATAAGTGGTCAATTTTGAACCAAAAGGTCGATGACAAGGGTATTTTTGACCCAATAGGTGGGTGGAAATTGTATTTTTGAGTTAATAGGTGGATGGAGGTTAATTTTGTACCATTTCCAATACTATAAGGGTATTTTAGGCCCTTTTTCGAATTTATTTAACTTCATTTATAATAAATGAAAACTAATAAGTTCCTGTCACATGTTGCACCCGAGTTGATTATGCTTAGCTCCATTGTATAGTTAGTACACACCACATACTTTTCTTTGCGTTGCAGCACTTTTTGATGCAGATTCAGGCGTTCTCTCAGACTCATAGCTAGAAAGACTGCAACTTTCCAGTCAACACATGGTGAGTCCTCATACGGAGACTTCAAAAAGTAGTTAGTAGTTACGTTTTTCGTCAAGACAATTAATTGATTTGCGATAGATGTGAGTTATTTTAAGACAAAACTTATATGTTCTTTATTCTAGATAGTGGAGAGTTTACTTTAGACATTAATTGTTGGGTTCCATGGATTTTTCAATCATATCATTCAGATATAGGCTAATTATTGCTTCAATTAATTCTGATTTAGTTCATTAGCAGCATACTAGCAACAAGGTTCCGCTTGGGGTCATTAGTGATCCTGAGTGACGGTCACAACTAGTGTAGACTCGTATTGTGAAGTTAATTTTTTTGTTTTTTCTATCAATTGATAGAAAGTTTACAAGGACGAGCGGATAAAAAAGGAAGCCGCTTCAAAGCTCGGTTTTGTATATAGTTACACAACAACTAATTGTTAAAAATACGAAAGATGTGACATTACTAATGTTATTCAAGTAGTAAATCCACTAAGAAATTTGAAGGAAGTAAGAAATTTTCTTAAAGGTAAAGACAAACTTCTAAAAATAATGTTGAAGGTGTGTTTACTGTTTCGATGAAAAAATGATTGGATCAGCAATTAAGTAGAGCCCTAGGGTCAGACAATAAACATTCAATCATCAAAATTTGTTACCTTCTCAAAAAAATAAGATTTGTAACTCACTTAAAGATTCCTTTTAAGTCGGAAATTTGTCCATCGATCTCTCAAAGAAAATGAACTCACAATATATTTAGTAACATGTTAAAAGTAATTGTATGTTCAATATCCTGACAGATTTACAAAGACATGTGCATGGAATAGTAGTAAAAATATCAACCATCATTGCAATACTTGGTCGATCTTTAGTTGATGTAACTGGACAACAAGTAATTGCTTGAGTGTTATTTGATACATTTAACTGTTAAGACTTAAGCTTAATTGAATATTTATTAGTGTCAGATCCAAAATTATTGAGAGAACATGTTCTTCTTTTTTTTTTCTCTCGAAATTCTATAGCTCAATACAATATTCACTATATTTGGAAATAAATTCATTAAAACAAAGTAAGAGCATTCACTAAATGAATGGAGTAAAAAGAACAGTATAAGCAAGCTTCAGGATACGTAGGATGTCATAGAACATCTTTGTCTTGCTCCTCATGATTTCATCTCATTGCTTTAGTAGTTTTTATAGACATAACCAACAGTTGCAACCTTGATTTTTAAGAAAATTACCTTAGGACCTTGGGTGAAAAATTTTTAGTATTATTTTTCCATTTAGAAGCCCCGCAAATTTTGTACTCAGTTTAGTGTGCTCTAGTGATTGTTTTTTTGTCTCTTGAAATTCTATAGCTCAACACATTATTTGTTATATTTCGAATTCAATTCATAAAACAAGAATAGAGTTCCAGAGATCACTGGAATCTCGATACGACCCAGAAATTTAGAACAATTTGCAGCTCAACACAAACAACAAAAAATTGTACCCCGATAGCACTCAAAAATTATAGTTACCCGACAACGCCATTCCAACAGATATATCTTTTATTACAAAATCATATTTCTTTATACGTTAATGACACCTAATTAATATGATGTGATTTCTCAAAATGACTAACCTAATTAAGGAATTGAATATGCTTCATACATTGCCTCCATCCAAGAGAATAGAGAAGTAGAGTTTAAGAACTTAAACATATAAGCTACGTGAGAAGTTTCTATTATATTGTTGTTGCGTTGCTCACTATGGTCATGATTAAGCTGATAATAAACAGAAAATTTTGTTTTGTTATCATGTTGACTACATGGAGTGTGCCTCTATATGGATGTGTTCTCTTCTTTTATCCTTTCTTTTCCCTTTCTTCTAAATGTTTGCTTGTATAATCATTCTACGATTATTTGCTTATTCACCAACATTCCAAGCTTTGGTTTGCCCAGGTAAGATGCCATATTATTTCTGAGAAAGTAAAATATTTTCTTGTCATTTTATAATATGTAAGGAATTGGAAACTACAATTGTCATTTTTGAGTAAATATCGAATGCACAAAGATAATGCATATAACTTAGAGAAATATTCACTTTATTATTTCGATAATTAAAGAGAGATGATGTATTATTATTCCAAAAACATATGAATTAAATACTGGAAAGAAGAAAGCTATTTAAAAAGATAAATTTCTTGGAGCATACACTGTGACTCAAAGCAATTTAAAAATGGAAAAAGATAAGAATTAATAGTCAATCTAGATTTAACAACACTTAAAGGAAAGACCTTAATGGTAGAACTCCGGCATAGTTGACTTTATATTCCCTTTCGCCGAAGATCCAAAAAAGCTTTGTCCAATGGAAGGACAACGATAAAGGTGAGGATGGATTCCTGGGATAGCAGGGGCTAAATAACTCGTGAGTCCTTCCTCTTTTTTTTTTTTTTTTTTCATATCAACACTTTCATGATATTCCATGGCTTTCTCACTTGCCAATACAGATTGATTATCAAGTTCCCAAAAATCTCGAACAATTTTATCATTCATTTGGACATACAGAGAGGCTTCCAGATGATCACTACTATTGCCCACATAAGGGAACTCATTTGCATATTTATTAGTGTTCTTCTGATTGCTTTCACGCTGACCTCCCTGGCCGCAATGGGAGATATGATCTTTACCACTGTATTTCTCAGAACAACCAGTCACATTCACAGGCCTGTCAATAGTCAAAACTCTTCCAATATTTTTTTCATAAAATCCATTCAAAAAAGACTCTCCATTCATAAATGAAGAGTCTTTGTTCTAAAGGAACAACACACCAAAGAAAAAGATGAAGAACAACACACTAAGGGAGATAACATTGCAATTTTCTTTGTTCTAACCAACTCTTCTTTTTCTCCATTTTCTTGTTACTTTTTGGCGGGGATGCTAGTGCCTGTGATTTAAAATTTTGAATGACAACCAGTTGCACTTGAGATCCTTGTCGGTTCATCATATAATATAGTTTAAAGGATATCCATGACGGAAAATAGGGATTAATCCCGGGGGGTGGTGGCACTTGCGAAGGTACACCCGTAGTCCAGTACCTCCAAGTTGTGCCTTAAGAGTAACATTTTGCTCCATTGCAAAGCATAAATTTGTATTCAAATGTTGAACTGTTGATTGAATTATCATAAACTGATTCTCTAAATCCTCAAAACAATGTTTCTTTCTTTTCCTTGACTAGTGAGCACTTCATTGTTCCTAATTTTTTTAATCATCCTCTTTTCGTCCACATCATTGTTAACTAATGCTTCCCCGAGAAAATATCCTGAGGTGGAATTGGATTTTCTTGAAGCATCATCAAAACTTCCCATCAATTGACTCTTAGGTTCACAAAATCTATTCGGGTTCATTTGACTAAATCCAAATTCGACTACGACCCGAGAAACTTTGGAAGACAACTAGGGTTTCGAAATGCATATTCATTTGTAGGATTTGGAAAACTATCATTGAATGATTCATAAAAAATGATGGCATCGGTTGTGAAATTAACATTTTTAAATTCCATAGAAAAATTTTCAAAATCGATCTTCGCGTAAAATGTTTTTTTAGCGTCATAGGTTAGAGGTGTGTTGGGAAATTAGATTTTAGAATTCTTTATATTGCTCTCTGTTTTGGGAATCCTGCCTTGGCAGAGGTTTCCGCTGCCCTTACAGGCGAGACACGAGTTAATGTCGTTAATATACACCTAAACGACCATATTTGACACTTTTAAATTTTTAGAGTTAACGAATACCAGGCGACTCCTAGGCATTTTTCACTATTCTTGAGGCTAAAGGTAAGATTTTCACTCCCCGAATCCATTTTTTGATCTTTCAAAAGGTAATAGAATGGGTTAATCTTAATGAGAAAAGGTTTTGTTATAGATTCTATGGTGGAAACAACCCTAAATTGGGTACGTGGGATCATATGCATGATCTAGGGTTCCCAAAAATGTTAGAAATCTAGGTAATTATTGAATATGTATCGATTCCCGTATTGTATTGATTGTTTGTAGGCCAAAAATAGGAGGAAATAATTCGGATAGGTAAAGATCTAGATTCTTAGGGTTTTAAACTTGTTTAGGGGTAGGTAATAGTTGTGATTATGTGATTATACGATATATGCAAGTTCTTGATTTATTATGATACTTGTATGTATATAATTTTTGCATTTTTGATCACACTTGTTGTAAATGAGATAGAGAAATGATTATCTACCATGAATCATTCTTGATTATATGACTTGAAAGTATTCTTGTTTTTGTGATTGTGGTAAGTTGATGAATTGGATTGCTACATTTCACCATAACTAACTGGATCGAATTGCCACGTTCCATCATTAAAATGAGATCAGGTTGCCATATTGAGACATTATGGGATCGAGTACCACATTTTTATGCACTAAAAGTTTGTATTTGGGTTCCATGAGAGTACAAACTACTTGACATAATTATGTAATTTGATAAATATGAAGTTGATCGTTATTCGTAAATGTTGATAATACTCTATATGCTGATATATATTCATGTTATTATAATGTTGTTTTACTTGTTTATGTTGGACTTATTGGGAGGATATATAGACACGTGATCTTAACATTGCACGGTGCTTGTGTACTAATAATGCACGTGATCTTATTTTTGGTGAGTACAAGGTATCTTCCAGTGGCTATTGACAAACTTCACTTAGAAGAACTATGATTGTTGTTATCAAATTCAAGGGTGAGCTAACATCTTCCTGAATGCTTTGGATTCTTTTGAGTCTATGTCCACATTTCAGACTTAGACTAGTTTTTACATGTTTTTATGATAGTTGGGGTTCTGACCCTTTTTGTCTTAGACTTTGTTATCGTCTAGTAGTTTTGGTACATTGACTTTTAGGTTCTAGGTTGTTCACTTCCTCATCATTTAGTTATGACTTTATAATCCTTGTTGATGTTTATGGGAACTTCTCGTTTAGTTTATTTAACTTGCTTTCGTAACTTAAATGTCTTAGTTTTGGTTTAGTTGCTTGAATTGTGGCGTAGTAGTTGTTCTACCGCGGGTGAGTTAGTGTGTGTGCCAATCACGACGGTCGTGTTTGTGACAAGTACACTTGATATTTTTAGTTATTACATTATAATTATAATTTATTAGGTTAATTTCAATCATATATACATATAAAAGAGAACACTAGACCTGCCTACGTGACACAATCACAAACAATGATTTCCCTCTAAATTTATCTATTACCAAAAATAGCCTTCGCCTTTTCCGCCTAGGTGGCGCAATCACAAACAAGGATCCCCCTTTAAATTTATCGATTACCAAAACTAGCTTTCCCCTTTTATTAAAAAGTTATGATTTTCTGCCACTATTATTTGTAGGATTTTTTTTATAGGGTAGTCTAATTCAAATACATTAATTATTCTTCTTATGAAGTTTGTTTCATTAGTAACTCTATTAAAAATTTCAGCAAGGATGATGGAAAATAAATTTTTTCTTTCTTCCCTTCGTACAGTTTTCTTCATATAAACAAAGAAAGGTGATTTTAATCGTAATTTGACATGACTACTCTTGCATCTTTTAGTCTACAATTGAAAAACTGCTAAAATTGTTCGATTCATTACATTTGGTTCTTTAATAAACAAAAATATTTTTTTCTGGCACTATTATTTTTAGGTTTTTTCTCTAGAGGGGAGTTGAATTTAAATACATTAATTACGATTCCTATGAAGTGTATCTCATTCCTCAAAGTTTTCTTCCTCCTGTCTAATGAAGCTTAATCTTTTAGTGCAAGTCATAGAAAATTGATGTATCTATTGCTATTTATTTTTCTATTTTGTTGTCTTGTTTTTTACTCTATTAAAATTTTCAGTGAGGATGATTAAAAAAATTATCTTCTATTTTGTCTCTTTCTATTGTTTTATTCGTATATTTTTAGGAAAATTGATTGTGGGGTTTGCTATATTTTATTTCACAGAATAATAAATATGTGATAACTTATACGGAACTAATGTGGATATTTGTTAAAAGAACCAAACAAATTGCCTTCTTCTTTGCCACAGTTCATATATTATATTGATAGCTCATTCTTAAGTACAAACATTTTATATGTCATTGCAACCTTCCTAAAATATGGTGTAGAGACAATAAGTTAAGTTCTATTATCGCAAGTTAACTAATTTGTCATATTTCTTTATCTCTTCTTTCAAGCATAATAGGAGATCCATTTTTTTCGAAACTAATAAAAATGTCAAAAATACGCTAATACAAAAATATTTTTTATCAACAACGAATATGCATAGTAACGAAGAATGCTAGAGCCTTTACCTAAATAAAGTAATTGTCATTAGTTTCAATTTTGCTATGGACTTTTTTTAGAGACATTTATAACTGTCGCTAAATTTCATTTTTGCCGTAGTGACAAACTCTTTATTTCAATAAAGTTTTATTTTTTTGCTTTTTTCATAAAGACGTAATAACTCTTTCATTTGGCTTATTTCAATTAAACTTGTGAACTGTAAACTTGGATACAGACCGACAAACTATCTTTTTGAAAAATATGTTAAGCAACATGAGTTTTTATTCTTGATTGTTAGAAAAGTAAGATTATCTTTATTATTATTTGCGGATATTTTTGAATTCAATCACTCAGAAAATTATGGTTTGAGATTTGAATATGTTATGTGTAAATATTTTTTTTTAGAATATCCAGTTATGAATTATGTCGCCTACTGCTTGATTGATAATTACTTTCATTCTTTGTGATTGCTTAGTATAACCACAATAATAACTATTGTTTAATTCCAAATATGTTCGGCCGGTGATATTAAACCTACAAATAATAATGACTATTCTTAGATGATGAGGAAAAACATCTACGATAGTAAAATTTTTAGGGACATTAAGAAAGAGCAGGAGGCTCTCCGTTTGAATTAAGTAATCATGTTCTTGTATGGACATGATGTTCCACTTCACCTGGGAAAGTTTTTGTTCGAGCTTTTTTGGTTTCTTCTTTAACGTCATATGTTGTTCTTTATAAGTTCTTGAAATTTAGAGAATTTCATTACTTCTGACGAACTATTTCCATGGATATTTCTTAGACTTCTTTCATATACATAAAATATCTCTATGACTCATAATTTTTGTTTTAAAAAAAAATAATAAAAAATGTAATTATTATAAGGTTTTGGATTGTATTAAGTTGAAATGATCTTTACAATGTAGTGTATATATTGAAAATCTGAATGATCAATGTGAGCTTATTAACATAGTTCAATTTCATGTGAAGCATGAGTAATTCACCTAGTTAGAGTGTAAGACAAAATAATGTATGAAGATCTTCCAATTCGGTGACTCTTTGAATTTTCGAAACAAAATAAAATTTTATGTATCATGATTCAATCTGCTCCATTGATAAATTTTCGTAGGTGAAAAGATTTTCAAATATTACTATAAGTACCAGTAAATTTCTCCCTAGATCATCATATTCTTTTCTTTTCTATCATCTATATTCTCTATTCTTCTTCCTAGATAATCATATTAATACATTTCTTCAAGAAGCTAACTAAGGTGAAGAGTAAGTAGCTTCATTCTTAAATTAAAAGGAGAAGTTTTCTCATAATATAGTTCAAGTGTTAATGTGAAAAGTATAATATATGACCTATATACTCCTTTTTAGAGAAATGGCCAAAAGCCCCCCAACCTATAGCAGGATTTCCAACTACACCCTTATACTTCACGGGGGTCCTATAACCCCCCTGAATTATTTGAGAATGAAATAAGTTGTGCCTTAAAATGTCATAACCAGATTTGTGTCTTGTGGTGAATCACACCCACTTTACACGTGTATTTTAACAGTAGATCTTTCTTTAAGAGACATTCTTTTTCACTTTCTTCTCAAACCTTTGTTATGTATTCATATTTTAAACATAACTATTTTGTAAGAACTTTTATTTGGAGAAAAAAATTTGATATTGGGGGCTTTCTTTTGTCTTCTCTGGAGGGATATGTCATCGTCGCCAGCATAGTCTGAGAATTTCACTGCCACCACTGTAACGACCTGTTTAGTCGTTTTGAGCAGCAGATTTTATTTCTGGAAAAACTGGCTAGGACGACGGATGCCACGACGGACCGTCGTGTGCACGACGGACCGTCGAGGGTGTCTCGTTCCAAAACACTTAGAAATTCTGAAAAGGGGTACTGAAAAATCGACTCTCTAAACTTCGTGACGGAATGGCAGGACGGACTGTCACAGGTACGACGAACCGTCGTGAGCCCCCGTTTCAAAACACTTCAACTTTTGAGAATTTGGTACGGGAAACGAGTCTCTGAACTTCATGATGGAAGTGCAGGATGGACCGTCGTATGTACGACGGGCCGTCACAGGCTCCCTAAGTAAAACGAGTCTATGACGAACCTGCATGACGGACCGTCGCAGGCACGATGGGCCGTCACAGGTTGCGTAATCCCAGTCGGAGTCGGATTTCTTTACACGTTTTAAGGGACGTTTTGGACTATTCTTTCCTTAATTATAAAGTTAGAGGGTTAAGGATTATAATTCTAATTACTTGGGGGTTAAAAGAGGTAACCTTAAGTTAATTAGTGGGTTATTATTGCCATCTTTTAAACCTAATTATATGTTCATTAGGGTAAAAGAAAGAGGGTTGAATAAGAAAAATAGAAAGAGAAAGAGAGAGAGAGTCGAACGAGGAAGAAGAAGAACAAAGCTTGGGAAATTCTTGCTTGATCACTAGTCTTCGGTGGAGGTAGGTTATGGTTTCTCTTACGATATTCGTAGTAAAACTCTAAATAGCGAATGATATGTATTGATAATATTGTAAACACTTCTATATGCTTAATTGTATGCTTGCATGAATATGATTATGTGATTTTGATAAAACAAGCATGATGAAAATTATTGAGTCCCAAATCATGAAAGAAACTTTAATATACCTTATTAATGATGATGCCTTGGTATGAGAGAAGGCTTGATGAATTAAAGTAATGGGATTGATGGTGCCTTGGTATAGAGAAGGCTTGATGAATTGACAGAATGAGATTAGTGGATCGGAGTGTCACGTTTCGACACATAGTATTAGTGGATCGGAGTGTCACGTTCCGACACATAGTATTAGTGGGACGGGTTTCACGAACCGACACGTAGATTTAGGGGATCGAGTGTCACGTACCGACACATATTAGGGGATCGGGTGTCACGAACCGACACGTAGATTTAGGGGATCGGAGTGTCACGTACCGACACATATTAGGGGATCAGGTGTCACGAACCGACACGTAGAATTAGGGGATCGGAGTGTCACGTACCGACACAAGAGGAAGAAATATAATGAATCTTGAAAGATGATAATATACTCAACATAATGAACTTAATTCCCAAATGGGTATGGTATTGAGGCTTGAGCCCTCATGGATGAACTTGATAGTACTTATTGGTGATTATAGTACTTGTTGTTGTTACATGTTGAGTTTATAGTTGATTTATGATATTAACTGATATATATTATTTTCTATTTTGAGTTGGCCGATGATATCTACTCAGTACCCGTGGTTTGTACTGACCCCTACTTTTATGTTTTTTTCTTTGTTATTTGTGGAATGCAGCAAACGTTCCGTCATCTTCAACTCAGCAGTAATTCTAGCCAGTCTTCACTACATCGGAAATTCAGGGTGAGCTAATGCGCCTAGCTTGGACTGGATCTTCTTCTTCAAGTCTTGATGCCTTGAACTTCCGGCATGGACTAGCTTTTATGTATTTTTAGCTTCTTAGACATTTTTAGTTTAGTAATTTGATCATAGATGTTCTTGTGATGATGACTTCCAGATTTTGGGGAAAATAATAGATGTTGATTTGGTTTTTATTAATAAGTTTAAGTCTTCCGCATTACTTACTTGATATTATATTATTAATG
The DNA here is from genome assembly GCA_027705065.1 of Solanum peruvianum. NCBI lineage: Eukaryota > Viridiplantae > Streptophyta > Magnoliopsida > Solanales > Solanaceae > Solanum > Solanum peruvianum. Next base: position 39,409,936 of record JAKWJD010001757.1, read on the forward strand.
ATAAGGGTTAGATTGGTTGGTTAACTCACATAGGAGGGTAAATGTGGGTGCCAGTCTCGGCTCTGATTTTGGGTCGTGACAAACTTGGTATCAGAGCATTAGATTCGTTGGTCTCATCACACAAGAACGAGTCTAGTAGAGTCTTAAGGAATGGTACTACTTGAATCCAATTGGTATCTAGGTGATACAAATTGATATCTGACCATCTTCACTCTATTTTCGCGGATGGTTAGAACTAGAGCAACAACTGTGCCAACACCGACTCCGGCAAGACAAGAAGCGTCTGAGCCAGCCACTAGGGATGTAGCTCGAAGAGGAGTAGTGGCAAGAGGCCGTGGAAGAGGTCGTGGGAGGACGTCCTCTAGAGGAAGAGGACGAGCACCTAGTCCATCTGATGCTAGGGCAGTGACTCCTCCACCGACTGAGGAGGTAGTAAGAGAGGGTGAGGAAGGGGAGAATGAACAAGAGCAGAATGAAGAAACGCCACCCCAACCTACCCCAGAGATGATTAATTAGGTTCTGGCGTATCTTAGCGGGTTATCTGATCAGGGCAAAACACCCCTAGTGTTTTCTGCACAAGCAGCTCAGGTTTCGGAGGTACAACATGCGGCTACTATGGCTCCCCGCATGGATGCCTCATTGGAGATAGGCACGTTTCCACGTCTGACTACTGGGCCTATAATGACAAATGATCAGCATGAACTTTTCAGTAAGTTCTTGAAATTGAAACCCCCAGTCTTCAAGGGTGCCGAATCTGACGATGTTTACGATTTTCTGGTTGACTGTCATGAGCTACTACACAAGATGGGTATAGTAGAACGGTTTGGTGTTGAGTTCGTGAGTTATCAATTTCAAGGGAATGCCAAGATGTGGTGGCGATCACATGTTGAGTGTCAACCGAAAGAGGCAACACCTATGACTTGGGCCTTATTTTCTAGCTTGTTTATGGAGAAGTACATCCCACGGACTTTGAGGGATAGGAAAAGAGATGAATTCTTGAGCCTAGAGCAAGGTAGGATGTCGGTTAATGCATATGAGGCTAAGTTTCATGCTTTATCAAGGTATGCCACTCAACTCTGTTTCAGTTCACAAGAGCGGATTCGCCGGTTTGTGAAGGGGTTGAGGTCAGAGTTGCGGATTTCGGCCTTACAGGTAGCGGCTACGGCAAAATCCTTCCAAGAAGTGGTAGACTTCGTGATAGAGGTGGAAGGAGTGAAGCCCGATGACTTCACCTCGACATCGACATCAAAAAGGTTCCGAAAGAGAGGTGAGTTTAATGGTTCCTACACTAGAGGACAGGGTTCCGGAGGTTACTAAGTTCGACCAATACAGTCTTCACTACAGACTGTAGTTGGGGGTCCACCTCAGACCGGTCAACACTTCTCTGAGAGACCTCTACTTGACTCTAGAGAGTGTTATGGATGTGGGGAGACGGGGCATATTAGGAGAAATTATCCCAAACATAGCTACAGACTCCCAATAGCTAGAGGTAGAGGTGGTCATGGTAGAGGCCGTTATTCTGGAGGACGTAGTGGTCGAGGTAATGGTGGTCACCAAAACGGCCGAGGTGATGGGCAAACTGGAGCCGCTACATCACAACATGGTAGGGGCAACGGACAAACTAACGACAGGGCCCATTGTTATGCTTTCCCTGGGAGATCTGAAGCGGAGACATTAGATGTTGTCATCACCGGTAATCTTCTGGTTTGTTATTGCATGGCTTCTGTATTGTTTGATCCCGGATCCACATTTTCTTATGTATCTTCCTCATTTGCTAATGGTTTAAATTTGCATTGTGAATTACTTGACATGCCTATTCGTGTTTCTACTCTGGTGGGTGAGTCTGTGGTAGTTGAAAAGGTATATAGGTCTTGTTTGGTGAATTTTGTGGGGAGTAACACTTATGTAGATTTGGTTATCTTAGAAATGGTTGACTTTGATGTAATTCTTGGTATGACTTGGCTTTCCCCGAATTTTGCGATCTTGGATTGTAATGCTAAAACGGTGACATTAGCCAAGCCTGGGACAGATCCGTTAGTGTGAGAGGGTGACTACACTTCCAATCTGGTGCGTATCATCTCCTTTATTCGTGCTAAGAAAATGGTTAGTAAAGGGTGTTTAGCTTTCTTAGCACATCTCAAGGATGACACTACCCAAGTACCTTCGATTGAGTCGGTTTCGGTAGTCCGTGAGTTTTTGGATGTGTTCCCTGCAGATCTTCCTGGTATGCCACCGGATAGGGATATTGACTTCTGCATCAATCTTGAACCGGGCACTCGCCCCATTTCCATACCCCCTTACAGAATGTCTCTTGCGGAGTTAAGAGAGTTAAAGGCCCAACTTCAAGAGTTGTTGAGCAAAGGCTTCATTAGACCAAGTGCATCTCCTTGGGGTGCTCCGGTTTTGTTTGTAAAGAAGAAGGATGGGAGTTTTCGGATGTGCATAGACTACCGGCAGTTGAACAAGGTAACTATCAAGAACAAGTATCCTCTTCCTCGCATTGATGACTTGTTCGATCAGTTACAAGGTGCTTGTGTCTTCTCTAAGATTGACTTGAGATCCGGTTATCATCAATTGAAAATACGGGCAACGGATGTACCAAAGACTGCTTTTCGAACTAGGTATGGGCATTACGAATTTGTGGTGATGTCTTTTGGTCTTACGAATGCCCCTGCTGCGTTCATGAGCTTGATGAATGGGATTTTTAAGCCATATTTGGATCTCTTTGTGATTGTGTTTATTGATGATATACTGATATACTCTTAAAGCAAGAAGGAACATGAGGAGCATTTGCGAATGGTATTGGAAATGTTGAGGGAGAAAAAGCTTTATGCCAAGTTCTCTAAGTGTGAGTTTTGGCTAGATGCAATGTCCTTCTTGGGGCATGTAGTTTCTAAGGAGGGAGTGATGGTGGATCCTTCTAAGATTGAGACAGTGAAGAATTGGGTAAGACCCACTAATGTGTCAGAAATAAGGAGCTTTGTTGGGTTAGCTAGCTACTACCGCCGATTTGTCAAGGGATTCTCTTCTATTGCTTCCCAACTGATGAACTTGACTAAGAAAAATGTTCCATTTGTATGGTCGGATGAGTGTGAGGAAAGCTTTCAGAAACTCAAGACCTTGTTGACGACCGCGCCGATCCTTACCTTGCCAGTGGAAGGTAAGAATTTCATTGTCTATTGTGATTCATCCTATTCGGGTTTGGGTGCAGTGCTAATGCAAGAAAAGAATGTGATTGCTTATGCTTCAAGACAATTAAAAGTGCATGAACGTAACTATCCAACTCATGACTTAGAATTGGCCGCGGTAGTGTTTGCATTAATGCAATGGAGACACTATTTATATGGGGTTAAGTGTGAGGTCTATTCGGATCATCGTAGCCTACAATATGTCTTTACTCAGAAAGATTTGAACTTGAGACAGAGGAGATGGATAGAACTACTGAAGGACTACGACATCACTATCTTGTATCATCTGGGGAAGGCGAATGTTGTGGCAGATGCTTTGAGTAGAAAGGCGGGAAGCATGGGAAGTCTATCTCATTTGCAAGCTTTTAGACGCCCATTGGCTTGAGAAGTGCAGATTTTGGCTAATGACCTTATGAGGTTAGAAGTAAATGAGAAGGGAGGATTGTTAGCTTGTGTGGAGGCAAGATCCTCCTTCCTTGACAAGGTTAAGGGGAAGCAGTTTGATGATGAGAAATTGATCCGAATTCGAGATAAAGTGTTGCAAGGAGAGGCTAAAGAAGCAACAATCGATGAGGAAGGTGTTTTGAGGATTAAGGGAAGGGTATGTGTACCCCGCATCGATGATTTGATCAACACTATTTTGACAGAGGCTCATAGTTCAAGGTATTCTATACATTCGGGTACAACCAAGATGTATCGTGACCTAAAGCAACACTTTTGGTGGAGTAGAATGAAGCGTTATATTGTTGACTTTATTGCAAAATGTCCAAACTGTCAACGAGTAAAGTATGAGCACCAAAGGCCCGGAGGAACACTTCAGAGAATGCCCATTCAGGAATGGAAATGGGAGAGAATCGCAATGGACTTCGTGGTTGGTCTTCCAAAGACAATGGGTAAGTACGAATCTATTTGGGTGATTGTTGATAGGTTAACTAAGTCTGCTCATTTTATTCCGGTTAAGGTGACTTACAATGCCGAGAAGTTAGCCAAGATCTATATCTCAGAAATCGTTCGATTGCATGGGGTTTCACTCTCCATCATATCAGATAGAGGTACGCAGTTTACTTCTAAGTTTTGGAAAACATTGCATGCGGAATTGGGTACTAGGTTGGACCTTAGTACTGCGTTCCATCCTCAGACCGATGGTCAGTCTGAGCGAACGATTCAAGTGTTGGAGGATATGCTTCGTGCATGTGTGATAGAATTTGGTGGTCATTGGGATAACTTCTTACCCTTAGCCGAATTTTCATACAATAATAGCTATCACTCAAGCATTGATATGGCCCCATTTGAAGCATTGTATGGAAGGAGATGTAGGTCTCCCATTGGTTGGTTTGATGCATTTGAGGTTAGACCTTGGGGTACTGACCTTTTGAGAGATTCATTAGAGAAAGTAAAATCGATTCAAGAAAAGCTTCTAGCGGCGCCAAGTAGACAAAAAGAATATGTAGATTGAAAGGTTAGAGACTTAGAGTTCATGGAGGGTGAACAAGTCTTGTTGAAAGTTTCGCCAATGAAAGGGGTGATGCGGTTTGGTAAAAGAGGCAAGCTAAGCCCAAGGTACATTGGTCCCTTTGAAGTACTTAAGCGAGTAGGGGAGGTGGCTTATGAGTTAGCCTTGCCTCCAGGGCTGTCCGGAGTGCATCCGGTATTTCATGTGTCCATGTTGAAAAGATATCATGGGGATGGAAACTACATTATCCGTTGGGATTCAGTTTTGCTTGAAGAGAATTTGTCTTATGAGGAGGAGCCTGTTGCTATTTTAGATAGAGAAGTTCTCAAGTTGAGGTCAAGGGAGATTGCATCCATCAAGGAGCAATGGAAGAATCGACCGGTTGAAGAAGCCACTTGGGAGAAGGAGGCAGATATGCGAGAAAAATACCCACATCTGTTCAAAGATTCAGGTACTCCTTCTCGCCCTTATTTTTCTTCTTGTGATCGTTCGAGGACGAACGATGGGTAAATTGGTATCTATTGTAACGACCTGTTTAGTCGTTTGGAGCAGCAGATTTTATTTCTGGAAAAACTGGCTGGGACGACGGATGCCACGACGGACCGTCGAGGGTGTCTCGTTCCAAAACACTTAGAAATTCTGAAAAGGGTTACTGAAAAATCGACTCTTTGAACTTCGTGACGGAATGGCAGGACGGACTGTCACAGGTACGACGAACCGTCGTGAGCCCCCGTTTAAAAACACTTCAACTTTTGAGAATTTGGTATGGGAAACGAGTCTCTGAACGTCATGACGGAAGTGCAGGACGGACCGTCGTATGTACGACGGGCCGTCACAGTCTCCCTAAGTAAAACGAGTCTATGACGAACCTGCATGACGGACCGTCGCAGGCACGACGGGACGTCACAGGTTGCGTAATCCCAGTCGGAGTCGGATTTCTTTACACGTTTTACGGGACGTTTTGAACTATTCTTTCCTTAATTATAAAGTTAGAGGGTTAAGGATTATAATTCTAATTACTTGGGGGTTAAAAGAGGTAACCTTAAGTTAATTAGTGGGTTATTATTGCCATCTTTTAAACCTATTATATGTTCATTAGGGTAAAAGAAAGAGGGTTGAATAAGAAAAATAGAAAGAGAAAGAGAGAGAGAGAGTCGAACGAGGAAGAAGAAGAATAAAGCTTGGGAATTTCTTGCTTGATCACTAGTCTTCGGTGGAGGTAGGTTATGGTTTCTCTTATGATATTCGTAGTAAAACTCTAAATAGAGAATGATATGTATTGATAATATTGTAAACCCTTCTATATGCTTAATTGTATGCTTGCATGAATATGATTATGTGATTTTGATAAAACAAGCATGATGAAAACTATTGAGTCCCAAATCTTGAAAGAAACTTTAATATACCTTATTAATGATGATGCCTTGGTATGAGAGAAGGCTTGATGAATTAATGTAATGGGATTGATGGTGCCTTGGTATAGAGAAGGCTTGATGAATTGACAAAATGAGATTAGTGGATCGGAGTGTCACGTTCCGACACATAGTATTAGTGGATCGGAGTGTCACGTTCCGACACATAGTATTAGTGAGACGGGTGTCACGAACCGACACGTAGATTTAGGGGATTGGAGTGTCACGTACCGACACATATTAGGGGATCGGGTGTCACGAACCGACACGTAGATTTAGAGGATCGGAGTGTCACGTACCGACACATATTAGGGGATCGGGTGTCACGAACCGACACATAGAATTAGGGGATCGGAGTGTCACGTACCGACACAAGAGGAAGAAATATAATGAATCTTGAAAGATGATAATATACTCAACATAATGAACTTAATTCCCAAATGGGTATGGTATTGAGGCTTGAGCCCTCATGGATGAACGTGATAGTACTTATTGGTGATTATAGTACTTGTTGTTGTTACATGTTGAGTTTATAGTTGATTTATGATATTAACTGATATATACTGTTTTCTATTTTGAGTTTGCCGATGATATCTACTCAGTACCCGTGGTTTGTACTGACCCCTACTTTTATGTTTTTTTCTTTGTTATTTGTGGAATGCAGCAAACGTTCCGTCATCTTCAACTCAGCAGTAATTTTAGCCAGTCTTCACTACATCGGAAATTCAGGGTGAGCTAATGCTCTTGGACTAGATCTTCTTCTTCAAGTCTTGATGCCTTGAACTTCCGGCATGGACTAGCTTTTATGTATTTTTAGCTTCTTAGACATTTTTAGTTTAGTAATTTGATCATAGATGTTCTTGTGATGATGACTTCCAGATTTTGGGGAAAATAATAGATGTTGATTTGGTTTTTATTAATAAGTTTAAGTCTTCCGCATTACTTACTTGATATTATATTATTAATGATAAGGGTTAGATTGGTTGGTTCGCTCACATAGGAGGGTAAATGTGGGTGCCAGTCTCGGCTCCGATTTTGGGTCGTGACAACCACCATCTCCACCTACACCTAAGTTATTTATCCGCCTTCAACGTTAGCTCATCCACTTACTCAAAGAGATCTCCACTATTTCTTTCAAATAATAATGCTTTAAAAAGAGTATATTCACACCACAACCATGGCCACTATGAGTCTAATCTGATTGAAATTATTTTTTGGTGATTGGAGACAGTGGATTTGATTATTTTTTTCATAGCTTTTACGTGACAGTTGGTAAGACATTTAACACTTGATCCGGTGGAGAGGTGGCAATGGCGCATCAAATTTGGGATGATAAGGGTGGAGAGATTTGGCATATGGTACCATATAGAAGAAAGAAATTAAATTTGTATGTGTGTGTACATGCGTGCGTGCATGTGTAGGCGCACGGATCTGTGTGTACATGCGTGCGTGTGTGTGTATGAAAAAATTTATTTAAACAATATTTTTAATATTGTTTTGGTGATCACTCTATGAAAGAGAGTGAAATACACTCACATTGGGAGACAAGCAATTAGGGAAGATATAATTACAGTCTTATAATTTTCAGAGGGGTAATAGGATCCCCGTAAAGTATGAGTGTGTAGTTGGAAAATTTGGCTATAGATTGTGGGGGGTTTTGGCCATTATTTATTTCATTAGAACTTTTTTATGTTAGAGCTCTTATGAATTTAAGTTTTGCTTTTCCATTTTAGAGTTAATGTATTGTTGTCAAAAATAAATTTGGTATGCAATTCATATTTTTATGTAATTCTGTATTATTTTGTGTTATTATTCTTTTAAGTGAAACTTCATTCACAAAACTTTTATTAATACATGATGAGTTTGATAATACTTATATAGTTTAGCAATATATTTTTAAATACAAGTAATTTAAATAGAGATTGCTGAAAGATTATTACATTAAATGAATTTTTTTGATTGTGTTACTTTATCGTCTATCTAACATAATGTTGTGAATTATCATGCCCCGAGGCTACCCCCTTGACGGAACATGGGACGTAGGATCACGAGTAACCTTAAGCTAATCCTGAAACTTGCATATAACAAGCATACTGAGAATATTAAGCAAAACATGAACTAATCCTGAAGCTAAATCAATTAAGAACTTAAGGTGGGGAAGACCCAAAACTTATTGAATGTATAAAAAATTGCTAAGATTTAAGAGATATTGAGCATTCACTCAAAGCTAAAGTTGAATCTAATACTATGTCTGAAAATTCGCTACTGACTATAGGTTCTTGACATGCCCCCCGCAAACCCTAGCAAAACATAAAGATGAAATAAAAGACTGAATATGAAAGATAATATGTATATTGCCCTCGAAGTATAAGGACTCTTCATTGAAGGTTTTGCATACGGATGGGAAACAAATCAATGCATGATTTGGTTTCTTAATTCCTGAAACTAAATAACGAAAGGATGTAGCACAACATATGTGTTAGTACTTTTAATGTACTGAGCATGCATGATATAGAAAAAATCTGAACAGATATATAGGTCAAACAAAGAATAGCTGAGCAATGACATAATTTGAACATAATGTAAATTCTGAATTACTGAGTTGAATGCAATGACCAAGTAGTTATTATAAACAAGATATGTTTTTTTAAAAAAATATAGTAATAGACATATCTATTGGTTTTTTATCAATAGAAAAAAAATATAAAAATCCTCAATATGGATAAGTTCAAGCAAGGGGGATAGTCCTTACCTTTCTATGCCTAATAAAGTTATGAACCTCTACTAATTAATAAGAACTAGAGAAACTACGTATTCTACGACCATTATTGCGTTAGTAGCATACTCCATGATGATAATACAAATGAGGATACTTAAATAGTGCAAAAATATAAAAGCCAAGAACAAAGTGGTGTTGTAAACCTCAACCTTCCTATTATAAATGTATGAATTTAAAAAATAGGTTGTATGTCTATAGTAACCTTAAGTATTTTCCTTTTGCCTTTTTCTTCAAATTTGTCTAACAACACTTGATAGTTCATCACTTTTTCTTGGGTTTATTGAATCTTGTTAAATCTATTGATACTGTCATATGATTTTTCTTTGCCAGTGGCATAGATATTTTCCTTGGAACAAACTCTCTGGTTAGTAAACCATCCAAACTATGTTGCCTACCATGTGTATTCTTTTTGATTTTGTTACTTCCACTTCTTTGATGCGTAGGTGAGATATCCCCATCCCTATCTACTTTATTAAAACATTCGTCTAGTATATTAAATTCCTCATCCTCATTCAAAGAATCATCGCCCAAATAATTAGCATAAACGTTAGTTGGATTAACTCCTGATGCTAAGACTTTGCTGCATTCTTCATTGCAATCTCACATTTAGTAACAAATTCTAAAGCTTCTAGACTGAATTTTCCATTCAAAGATAGGAGGTCAGACCTGCACTTCTTCATCAACCAAATATCCCACCTAGGATCACTCTTCTCCCCTTGATTTTCATTTGAAATAATTGAATTATTTGTGAGATTAGCTTGAGAAAGTAATGACATACCTTTGACCATATTTTTGTCATTCCCTTTTGGAAAAAATGAGTTGTACAAATTTACCTTGAAGGTCCCTAAATGACTCCAAATATTTGGTAGGGAACTCGTGAGCTAATGTGTTCAAAGTGACTATGGATGACTTCATCGCTAAATTGGATTTGAGTGCCATGGGAGCCTCCCATTCTTGCAAAATATTATTTACTTCAGGAGTAGAAATGTGTAATGTTGGAGCCATAAAATTAACATATTTTCTGTTATCCTTCAAGAAAACATCAAAACTATTCGAGCATAATAGGTCATTTGAGAAATTACTTCGCGAACATAGATAAACATTAGGTGATCTTTCCTACGTAAACCATGTTCCAGTTCTCTTTGCTGCAAGTTGCTCTCCCTTTGTTCAAAGTCATGACCACCATTATTGATAATGAGCATCAATGTCCTCACTCGTTGTCACATTCATGTTTACCTCCTAGACGTAACAAGCGTCATCTGCCTCTTTGAAGACTAAGACTAGCCTCTTAACTTACATAATTACATTCATAAGTCAAATTTTACAGAAAATTTAAAACTTTTATCACTTCTACGTGGAGTTTTACATAGACCTTTGTATACACATAATATATATATATATATATATATATATATATATATATATATATATAGAGAGAGAGAGAGAGAGAGAGAGATAGAGTATACATAGACCCTTTGTATAGGTAGGTTACATAGCCTTCTACTTTTAATCCACATAATTATATACATTACAGTCGTAATAATTATCTCATATCATACCATCTAAAGATCGTAGCTATTTGGGCATAGCCCTAAATCAATGTAAAGAATTCACATATAGGCCTATACAAATCATACTGAAAAGAAATTGGAATGAACGTAAAAGTCTTGGAAAAACAAAGTAACTTAATAAGCATGATATAGGCATTGCCCTCGGAAAGTAAGGAACTACCCACTTGGATGGTAAAGAATATCCAAGTCTTCTTCAACTCGTCTTGAATGAGCCTTTAACGACCGGAACCTAAAATGTTTGGAAATTAGGAAGGAAATGGGCTTAGTATGCCATTTGTACTAAGTATGAGACCATATGCATATATATGATTAAATACGTCAAAAAGAGACGTTTATTTAAAACATACGTTTTTACCCTTTAGAAGTCTTATGTATAATCAAGCAAGTCATACCAAGTAACAAAATATCTTACTATGTCAATCAGGTAATATGCATACCATCATACTTGAACCCATAATCTACTACAACCCTATCATCAAGGAATTACATCATAAGCATGAATAAGAGTTAACCATATAATAATAAACAAGAGAAGTACACATGAATCTTTATCAAGTCAACAAGTGCACTGACCAAGTAAGGCCCTGTAACCTTGCTCAATCAAGTAGCCCCAATAAGAAAACATTACCAATGTCCATCTTTAATACCATAATCCAAATACATGTTCATAAGGATAATCATCATCATGTAATGCCATATAGTGTATTATCAACATGTTATCATCATATACATCATTATCGTATACATGCATAATATCAACTCCCTAAAGCTTCAATCAAGGCCAACTTAGTGCAATCGAGCCCCATACCCCTACCTAATTTAAATCAAACCTCTCAAGTCACCTTAGTTAGTTTATACTTCATTACCTTATTTTAGTTTATGAAACACTTGCCTTTACAGACATAGACAACAAGAGCTAAATGTGGAATCAGGTGTTGTAAAACCTTACACCGATGAAAGGTGGTCTACCAGCCAAAGTAAAACCAAACATGAATGTAGCTTTCTAAGTGAATCCACAAGCTAGTCTTCCTATGGGGGAAACATAGTTCAAGAACTAAGAGATATTATATTCCCTCTTCATACCACTTTTTAATTGGTATCTCCTCTCATGGGAATCTATTGGATGAGTATTCTTCTTCGGGAAGTCAACATCTCATGTAGAACTATCAGGTGAATCTTCCTCTTTGGGAAGTCATCACCTCCCATTGTCAAGTTCACTCGGTGCTTAGCTAAGTCCCTTTATTGAAATGTCTTTAAGCCATTAATTATCAATCATAGCTTAGTTTTGGTCATAGTGTCTATCCCTTGTATATTCATCATCATCAATAGCTCAATAACAATTTTATGAGTATAAGTCCTTTCATTACAATTCATATATAAGTGAGGTTGACACATTAGCATTTCATATCAAAATAATGAACATTGATAATCCTCACCATCCTTATAAAACATACACCTTAATCAATGTCACAACATAGTCAGGACATTTCAATTCAACGTCATACCATCCTAACAATCCTAATACACGGCATACTCCAATATAACATCATGACTTAACCACAATTAATCACAATTGGAAGTAAAGATAGAGATCATAACACTTACCAAGCCTTCTTCATAGTTCATCACTTAGGCCTTACCATAAACCCTCTATTGAATTCAATTACATGTACCACATCATAATTCAGTGACTGACATGATAACAAGACTAAAAGAGTCACTACATCATAGATAAATACTAAATTTAAGCTTAAGACAAGATACTTAAGTAAATTCTCATGACCTAGATCACTTCTCAAGAACACGTATGAAAGACTAAAATTCTTCTTAATTTGTTCATGATTAGTGTAACAGTATCATCTAATAGTGATTTAACCAATGATCAAGTCAATTGAATCAATCCCAACCTAATTCACATCAAGATAAAACCTAGGGTTAAGGGTTAAGGATCGTGCTCTTCAATTTAGACCAAACCATCACAATTTACCATAATCAAGTTAAAATAAAGATAATAAATTCATTATAACCTAAATAAACCATAAACAACGTAGTTCATAGCATCAAATTCCTAATTGAATGAAACCCACTTGAAAATTCAACTTTTTGAAATACTTTAAAGGAGATCTTTGAGGAATTAAGTCTCAAAGGTGAATTAGATGTCATACATTAAAGTTTGATGAAAATTTATGAGTAAATAATCCCTTTCCATCCCCAAAACCTCCCCCTAGCTTGTCTTCAATGGTGTGTTTCAAATAGAGAGAGAAAGAAGAGAGAAGGTATAGAGTTTATTTTGTGAGGTGTGTCTAGAGTAATAAGGGTTGGGGGTATTTATATTAGGGATAAATTAATTTAATTAGACTCCCTTAAACCCCTAATTAATTACCTAAACCACTAACTAATTAAATTGGACTTTGCTTAGATTGTGCAGAAAAATGGACCCTTAAAGACGGAACCCCATCGACTGTCCGTCTATGAGCCGTTGGGCACTGTCCCTTCCGTGCTCCACAAATGACATTGAGTTCAGAGAATATGCATCCGAGGGCCTCAAATATTTTGTCTAATTTTGGGACGATGGCCGGCATCGATGCCCCATCGATCCACACAAGAGCCGTTGATGGAGTCTTGTGGTTGCACACTGCCCAGGCAGTGCTGCCCCCTATGTGTTAGGGTCATCTTAAAAGGCCATTGGTTTGTCCTTGGGGAGTCGTACTCGGAAGTTTAAACCATGAATCACCCTAAACAAGTATTAACTACCCTTACACCTAATTTCATACATTTTTGACTCCTATAAGCTAGTCAAATACGCTAAAGCACACTATTACGTCCTTGAAACAAAATTTTTAAACGTCATGGATGTACACCTATGTTAGGCTCTACGACTAGTCTTGGATTTTCAAAATTTTACAATTGTGTTCATAGTAGTTTAAACTAAAATTTCATCGGCTTTATGTACTGATTTTTTAACTTGTTTGGGTCCTCCTTTAAAGATTTGTGATTAAAATTGCCAAGTCCAGAAACATCGACTTGTTAAATCAAATTTGGATTCTTCGAACAATGATGTTGTGAAGTTTTTGTAGGTGTACCAAAAACTTTATCACTTTAACTTGTGCTTATATAACCTCAACTTCCAATCTCAAAATCATTCTAAATGGAATTTTCAATTGGTTAAATTGAAACTTCCAGTATTACTTGATGGTACACACCCTCTTTTAGTGCCTCTTCACCAATCAAATTCACTACAGTCTGAATGTGAGAGCTATTAAAAATGACACAAAACCATGTAACCTAGTCTGATGTATACGCCCATCTAAAGGACCAAATGTACCTTGCCAAGGGAACAAAGTTATGACTGACGTGCTAACTAAATCTGATGCCCAACAGATGAGGCTTATAATCCTACGGGGGCATGTAGCTCTAGGACTATGAGGGTAGTATGAACCCTAGTCCAACTCAGTGCTAAGTCTATTTCCAACTGGAAATGTATATGATACAACATAACTGAAATATTAAATAGCTCAATATTCTGATAAGCAAATCTAATAGTGTAACGTTTGGAATCTGAGGAATGTTTATCTATTGAACTACCCTATCAATTATAATTTATGAACTAAGAGAATAATTTATGAACTAAGAGAATCTACACAACAAGGGTTCTGAGTTTCATGCAAAGAACTAAGCAATGTCTTTATGTAAAATATGATAATTTGATTAAGAATATTATAACTACCAATTCACACTAATTCCTAAGGTTTTAGAAAATCCTAGGTCTAAATGAGATTTAAAGAATAAAAAAATTGATTGAATGGACCTAGTGGACGAAAGGAACCCACTAGTGAAATCCCACATACCTGTTGACAAATCTAAAGAGAAATACTTTGATTTAAGGGGTGGAAATTCTTGGACAATGCCTACTGGTTCAGGACCCTCCCCTCAACGTTCCACGTCACGGACCATGCTAAGGATCTAGAATTTCTTGTTTAGCTAGATAATCTAGCATTACAATAATTATAATGAATCATTTGTTTACAAATTCATGAAATTGGGACATACTATCTACTTCTTCAACAAGTATATTTATATAGTAAAAAAAACTATCTATATGTGAATGCATATATAATTTTAATTTACAATTTTATATAGGTTACAAATATATATAGTAATAGTGGACAAACGTGCAACGCACGTTCACAAGACTAGTAAGATATAAGGTTACAGTCAAAATAAATAAAGAACAAAACAAATAAAAAGTAAATTATTAAGTTTCAAAAATGTGGTTGGTAAAATTTGTTTCCTTTCAAATTGTATATAATTATATATATATATATATATATATATAATATATATATACATAAAAACCTTAAGCCCGCCTATGTGGCTCCATCACATACCAATACTCCCTTTTAATTTATTTATTTCCAAAACTAGCCTTCATAAAAACACGTGGCTTTTATGAAATGTTGTTACTTTTATGAAAAATTGTGACTTTAAAAAAAGTTGTTACTTTTACGAAGAGTGGTGAGTTTTAAGAAAAGTTGCAGATTTTATGAATAATTGCGTTTTTAATGAAAGGTTGTTACCTTTCCTAAGGGTTGTGATATTTCCAAAGAGTTGCGACCTTTCTAATAAGGAACAATGACCATATTTGTTCACACTAGACTTTATTGCCTATAAATAGAGGGGTTTCCTTCATTTCAAATAATGAAAATTCTGAACTTCTTTTTCATCTTCTACACAATAGTATTCATGTGTTTTGTTCCTGTTGAGTGGCTTACAGACACTATTATTTTTGTATCAATACCATGGTGAATACAATCGTTTCATCCTAAGAGGATTTAATTCTTTAAACCTCCGATATTAGAGGGGAATAATTTTCATAAGCGGACACAGTGCCTCAATGGACTCAATTTTCCTTTCTATTTCATTCTAATTTTACATATCCTCGCAATTTTTGTTGTCACTGATTTATGCTTATGATTTTAATTTTTTCTAAAAAATACATGTACTAAACTCTATTCTTAATGTTTCTGCAAAGGTATTATCTCCAGTTATATTAAACATATACACATATAATAGGTGTATTATTTGTGTAGAGAATAATTATTGAACTCATTTCCAAAAATACATGTTTTGATATTAAATATAAAATTCTATGACTTAAAAGTACTATATAAGCTTACATATTATTTATTTTAACATAGATATGAAGTCTCTCACTTAACTATTGTAAAAGTTCATTATGTAAGTTCAAAAGTTATATTTTCTTTCATGTTCAGGTGTAATTTTTTTTAATCTCGTAACAAATATTTAAATTTTTTCCTAGACATATATCACAATTGTATAATCTATGAAACTTAAAGATGTAATTTTCTTCCGAAATGCCTTTGTATATACATTCTTATTTTCTTCTTTATTTTTCTTTTAATGTTAACTGTAGATCAAATGATTAACTATTTCCTCAATAATACATTCATTAGTGGTTCTTCAGTTATGTGATAATGACAAATAATCAAATTCATGTTACTATGTTACAAATGTTTTATTAAGAACCTAGTTTTTCCATTATTTATAATGTATGGATATAAGTAAAGAATTATTTGCAAGTTCAATGCAATTATTATTTATGAGCGTGCAAAGCGCGGAAAAATTACCTGTTGGATTTTAAAAAGAAAAGAATAATTTTTTCTATATTAACTCACATATTTAATTCCATAATTTTTAATCAAAAGAGGAACAAATAAAATGTCCTTATATTGTGAGACAAATCAAAAGTTCATATCAAGTCAGACATTTCAATAATATCTATTTGTATGTGGATTTGATTGGCAAGCTTTTTCCTTCTATTGTGTTTGTATATATGAAATTATAAAGTTTTTTCCCATTTTGTTATAATTATTTTATTTCATGTTTTGTGGTTAGAGTTGATATTTGAGTCGATATCTATGTTTTGAAATGTGATGAGTATAACTTGGTGTTGTGCTGGTTGATTCTGTGTTCCAAATTCTTATCCACCATCATTTTACGCTTCATTCACAAAATTACAAGCTTTAATTTGCCTGGGCAAGTTGTCCAATTTTATTTTATTTTTGTTTTTACGTATTTAGATTTTTCTTTGTTTAGCAAAATAGGATTGTCATTTCCCTTTTTCTTCTATGTTCGGCTAACAGAATTGTCTCTCTTTCTCCTCAGATCCAAGAATCTTTTTTCCCGCTGTAGGATTTTGATAAAGGCAAGGTTGGATACCAGGTTGCGCTATGTCTCAAGGAACTGCGAGCAATGCCTCACTATTTTTCTTAGAAGAACTTCAATGAGATGCCATTGGTTGTCCTTATATTGCTTTCACCCTAATCTCCCCGGCCACAATGTAAACTATGATCTTTTCCATCGTAGTTCCTAGAATATCTCGTCTTATTCATCTGTCCGTCAACAGTCAAAAATCTTCCATGATGTTGTTCAAAAAATCCAATCACAAATGGTTCCCTCATACCTCAATATCTCACTTTCAGTAAAGGAACCAACCCACCAAATAGAAGCATGAACATCAACACAAGGAATCTAACAGTAGCAACCTTCTTTGGTTTAACCTCACTCTCTTTTTGTGCACTTTCTTGCTAGTTTTTTGAGCGGACACTACTGCATGTGGTTTCAATTTTGGAATGGAAACAAATGACAGTTGTGATCCTCATAAGTTTATCATATACGGTGATGTTAAAGACATCCATGGAGGAGGATGGGAATACATCTCTGGGGTTAGCTTCACTTTAGGAGGTACACCGGTATTTCCAAGTTGTGCCTTTAGAGTTACATATTCCTAATTCCTAATTTTTCTAGCCATCTTCTTCTTGTACTCATTATTATTAACACTGTCACTCAAGGAAAATATAGTGTGTTTTCGATGTTTGTTTACGTTACTCGAGTCTTCACTATTTTTTTTTTCATTTTGAAAAAATAGCTACAATTACTTATATTAGCATTGAGTTTCTGTTCTACAACCCTACCTTTTACTGAATGACTTCCTAACTTCGGAAAAGAATGAACCAATCTGTTAGAATTCAAAAGATTATTGAACCTTTTTCAGAGTTTGGAACCACAATTCGCTGATGGCGTGTCCAAGTACCCGGAGACATGGTTAGGAACATGGTGCAACAACACATACACTTCGTCCAAAACTCCTGAGCTGCTCTAACTATGAAGTAGCCCGGTGATGACATGTCCTTAACCATCTCAACTACCGCCGTCCCATTTCCAGCAAAATTTCCCAATTCCCCCGATCTGAACTTGAAATGTCTAAGACGAATTGATAAAATTCCTAATTAACTCATTTGAAGGTTGACTAAAACAATAAGGGTCCAGCTGGAGAAGGTTTGATCCCATAGATTACCCTTTACAATCTCCCGAGATAGACTTGATAGTTTTAGAAGCATCATAAAAACTCCCTATCAGTTGACCAAAGCTATTTGGGTCCATCTAACCCAAGTACAAACCTCGCCCAACCCGTCATAGTCAGGAAAGTATATAGGCATGTGAAACACATCAATATCAGTAGGGTTTCGAAAAATCACTGAATGATTCATCGAAAATAATGTCATCAGTTGAGATTCAGCGCTCCAAAGTTTTATTTGAATATTGTAACGACTCACAATATAAAAGTTTGAACTAGAGCCTAACATATGAGTGTTATAAGTTTATCTATAAATTAGAAATACAAAAAGGTCTAAACTTTTGTCTAATTGTAAGTTTAAGGGAGGGTCCAAGGCTAGTAAATCACTTCAAGTATCTTAAATTCATCCTTTAACGTTTTCTTATATTTTTTTGGCTAAGTTCATATGTGGAAGGTCATTTTCATAAATATTATTTTAAAGTTAAATAAGAAAATGCTATTTAATATTATTTCTAAATAACTATATAAGGGATTTTATATTAAAATATAACCAAAATAAATCACTTTCACAAAAGACCCAGTTCAAATAAAAAAAAGTTCGTCTTCTTTCAATATTTCTCTCTCTAAATTCAAGGAAGAAGAAGAATCCATGGAAGTTTGGGTTTGAGGATTTCAAAAGAGTTTCTTCATAAATTTTCTTCAAGGTTTCTTAATATAGATATGACAATCCTTCATCCTTCATCAATCTTTATTTCAAGGAGTCGAATAAAAAAAATCAAAATCTTTCAAATATCAAAATCCTATTTTCTAATCTAAGCATTGTTTCAATGCTAAAACGTTTTCAAAGCATCTATATTGATGAATTAATGTTTGGTTGAAAATTATAAGTTCGTTTTACATCCTCCAAGAACCCATGATTTTCCTAAATGTTTTTAAGAAGTTAGTTTATGAAGTCATGATAGTAATTATATCTTATTGTACTGATTAATTGATATATTGGTGAGATGAGGATAATGATCCTAAAAGTGTTTTATGATAAATTCCATATGAGGATGATGGGGGATGTCAATTGTCTTACCTCTTGTAGTATCTTGAATCTATGTGTTGATATTGATCCTTAATGAAATAGAATTGTGATAGGTTGATGTGTGATATAATTATGGTAGAGGTATTTAATTATTGAGTATGAATGGATTGATCCACTTATGACGGAGGTGCTTACACGATGGTATATGTTTAATTTTATGTAGTGCTAAAGTTCAAGGGTTATACCCACATGACCGGAAATATGATTATATGAGCGTACAAATGCAATGAATGAATAACTAATTGAATTACAATCATGTAAATTTCTAATATAGTGAATGTTTATATGTTGAATTGCATGGTCTATGAATCCTTGAATGCAATATATGAAGATTATGCATCTTTATAATAAAATGTACATGTATGAACACTCTGATAGGGAAATATCTATGATGGTAATGTTGTCATTATTTTGTCATAGTAGGGACAATTAAACACACACTTCATGCATAAATGTGATTATTGTGTATATATGGTGTCGATTTAAAGTATAGTTATCATATGCACATTTACAAATTATGAAATATGAAATTTACATGTCTATGAGGATCCTATTGTGTTGATTTAAATGTAGCTTTCATGAAAACACTATGAACGTATGTAAAAGGATTTCTCACATGTATATTAGGATTCTAAAGGTGAAGGTAGTTCTCACTTTATTGAATCATTGATCTATATATTTCATGAATTTTATTGAATGAATGATAAAGTATTCCTTCACACATGTAGATACAATCTAAATACTAATAATGATTAATTTTGGGTATAATGCTTAGTAGCGAGCAGATAAAGAAAAAATGATATAGAGTGTCTCCCTCTAGTTAGGCCGGGTCTTCTACATATGCTCTTATGAGAGAGGAACTCGCCCGCTATTTAGGCTGGGTTTTTAGAGGCAATCTCCCTATATTATAACTATATGCTCACATAGGTATTATCTAGTTTATCCACACTAAAGCTAAATATGTTAGTTGTACCGTAGGCAAGCAGTACACCTTTTTTCGATGTGGGCCCATATGACACCGGATTCCATGTAGCGCACAGTGTCTTTGTAGGTTAAGTATATATTCCCTCAAATGAACAAGAATATGAATTACAAGAGTGAGTTATATGCTATGGTTCCTCAAAAGATTTACTTAGTATGAGTTTTCGTATGGGATGTCATTCATACATTGTACAAGTAGACTTTAATAGTAGTCATGGTGTATTTCTCTTATGTTTATGTACTATGAATGCATTATGCTTGTGTACTATGAATATGCATTATGTTATGTGTTGTGAATATTAAGTATGTTTATGTATTATGAACTTGCATTATGTTATTTGTTGTAAATATTAAGTATGTGTATGTGCTGTTAGTAGGAAATTTGTTTATGAATTATGAATATGAACATGATTATGAATCTCTCTTTACTATGTGTATGAACTACGGATGAGACTCATATATGATAGGTATGACCATGGTAGTCCAAATATGGTACTTAGCATAGGTAGCGTTATGGAACCTTATATACACATGACACAAGTTTAATCTAGGGTTACGTATGTGGTTATGTTATTATATCTTATGAGTATTATATTAAAGGATATTGCCATAATGTATAATGAATGATGTACTCTCAATTAAGTTAATATAAATTGTTAAGTTATGTATTTTATGTAATAGTGTATATTTTTCTTAGGTCACATTATGAGTTATTACTTTGTCTTAACGTGATGAATTGAATGTGCCTAGTCTAGGATGACTTTGAGGAATACTTAGTGTGAGTAGTATCATGGAATGCTACTCATACATTGCACAAATATGACTTAAAGTTGTCTTAGGGTATGTTCTTAATGTGTTTATGTGAAGTATGTAATGCTTATGTTCCTTATGAATATGTATTGTCTAAAGCTTGTACTTGAATATATATCCTATTGTGAAGATATGATTTGTGTGTTTATTAGTTTTGGAGATTATTCCTAATATGCTCTTGTTCATGAAGTTTTACCAAAATGACATATGCATGAATTTCAAATGGAATGTCCCTTTATATGATTGTTTTTGCATAGTCATCATACTTAGTACTTAATTCTGCTAACAAACATTTTCTACGGTTTACAGCAATTGTAGGTTTTGGCAATTGATAGAGTTATCTAGATTCAAGGGCTTGGGAAGAGTTCTCCAAGACAAAGTGTATGTCCTCATGATTTGTGGATAAGTATTTAGAAGTTTCTTATATTTAATTTGTAATAGGTTATGTCTAGTTTTTTAAGTCTTTTCATTGTGATGGGAATTGACCCTATATTTAGGTTCCAGGCCTTAATTAGATGGCCATGTTATATGTAGGCTTTCACTATGATTTTAAATGTCGTATTCTTGAAGTGAAGGATTTTTTAATTTTGAATGTTTTAACTCCTTTTCAGTTTTCCTTATGATCAAATGTTATGAATTCTATGAGGCTTGTATAGGAGGAGGTCGAGTAAGTCATATTACAACTAGGGGGTGTAATCGTGTCCTGACAAAAATCCTCAATGTTTTCTTGATATGTTGCGATCATGTGTAGGGAGTAAAAAGTATGGTAATTGTTTTTGCAATTAACAATCAAATTTAGCGAGAGATGGAGTAAGAATAGAGAGCAAACTTTCATTTACTTTTCTTTTATTGTGTTGTTTTTGAGATCTTTCAAAATAATCTATTTGATTTTGTTGATATCATATATTAGAAACAATAGTGAAGATCCTTAATGTTTTTCAAAAAATAAATTCTTAAGGTAGTTTAATTAGTTGGTTATGTGTATTTTACAAATAAGAGCATGTATAGATACAAGAATCCTCTTTTAAGTGATTGAACCTTGAGGAAAGAGTGCTCTTTCTCGATGAAGTAAGGGGTGTAAATATGTGACCAAGAATTGTTTAATTCTATTTATTTTCTCTATGCCACTATATTTCACACTTAAAAGGTCATAATCTATAGTTCAATGACTGGTATATCTTTTTAAGATGAATCTTTCTAGTTAACTCAATAACACGAGTCAAACAGGTAATTAAAAAGAAAGTCAAATTTTAGAAAACGGCCTTCACATGACATCAACAAATTTCTTACGTCCTACACATGATAGAAACATACTTTTTACGTCCTACACATGACCGCAACATACTTTGTAAGTCCTACACATGACCGAAACATTTGAAAAACATCGATAATTCTATGATATTTTAGAACTTTGATTTCTCAATTGATATATTTTCCCAAACCCTACCTATGATGATGCCTTTAAAATGGCTAATTACCTGCCTAATTGTTTAGGGTCAAAGCTAGGTTTGGAATCAGATCAGATGGACCCAAATAGATTTGGTCAACCTGGGAGTCGATTGATAGGGAATTTTGACAATGCTTCTGGAAACTTTAAGTCAACCTCGGGAGATTTTCCCAGGGAAGCTCCACGCTCAAACCTAGTCAAGATAGATTTTTATTGATTATGTCCACCAAGGAATGAATTGACTGGAAATTTTAGCGATTACGGTAGAAATTTTAAGTTTACATTAGAGGAAATGAGCAATTTTTTTTCGGAAATTGGGCAATGGGAGATTATGGTTATGGACATGTCATCGCTGGGGCTACTTCATAGTTTGAGCAGCTCAAGATTTTTGGATTTAGTGCCTCCTTCATTGATTTAGGTTTCTACAGATGTCTCCGGGTACTTGAATATGTCATATCCGAATCATCGTTCTAATCTCACAAAAGGGTTGAATGGTATTCAATCAAATTGTTACATTCTTCTCCAAATTTAGAAAGTTATTTAGTTAAAGATGGAGTTGTAGAAAATAAATTCAACGCTAATATAAGCAACTGTAGCTATTTGTTTAAAATGAAGACAGGTAGTAAAGACTCGAACAATGTAAGCAAACACCAAAAATTCACTCTATTTACCTTGAGTTACATTGTTAGTAATTATGAGGATAAAAACATGATGTCTAGAATAATTAGAAATGAGAAAGTGTTCACTTGGTAAGGCAGATAAAAATGCAGTATGTTGAGAAATTATTGTATTAAGTTAGCATAGTTCACTCAAAATTTGAATGCAAATCTATACTATGAAATGCCGAAAAATGTAACTCTTAAGGCACAACTTGGAGAAACTGGTGTACCTCCTCAAGTGCCACCCCCATAATGTATACCATCCTCTTCTTAGGTAAGTTATTATACAACCTTGTATAATGAAGCCAAAGTGATAAGAAGTTAAATGGGTTCCCATTTCAAAGTTGAAACCACAAGCAGTAGCGCCCATGCCAAAAAGTAGAAAGAAAGTGGAGAAAAATAAGACTTAAATGAAAACAAAGAAGGTTTTTGGTTTTAGCTTCCCTGGTGTGTTGTTGCTCATCATACTTCTCTTTGGTGGGTTGGTTCCTTTATTGAAGGTGAGATATAAAAGTATGAGGGAACCATTTCTGAATGGAGATTCTTATGAGTCTATTTCTTTCAATGACATCATGGAAGAGTTTTTACAATTGACAGACCCGTGAACGGGACTTGTTTTTCAAGGAAATACGGTGGAAAAGATCATATTTCACTTAGTGGATAGAGAGGTCGGGATGAAAGCAATCAGAAAAGTACCAATAAGGCTGCAAATGAGTTTGTTTACGGGGTTGTGGCTTACATCCTCGGGCAGACTTTTTTTATGTCCCTAGGAATGATACACTTTTAAGAATATACAAGGGATCTTCTTAAAAGGTTCAAGAATGTACAAACCCACAGTTCACAATAAAAAGATATTAATGTTTGAAGGAGGTTAGTGCTAATCCAAAAGTTTATAGAAGTCTAATTAGTAGTTTGCTATCATTGAAAGCATCAATGCCTGATCTAATTTTTGCGAAAATATTCTATTGAGGTTTATTCTAGATCCAAGTCAAGATCATTTTGGTGTTACTAAACGAACGTTTAGATATATCAAAGAAACTGCTGATTATGGTATTTGGTTAAAAATTTAAGAGCGAGGGAAATTGATGGGTTATTCAGGTAGTGATTGGGAAGAAATCTTGATGACATGAAAAGGACATCTAGATATGCTTATACACCTGGTTAAGGCATTTTCTAATGGAGTCCAACGAAGGAAGAATTGGTTGCTCAATCTTCTGCAAAAGAAGAATACATTGTCGTTGTTGGTGCAACTAATAAAGATCTAAGCTTTAGAAAGATTTTGAGTGATCTGGATCGAAATCTTAATGAATCTATTGTCATTAAGGTCGAAAATGACTCAGCTATACTTATGGACAAAAGTACAGTTCAATATGGTTGCAGCAAGAATATAAAAGTGCAGTTTCATTCTGTTAAGGCAAGTAGAGAAGGATGGGGAAGTTAAACTTCTTCATTGCATCTAAAATCACTAGATTACAAACATAATGATCATGTCTCTTCCTGAGGGAAATTTTGAAGTTATAAGGGCTATGTTGGGACTATCCAAGAAAAATCTGAAAGAGGAGTGTATGAAAATAAAATAGTTTTTTAATGTTTCTTTGTAAAGGAAAGGTAGTCCTCATAAGAACATACAATAGTGGTTTGATATATATTGTTTCTACTAACTTTTTAAAAGCTTTTATAGGTATATGTATATGACTTTCGTAATATGTCATATGAATGAAAAAAAATTTCCGCCGAACCTCTTCCTTTTCCCTAAAGTTTCGAATACTAACAATGAAATCATCTGTCTTTCTTGGATAAACATAGACAGATACTACCATGGAAGAAGGTGACTTGTTCCACTAAAATTTTGTTCCTTCCCAGTATTCTTTACTATGTGAAAATACATCCATTTTCTTGATTCCAATATTGTCTATTACGATCAAGATATTGTTAAAATTTCCTACAATAATGTGTGAGCTAAGAATACATTCATAAAAATATAAGAAGTCTGATGAGAAGGCCTAGAAGGATTCTACTTTGATTTCATCCAATTCTAGAGGAAAGGATAGATATAGAGTAAAATTGGAACACAAATTTTAGAGCCAATGATGAAAAAAGCAGAGTGAGAGATTTTAAAAAATCAAATGTAGAATGACGTTCTCATTGCCATAAATTTAGTCATTGTCGTTCTAAATGTTACTAGGCTGCCTTATGGCGGTTCATGCTAAAAATGAGCCCGGGAGCAAGTTATTTGGTATCTATATACTAGCCGTAGTAAAAATATGACAGGAAGTAAGTCTTCATTTACTAATTTAAATAAAAACTTTTGGTCGATAGTTAGTTTTGGTAATCTATCAATAGTGAATGTCACGGGAAAGGGATGTATTAATTTTAGAACAAAAAATAGGTGCGTGAAAATCATATCAAATGTGTTTTATGTTCCTACATTAAATAACAATTTGTTGAGTGTTGATCAGGTCTTTGAAAAAAGGATATGCCATCACGTTAAGGAATGCTATTGTGAAATTTCTAATCCCCCTAGATGTGTTATTGGTTCTGTGAAAATGAATCCAAACAAGTGTCTTCCTTTGAAGATTGAAAATGGTGAATCTTGCTATGTAGAGGATTTAAAAAATCCTTCATGGTTGAGGAATATTAGATATGGTAACTTGAATTGTGGAGTCTTGTAGATCCTTCAAAGGATGAGTACAGTGACGGGGCTTTATGAAATTGTTGTGCCATCTCAAGTTTGTGATGAATGTGTTGTTAGAAAATAACGTCGTTTCATTTTTCTAATAGTAAGTCATGGTGATCCGAGGAGTTATGAGGTCCATTACAGTCTAATACGTGTGGGCCACTGACACCAATCTCGAACGGGAGCAAGACGTATTTTATTACCATTATTGATGATTATTCTAAGATGATTTGTGTTTAGATTCTGAGAGAAAAATCTAAGACTTTTAATGTATTTTAAAGCAATTAAGTAAGTGTGGAGAACGATACTGGAAGGACCAATAAGAACATTTAGGGATCATGGAGGACAATATTTCTCTAAGGTACTTGATGAAATTTGTGAGACTCGTAACATTAGAAAAGAGCTCATAACAACATATACAACGCAGAAAAATGGTGTGTTAGAGAGGTAGAATAGAACCATTCTTAACATAATAGGTATCTTGATGGCTCGGGGATGATTTCCAAAGGAATTTTAGCCAG
Organism: Solanum peruvianum; assembly: GCA_027705065.1. Lineage (NCBI taxonomy): Eukaryota > Viridiplantae > Streptophyta > Magnoliopsida > Solanales > Solanaceae > Solanum > Solanum peruvianum. The sequence continues at coordinate 39,435,899 of JAKWJD010001757.1, forward strand.
AATGGTGAATTGCAGCATTCACATTTTAAACAGAAGTTCCACTTTTTCTCTTCGAGATGTAATGCCTGAAGAATTTTTGAGCTGAAGGAAACTGACAGTAGACAACTTCAAAAAAATTTGATCCATTGCTTATGTACATGTTCCAAAAGAATAAAGAAAGAAGCTTGATAATAAAGCTGAGAATGTGTTTTTCTTGGTGTTAGTGACAAAGAAGGTTGTGACTAGGAAAGATGTTTTTTATGAGAACCCTTGGGATTGTAATATACATCAATGCACTCCAATCCTAATTAATAATGAAGTCGAAGAAGTAGTTGCGGCACCCAAAATTACTGATATTTCTACTAAAGAAGGTGATGAAATTTCACCACAAGTTTTTGATGAAATTGATGCACCTGATCAGCCTCTTAGTTGTGCTTGCATAAGGCCCATATATCTGGTAGATTAAAAGGTAACAGGAATTCTTGTTAATGAAGATGTTTCCCACTCTGCGTTGTCTGCATATTGTGATCCTACAACTTTTGACAATGTTGTTAAAGAGGAGAAATGGAGTAAATATATGGATGACGAGACTGATGCGATTGAAAGAAATAACACATGGGAGTTGACATATATTCCAAAAGGGAAAAAAACCATTGAAGTCAAGTTAGTTTATAAGATGAAACTGAAACAAAATAGTGAAATCAACAAGTATAAGGTGTGACTAGAAGCTAAGGATATAAAAAAGAGCATGGTGTGGAATATACTTAAGTTTTTCCTCCAAGTGTAAGGCATGACACAATTAGAATGCTCATTGCGTTTGCGACACTAAATTTGTGGCCTATCTTTTCACTGGATATTGAATCAACTTCATACAACAATACTTGAAGGAAGAGGTATTTATTACGCAACCTTCTAGTTATATCTAAATTGAAATAAAGTATACAAGTTGAAAAAGTTCTTTATGGACTATAGCAAACTCTGCAAGCTTCGTAGAGTCACATTGAGGCTTATTTTCTATAATTTGGTTTCCTAAAATGTCAATACGAGCATTCTTTTTTTCTTAAGACTAAAGAATCTGTGGAAATGGATATTCGTACTATATATTTCATTAAACAAAAGGCTATAAAAAAGTTAGATTCGCTAAATTGGGGATAGAAACAACTTCGACATGTTCTGTGTGTCAAGTGGCTAATGAAGACATTGATCACCTATTCATTGATTGTTCTTTCAATGCAAGAGTATGGACCAAGTTATTAGCATGGCAAGGAATGGAAAGAACTGTTTAAAATTATCATGAAAAAGTATAATGGGCACTCACATAGTTGAAGGGTCGGAATAGTGTAGCACAAGTGTGTACGACGACTTTGGATAGAACCATTTTTTGCTTCTTGATGGAATGCAATTGCAGAATTTTTAAAGATAAAAAGACATCAGAGGAGAATATTATCAGACATATCGTATGAGATGTACATGAAATAGGATCTCAACATGCTAGATTAGGAAGTAGAGTACAACAACTCAATGTATATCCCTAAATGCATAGGGTTAGTTATGAAAATCTGATGCTTGGGGCTTTGTGTACAAGATTGTTGGTTGGTTTTTTTAACTGCTCACTTTGATAAATAAATTATTATTTTTACCAAAAAATACATGTAGATGATCTTATATTTACTGGAATGATAGTGCCATGTTTTCTGCTTTTAAGAGATCTATGATTGTTGAATTTGAGATGTCTGATCTTAGTAAGATGCAATATTTTCTTGGTTTAGAAGTTGTGCAATCTGAGATGTGATATTTTTTTCTCAAATAAATCGATGGGGAAAATTTTAGACCGATTCAATATGAAGAACTGCAATCCCGCTGATACTCTAGTTGAGTTTGGCCTGAAGCTAGACAAACCTAGAAGAGAAGATGAGGTAGACAACAGACTTTATAGGCAACTTGTAGAAGAAACTTGATGTATCTTACTTCCAGAAATCCCGACATCATGTAAGTTGTAAGTCTTATAAGCAGGTATATGGAGAACCCGACAGAAATGCACCTGCTAGTTGTGAAGAGAATCCTTCGCTATTTACAAGGAACCAAATATTTTGCTTTGTTATGGAAGGATGAAAAATCATATTTGATTGGTTTTACTGACAACAACTATGCAGGAGATCAAGATGAGAGAAAGAGTAATCCAGGATATGATTATTTACTAGGAACAACAATTGTTTCATTGTCTTCTAGGAAGAAAAAAATTGTCAATTTATCTAGTACTCAAGTAGATTCTTGAAGAACTGTAATTCAAAAAAGAAACAAAAATACAATTTTCTGTGATAGCAATTGTGCCATTAGGCTATCGAAAAATTATGTGATACATGGAAGATGCAAGCACACTAATGTGAAGTATCATTTCTTGACAAATCTCAATAATGAAGGAAAAATAGAGCTATAGTAATGCCGAAGTGAAGACCAGTTGGTGGACATTTTTACTAAACCTCACAAGTTTATCACTTGATAATATATGAGGAGGTTGATGTGTATCAGCACTATTAAAGAGTTCAAAAAGATGAAGTTAAACTAATGCTTGAAAGCTTTGAGTTTAAGGGGGGGGTGTTAGTTATAATAAGTCATGTTAGGAATAAAATCTCAATCGTTATGTTTATCCTAGAAATTCAGAACAATTTGCAGCTCTACAGAGACAATGAAATATTGTACTTAGGTGTAACACAAAAATATAGTTACATGCCAACATTTTTCCAACAAATATATATTCTATAAAAAAATTTCATTCTTTATACATTAATGACAGCCAACTTTTATGGTCTGTGGTTGTATAATCATTCTACACTTAATTTCTTAATTCAGTGATATTCAAAGCATGGTTTGCCTAGGAAAGATGTTGTCACGACCCTTTTTCTCAAGTCATGATGGCACCTACTATAACCCACAAGTAGGTGCTAACCCGTAACACAAAACAACAAGTAACGGGTCTGAGGGTAGAAACTAAACAAGAGTAAGCAAAATTTAAGATGACTATATTAAGTGGCGGAAGCAAACTAATACATTTATACAAATAAATATCCCTCCCAAAACCTTGAAATCACTTAAACAGAGCTACAAACAAAATGAGTACGAGTCACAAAAGTGGAAAACGGAAATTGAACTGTCTTGAGAGGTAAAATATAACTCTATATATACAAATGGAGAGTGAAATAGTACAAAACGTCATGTTCTTACCCCCGTCTCCGGATCAGACAACTCCAAACTCGATCAATGTTAGCTACTGGTGCTTGGACCTGCATCACAAAAATATATACAAAGTTTGTAGCATGAGTACCAAACAGCAGGTATGCAACAGGCATAATAGACGAATAAACTTTAAAAGTAAAAGCAATATGAAAAGAAGGAATAAAACAACAACATGTCAACAACAGAAATCGAAGTAACAATGGAATGCACACGATTGTAGAAAGAACTAATTAAAGTAATCTATAAGCTAAAAACACCTATGTGGACCCCCATAAGCCTAAAAGGTACACTCACACACAAGTTTAAATAAAAACCCAAATGGACCCCCACAATTCCGGATGAGTTCTAATAATAAATATAGTAAAGAGAAATGTATTTGAGAACCTAAGACCAGAGAACATCAAACCAAATTGTCAACTCCAATTAGTAAAGCCTAACAGTACGGAGGTCGGACCTCGAATCAGACGCTCACCAGAAATAACCAAGTAGCCAATCACAAGTATATGTAACAAAGGTTGGACCTCTAATTAGATGCTCTGCATAAGTATACGGGTGATCGAGGCCGGACCTTGAACCAGATTAACCTAAAAGATTATCAATGGGGTCGAGGTCGGACCTTGAACTGGATGCCCCATGAAATTTATCAATGAGGTTGAAGCCGGACCTTGAATTAAGATTCCCGACAAAAGATCCAATGTATATGTTGAAAGAGTCCTTATCGATCCTTGAAACTGAATCAAAAACTAATTTCGAATTCATGTGAGAAACTCAATGTCACTGCATAACTTGTGAAGTCGTAACATCGAAAAAGTAAGGATAACCATCATCACAGCAATCTTATCACCTAACTAAGGCACAAACTATCAGACTCACGTCTGCTACACCAGTCTACAATGATCTAAGACGACCGAGCGATATATGGACAAAACTTAGTCCTAAAGGTTCGGATCATGCATTTCTAAGGCAATCAATAGTGAAACCTACACTAAGGCCCAACATGTTTCAAATAAATATTTATCAAATATACTAGTACTCGACATAGCAAAGGCGGTCAATTAATAGGCATAATACATAAATATGTCCTTAAACTTGGCTTAGAATCACATTTATGAACTTTAACTTTGAGTGTGCACAAGTAGACACTTAAACTTGTATAAAGTTGAAAAAATAGACACACATCTCTGACATGACATTTTACATTTCATTTATTGTCCTACGTGGTGTCCTACGTGTTTTGTGTCATGTAGGACTCATGTGTTTATTTATTTAAAAGTTGGATACTTAAATTTCTTGTTTGTGCATTATGAAAGTTGGAGGTCAAAGTTAAAATTTGAAGACAAGTTTAGGGTCCAACATATGTATTATTCCTAATTAACAACACAAAGCATGCTCATATTCACCCGATAATTCTCGAAACAACACGAAAACATGATTTATAAACACATATGCATGATTCAATAACTATCCAATCCAAATCACAAATAATCAACATGCATTCACATGCTCAGGATCAATGTAAGAGAGCAAAGTTATAGCCTACCCGCAGGCCGATCACGCATTCTCCGGAGCTTTCCCTTTTTGAACGATGTAAAAATTTTTTTATGCTATAAAAAAAATAGTCATAACTTTATCATGGACGTTTAGAAATTAAAATAGCAAGAAACAGAGACAAACCAAAATGGGGTCAAAACGTGGAAAGTGGGAGCTGCGCTAGAAATTCCATAATTGACCGAAAATAAATTCTAAACATCTCCCCGAACATAAGTTCCAAATTGAGACGCAATTTGCGCTATGGAAACATCAAAACATCAACATGCAACCAAAACTAGAATTTTCTCAAGAACTAAAAATGGGACAGCAGTTGAATGAGTAAATTTATCGGAAACAGGTAGTCTATTGTAAATTCAAACAACATCACGATGCTCTCCTAGAAAAAAACTCAAAATAGACACTAGAATGATCAAATTTGGACTTAGAATGAGGGAGAAATCAATTCTCAAAATATCCCACAAATTGGGTTCAAAAAGTAGCAAGTGAAAAAAATAATTTACCTCAAATGAAGGTCCCAAAGTAGCTTCCGATCTCACCAACGTGTTGACCTCAACAAAACTCACAACCTATCCTCTTGAATCGCCTAAATTAGAGCTCCATAGCTTAAGATATCACACTTTTAAAAAAGAGGGCCTAATGTTTAGTTGGGGCTTGTAAAAGGTGAAATGGGTCGCTAAAAACCCTCAAAATTTGGTCGTTAAAAGCCAAACTCTGGCCTTTAAAAGGGCTGTACCAGATTTCACGAGGTGCTCTAAATATGTTTGGAATTCCGTCCGTTCATACGAACTATGCTTCCCCACTAAATTCAATGTTCTGGACTCAATTGGGCACTCATAATTTCAGTCAGAGGTCATCTTGATAAAAAAGTGGGTCCACTTCCAAAGACTATTTAAACCAAAATCCACATAGGAGCTCGGAATGAATCCGGAGGCATTGAGAGTCAAATAAAAGATCGTTCTACAAGAACTTTATATTCTGGGGATAAATGCACTAATGAAATTTTAATCTGAATACATTTTCCAAGAATATTGACCAAAGTAAACTTTAGGACAAATTTCGAAGGCTAAAAATCTAATGGTCCAAACTTGCACTGAAGGCCTCCATTCTTGTGCCCACTAAGCTAATAGATTGATTTGTCCGTTCTAGAGCTGATGGAACTGTTAAAATCACATTTTGAGGTCATTTACCTAAAAAATAACTTAAAGTCGCGTTACAAATTTCAAGGCCTCTAAAATACGAAAAGCTGCACAAAATCAAAACGTACAACCAGGCAACCCAACTGTTTGTGCCAGAAAGTCATATATGAACTAGGATTTCTATAGAAATGATCTAAACGATAGAAAGGAGGCATTAAGGGAAAATGACTTTAAGGGTCATTATAAATGTCATATCATTTCGGTCAAAGTCAAATGTTTTCTGGTTATTTGCTAATGTAAGGAATCACCAACTACAATTGTCATTTGGAGTAAATATATAGCCCATAAGCATAACACATATAGCTTTAAGGAGTGTTTTCTTCCTTCGTTTGATGATTAAAGATACATAATATATTATTATTGCAGACACCTGACACATAAGGAAGACAACAATCACCCTCCATAAGTTAATGAAAATTATTAGTAGATCTTATGGTACATACGAAATTGTTTTTTATAATGCTTATGCTACATGAAAAAATCAATAAATGAAAGCAATGAAGCATAGGTGACATATTTGACACTATCAATATCCAGAACAATGAAAAAGCGAGAAACTAGATTCCTATCCATGATGCCATCTCCATCATCATCAACAAAAACATATACTACCAAAGAAGAAATTGACTTGTTCCTTCTGAAATTCTCCCGCTTTCCATCTGTTCCAAATTGTTCTCCAATGTTTTGAGAGGATCAATTAAGGGAAACAACATGGACAATGAGGATCCTTTTATTTCATTGGAGGTGTGTGCCATTCTGCCTATATTCCATTGATCTATCTCTAGCAGAAGATGACGCATAACTAGAAAACTTCTGTTCACGTGAACACAAAAATGAATTATAACACTTAAAAATAGAAGGATATGCAGGAGATAAGTTTTCTTGGAGAATATGTTGTGACTCAAAGTCATTAAAAATTTCTAAATTCTCAAAGCAAACACTAGAGGAATTCATTTACAATTTTTTAAAAAAAGGAAAAATATAAGAATTAATAGTCATTCTTGATTTAAAAACACTTATCGGCAAGACTTTCAAGGTACCACTCCTTCATGGTTGACTTTATATTTTATTTCTCCTCAGATCCAAGAATTCTTTGTCAGGATGGATTCCAGGGATAGCAGGGGCTAAATTGCCAGCGAGGCCTGCCTCTCAATTTTTCTTATCAGCACTTCCATGAAATGCGATGGCTTTCTCACATTGCATTACCAATTGAATTATCAAGTTCACATCAATGTCAACATGTTTATCATTCCTTGGACATACAGATAGGCTTTCAGAAGATCACTACCATTGCCCATATAAGCAAACTCATAAGAAGCCTTGTTGGTACTTTTCTGGATTGCCTTCCAATAAGTGATTTTGCCCTTAATGCTTTTTAGTATCTACTCATCAATGTAGAGACCCGATCCTTCATAGAGTATGAAATACTCTTCCAGCGGCAATAACACTGTCAAATTGTAAATGTCGTTTGCATAAGGAAGTTGGTGAAAGTGTAGTGTATTGTACACCAGAACCGACGTCATTATTTGTATGATTGATAATATTTCTTCATGGTATATTTCAAACAACAATACTCATCATTCAAAGAGAGAGACTTTCAAGCTTTAAAACATCAAGGCACCCATTCAAGTGCTTTGAGTGCTTTTTGTACCAGTTGTAGTTTTGATTGCTTGTAATTGTACTAATTTGTAGGAATTATTTCAGTTACGGAATAAAAATTTAAATCTTGTTTTAGTCATTTTATGATCTAGGTTAAGGGTAACTTACGGTCTTACTTTCAAAGTATATATTGATCAGTTAGAATTAGTATAGCCACTATTGTTATATCTATTTTGGCTCATCTAAGTAATAAGGTGTATTGCTTAGTGTGGAGAATATCAGACTAATCTCATTTTATAAAATCTTTTTACTTTTTCTTTGAGAAGTTTAGTAAACGTAGTTTGAAAATTCGTATTGAGACTGGTGGTGGTTTTACTCCTCTTAGCAGGGAGGTTCTCATGTTAAATTATGTCTACAATCTTTACTTTAGCATTTACTTTACGTTGTATTAGTCTAACTGCGCCGAGACCTGGTCCCATAGATACTGCTGGTAGCACACATTCCAATAAGTGGTATCAAATCCTAACATTTCACTTTTATTAATACCAAGAAAAGACAATATCCAAAAGGAATGGTCATTCCCACCAATCGTGGAGGAAGGACAGTCGTCTACTCGACCACCCCGATTCAATATTTAATACTATGGGTGGTGGAAAAAATTGTATGCATCATCATATCAATGCAGACAACACTAAGTTATGGGAATTTATCCTTGATGGAACATACATCACTACAAAGAAAGTGAATGACGGAGAGCTCACACCCACAGTGGTCAAAACTAGAAAAGACTATAATGAGGCTGATAGAAAAAAAAATATTGAAAATAACTACAAAGCAAAAAGGATTCTCGTATGTGGAATTGGAGCAGATGTGTACAAAACAAAAATTCTGCATGTGAGAATGCCTAAGAGACTTGGAACTATATTCAAACAGCCTATGAAGGAACTCACCGACTGAAGAAGTCAAAGGTAAACATGCTCAACACTGATAACCAAAAAAAATTATGATGGAAGGTGAAACCATCTTTGAGATGAACTCAAGGTTCACCTCTATCACTAACGAGTTGAGATGCCTTGGCGAGCCTATTAGTGTTAGCAAGAAAGCCCCCAAGATTCAAAAGGTACTTCCCAAATCCTAGTTAGGTAAGGTGAATTCCATTATAGAAGCTAAAGATCTAATGACTCCACTTACGAATGCACTCATAGGGAATCTTCTAATCTATGAAGTTAACAAGAAACATTGTACAATTGTGAACAAAGGTAAAAAGAAGAAATCTATAGCCTTTTAAATAATCTTGTCACGACATGAGAGTATACCGTAGAAGATATGGTATTCTCAAATCATGGCACAACATACTTGACCTCTAAAAGGTCTTGTACAAGCCCTTTGACATCATTCATTTCATATATGTATGAAAAGTAGTGCGCAATTAAAACTTTTCACATGAAATAATAATACTTCAAAATATATCTTTTCTAGAAAATCATAAGAAAAGGCTAAGTGAAAAAGTCACCATCTTAGACAGACGAATATCTTGAGACACGGCCCATACATCAACATGTAGAAATATATAAGTCTATTACAATACATTCAATAATGAAAACTAAACATAATGATTTCTTCCAATGTATTAAGGACATACCCCAACATTGCATGAATGAATACTAATCCAAGCTTACACTTCAAAGAGTCCTCTCAAATGTCACCTACACCTTTAGAGATAAGATAAAATATATGGAATTAATATATCAGAATGCACTAAGTATGGCAACATGCAATTAAAACCATGGTAAAAGGACATCTGTATTAAACATGCTCATTTTCTAGAAAACATCAAAAGACAAGTATAAGAGTCCCTTACAAGTCAACATAAACACATATAGTCACATTATAAAATATAACATTAAGATCGCTTCAATTCACATAAACATGAGACCCTTCTACCAAAGGTTATTATAAGGATCACTTGAGTGAGTTATGAAGCAACCTCCCATACAATCCCTTTACACACACCAAAGTCAACCTTAGCTTACCTAAGATAAGATTATTCCCCATACTATAATTACTCTAAGATTCACCTAAATAAGATTAAAGCTACTTTTGAAAAACCTTTTCTTTAACATGCATTTTTCTTAAGTGACTAGGTTAATTATACTATTTAAAAGACATTCACCAATTAAGGACTTTAACATAATGGTCTTGAAGAAGACCTAGGGAACCTATATACTAATATCTTCAATGCATACTCGTGCAATGTCTAGAGAGTGTCTCTTTCCACTGCCTACACTTCATAGAACTTATCAAATGCTAGCATGTCCCACATTATGAGAATACGCAATAACCAAAACAGACCATACTATCTAGGAATGAAATATGGAGTCTTCTCTACTCTATTAAGGGGTGTTCTACTTGCCAATGGTAGAACTAGGACACATCTAATAAAAGCTCATGCTTAAGGAATATTGAGGGTTCTTTGTACTTGAATCTCATCTTAAATACAGCTACTACCCAAGAATACTCACTCGGTGATAGCCTTTGTTCTCATACAGTAATTCAATAAAGGAGCATATTAAGAAGTACCATATCTTAGTCATAACAAACTAATATTACACCTTAACAAAATAAACGCCACTAGGGCTACGTTACAATGGTTTTTAAGATAGCTCAATGACTTTCCAAATGATGATTTCATGCTTTTCTATCCAACCAACCCTAAGTCCATCATTCACACAAAAAGGATACCACTACGACTTTCAACTTCAAGGATATCATAACCTTCTTTCCAAAAGGTTCCACATAAATGACCTTCTTAAGTATATTCAAGATCATATTCCATTTATACATATACATTCATGAGAAAATTGCTTTGGCATACTAAGTAAAGAGGCATATTCATATCTTTGATGTATCAAGTAAGGGACATTGGTCTACCAAACAAGACATAATTCATTATCATCTAATCACTTGTACGATATCATTCATCTAGCACATTAGGTCAACTGAGTATTCTTGTAAGTAACCATACACACACATATATAGAAACATCACTATACTCAATCACAAGACTCATATAGTTAACTAGGAAGATTCACACTCCCACATCCAATTTACACACATAGGGCATCACTATAGCCTATCATGATCACATCAATCACTTAGAAGAACATATACTTTTGCTTCACATATAAGCATAAATCATGAAGATTTTCACAATGATCACATAACTATGTTATAGCAAGATAATATCAGAATTCATAAAATCAATGTCGAAAAGGCCACATTATTCACAAGTATAGCACATAAGCACCACTACCATAACTAGACCATATAAATAAACACAATTCAATACCTACGCTACAAAATATAGAAGAGGTTAGGTTGAAATACCACCATTCCATCATCAACACATCCAATACTTAGCCAATTAAACCAATTTAATCCATAAATGATCTTACCAATTGCCATGATCACCAATTCAACCCAATAATAAAAATATACAACGATCTACCAAGAATCAATATGAAAATCATCAAATAAAGATATCCTATATACAATTCTATCATAATTCATAAATATATCAATAGCCCAATTCAATCTACATAAGAAGTCAATACTATGACGCCATGATCAAAACACCCACATTATAGCCAAAATAGGAATTTCGTGTATTGCATGGGTTCAAAGGAATTTTGATCTTAAATTAGAATTTTGATCTAAAATTATTAATAATTCAATAATAAATCATTGTTTCAAATCATGTTATGCAAGAACCCATGGCGAGATAACAAAACAGAAGAATTCATCTTTATGATCATCTTTGAAAACCATTGAAAATGACTCCATGAAGAAAGAGGATCCACGATGAAGTACCATACATTTATTGTGAAGCAAATACACTAAATTTATGGAATTTGTTTTGGAAATATCTATTCTTCTTTGGATCTTCAAATCTTCATAAATGAAGGTCTTTGGAGAGAAGAGATGGAGAGGTATTGTTTTAGACTTGATGGTTTTTATTTGAATGGTCCATTGGGGTTTAAAAAAACTCAATAACCGCCTATAATTAGTCTTGAAAATACCTAAAATACTCCTCCACTTATAAGACCTTTTCACCAAGTCAAACTCAACATAAATTTTTGGAACTTTCACGGGAAACAAGTCCGCGACATGGAGATGCTCCCTCATGACTTTTGAAAATAATTTCTGTAACAGTGAAGTCCGCCTTGTGTCCACGATGTGAACCGAAATTTGTCCCTCCATGAACCACGACCGCGACGCGGACTGGTTCCCACTAAGTGCACATGTTATTGCCTTGGGCATCTTTCTAGCCCAAGGTTTGGGTCCTCCGCAAGGACCCCTATGAAGGTCCTTGGGGAGTTGTGCCCGGGCGTTTTCAACTCAAATACACTTTTATACAAGTTAGGAACCTCTCACAACAATTTAAACCAAAACGAACGTGTAAAACATGCAAATGTACACCTACATGTACAAACACATCTCAAGGAAAACCTTTCGAGTGTCATGACGTTTGACCTCCAAGCACCACCAAACTTTAGAAACTTCTTCAAAAAATCATTATAAACCATTTTAATACTTTAAACCCTCATGAAGCACATGGTAGGATCTAGCTTCACCAGAGTCGTTTTAGAGGTGTTACATCTTATCTACTTTGACAACATTCGTTCTCGAATGACACTTGCTTCATTTTAGGTACTTTCAAGGGATAAAGAACTCAAGACTAGCAGAGCATAATCATAGCACACAACATACAATATGCATATAGGCGGAACACAAATTTCACATAGATAAGAGACTCAAAGAACAACAAGAACATAGAAACTATTTCTACAACTCATCATGCAATAAGACTCACATTTTTGATTTCATATAGGAGGAAATACTTGTGCACAAATTATCATGGTCATATATGTTAGTACTATTCACATTATAACCATTTTTATGAAATAGAATTTTAGTCAATTTTCGAAATTTCTTAGACATAACCACCCAAACCTTATTGTGAAACATGCACTACATTCAAATTATACAACTCTTAATTAATTTATGATAGAAGCATGGAAATATGAGAGACAAAACCATCTAAACTCATTTTTACAACATAAACATAATATAAGGAAATGCACAATACAAGGAATCCGTGAAACTTAATTTTAACTAGACTCCTAAACAAATTTGTGACATACAACATGCTAATATGAAATTCTTACTCTCAAGCTTGAATTGAATAGAAGAGAAGAGAAGAGAAGAGACAACAAATCACAACTCCACTACTGACCATACTACCCCCCTTAGAAGGAACCCATTACTACACAAGAGAGAAAACTATAACTTACTGCATCATCATTTGAATCCGCTCCCTTACTCCGAAGAGCATAGAAACGATTCTCTTTGAAGCACCACCTTCCGAAACACTTGGAGGTACTTACTTGGATTATCTTCCTCTAGCTAAAAAAGTAGGACAATCCTTCACCTTATGAAAATAATTACCACAACAAAAGCAACCTCCGGTACCGGCTAGACATTTCCAAAAGTTCTGCTTCCACAAGAAGCACAAGTAGGCTTATCACCTTGAGGACTACTACCACCATCACCCTTGACCTTAGGAGCACTAGGTCAATCATGTTTTGGAGACCTCTTTTTCAACCTAGGTTGTTTTTTTATCATTGAATATACCCTTTTTCAAGTTCCTTTACATACTACTAAGTTTGGACTCTACAATGGATTCTGCATACACCATAAGCCTAGAAAAGTTCAGTCATTTTGGAGCATGGTCGTATTACACTCCTCTTTCACAAGGTCGTCAACATCGGTCATAAACCTAATCATCTCATCCATAGGGTTAGACACCAACAATGAAGCATACCTAGACAATAAGGTGAACTTCAAAAAATACCCGTCCAGACTCATGATATCTTGTGTAAGGTTAATGAACTCCTCAACCTTCACCTCCCTCCTTTCACAGATAAAATACTTTCCTAAGTAAGCCTTCTTAAACACCTCCCACTCTAGAAGAAAAACTCAACTGGCCTATTATATTTCTATTGAGTGTACCACAATTGAGCAACATCTCTCAATTGGTATGAGATCAACTCCACCTTCTCCCGAGAAGTCACCCCTATAGCACTCAACACCTTATACACACCATTAAGAAACTCTTGAGGATATTCTCCAACCCTAGAGACAAGAAAGATAGGAGGATTCATTCTCACAAAGTCCCTCAACCTAGAGGTCATGGTACTCTCTATAGAATTTACCCTTGGTTCAATACGCCTAGTCAAATGAGTTATCAAGGCTCGGGATAAAGCAAGTATAGCCTCTTTAAAATCTCCATTAATCATGTGTGGGTGAACAAACGGAACCTCATTACCTTCATCTCCAATAGGGACATGATAACCATGTGGAGGAACTTGAACACCTTGAGTAACTTGAACTTGTTGTTGACCTAATCAACCTTGGGGAATTTTCTCTTGCACCTTTCCTCTTCCAACCTTCTTGCAACCATTATTCTTGTAGTCATATTCTAAAAACACAAGAGAAGAGATGAGGAATAGACACTTATAACTTCAGATCTATTGGAATGACTGAAGAGTGATGAATAAAGTGAAACTCTACTAGACGTGGTTTTAATGACACTCTCGATTCTTAAGACTACTTCATAACCTATGCTCTGATCCCAAGCTTGTCACTACCCTAGAGTATACCCTAGAAGATATGGTATTATCAAATCATGGAACGACATAGCTTACCTCTCGGAGGTCTTGTAAAAGACCTTTGACATCATTCATTGCATACATGTATAAAATGTAATGTGAATTAAAACTTCTCAGACGAAATAATAATACAGCAAAATATCTTTTTCATAAAAGATCATAAGGAAAGACTAAGTCTAAAAGTCACCATCCTAGACACACGAATATCTTGGGACACGGCCCATACATTAACATATAGAAACATCTAAGTCTATTACAATACTTTCAATAAGGAAAAACTAAAAATAATGATGCTCTAGAATCTATTGAGGACTAATACGTCCAAACTTACACCTAAAATGAGAGTGTAAACGGTTAGTTTCACTTTATAAAACTCAACTGGTTGAGATCGTTCCCACAAAATATTTCTTTACAGACAATGTTTACTATCACTCTTACCCTATTTCTATTACTATCTCATAATGAACTTAAACAAAAAGTAATTTTAGGTATGAATATAAGGTAGCATGTTCTAGACATGAGACAAAGATTTAGATTTCAAATCTATTTTACAAATGATGACTAGGTATGGGTTTTCGTTGATTAAGAGAAACTAGGTTAGTTTTCACTATGATAAGAATTTGTGAAACTCTTCTGAAATCAGAGCTTTAAGAAATCATACTTTCACAAAACCTAGTGACTTATGTTTATAAAGTGCTTCCCAGGCTTATTATTGAATAATTGCTTGTATTTTCTCGAGCTACAATTGATTATTTTATAAAGAACTGGCTTAAATGGATGTGAGGGTGAAGTTATTTTCTCTCGAACTCTAACTTTCACTTCAATACAGTAAAGAGATTTATGCTTTTCCTAACAAGTGGTTTTCAATCGAACAACCACTTGATTAAGGCTAGTCTAAAGTGTGAACTCCTTAGATCAAATTAAAACCAAAGCTTAAATCTATGGCATGTGAAAGGACATTACTCTATGCTCATTTTGAAGATTCAAATTCACAGTCTCATCATAGATCCCACACACCTGATTTGGATACTTAATGATTCATAATTATGTATACATAACATTTGATAATGATTGAGAACATAATTCTAAATACTTACAATTAGAAATTGAAACTCGAAATCAAACTTTATAATCCAAGATTCAACCTTTCACTTGTTGCCAAATACTTTGCAAATAAAGATAAGTTCAAGAAATTCTAAGTTGTCTTCTTCCTTTTTTGTAAAAAACTCGATAATCAAATAATAGTTCAATAACGCCATAAATAATATCCCAAAAAATACTTGTGTCAAATGGGCAAGTTGGGTTGAAATTGGGATATTAAAATGGGTTGAAATCAAAATCAAGTTGGGTCTTTACCTGCCCAAGTTTACTTTGGGCTAAAATTGGCTAAAAGACGTGTTTGGTGTTGACCCACTCAATTTGACCCGATTAATCTCAATAATTTAGCATGTTGATATTAACTTTTATAATCATAATTTGAATTTCAGCTCAAGTGTTCTTTTGTTTTTAAAAAAAGTAACAAATGGGTAGATAAACCCTAAAAGATGTTAATAGATAATAATTAATTCCTTAAATAAAATAATCTATCTTAATAAAAAGATTTAAAACGGGTTGAAATTTGAAATGTAACTAGGCTCAAACGAGGATTCTCTTTAAATGAGTTATGCTTGAAATGGTTGAGATTGACTCCAATTCAAATTATCTTGAGTCCAACCTGTAAAATTTTGGGCGGGTTACCATGTTTGGGTTCAATTTTGACACGAACCTTTTTGAAAAGAGATCTAATGTAATTTAAAATACATGTTGCTTTCCTTCACGACCCCCATCATACCCCGTGAAAGGCATAGCGCTCCGCACATTAGTCCGTGGTCTTTCCTTCAAATCTCCAAATTGAAATCTTGTCACGGATAGAATCATAGACCATCATAATTATCACGGTCTGTGAAGACATCTGTGGTCTTCATTTCAACTTTTTAAACTTTGCACCCTTTGCCCTACTTTCTTGAATCTTGTTGACGGACAGAATCACAGACCATAAAAATTATCACGGTCTGTGAAGACATTCGTTGCCTTCACTTCAACATTCTCAACTTCAAACCTTTTTCCATGCTTTCTAGAATCTTTTTGATAGACAGAATCATAGACCATCAAAATTATCATGGTCCGTCAAGACTTCCCAAGTCCTAACTTCAACTTTCTAAACTCTGGACACTTTTCACTACTCTCTGGAATCTTGGAAAAGACAGACACACGGACCATCAAAGTGATTACGGTACGTGAAGACTTCAATACTCTTCACTTGAAGTTTCTCAACTTTGGACACTTTACACTTCTCTCTAGAATCTGGTTCATAGATTGAACCACGGACTATCAAAACGATTAAGGTCCGTAAAGACTCTTTGTGGACTTTACTTTAACTTTCTCAAACGTAGGTCTTCAGAATTCATCTATTGTCATCACACTTCACGGTTGCTTAAACGGTCTGTGAAATGTTCCACCGACCATCAAATGTTTGTGATTTACTGCTTCTTCACTTCATTGTCGCATTCTTCGTGCATCATCATCAAACACATCAAATCATACCAAATACACTCAATTGTAGTATTAGTTCTTTGTTTTAAGAGTTAAATTATACTCGCAATACCCTCAACTTAGAACCATTACTTGTTCTCAAGCGATAAGATATATTATCCACTTACTCTTCAAATTCTTTTCCAATTATTGACAATAAGCAACATCTATTTTCCACACATTTTGTTTCCCAGTTCACTGAATCTAACATATAAGGATCTAAACATGACATTTCACTATAGTCAATCATGCGTATGTCTTTAAGTTCTTTTCTCTTACTTAATCCACTGTCAAATGCAATACAATGTACTTACAACAAAGAAGTCCCTGGCTCAGAATGATTGGGACTGAGTATTACTCTCACGCTTTAAAATAAATTCCAGCACTAATAGCAACTAATATAGGCTTGTGCTTATTTTCTACACACTATCTTTAAAAAAATCAGAATAGGATCACTACAGCACTTTAATTGGAATGTAACATAGGCCCTTGTCTAGGTTAAGGATATCTGCATATTTGATTTCTTGAGTGACTAATACCTACATTTCCCAAAGTTTTATTCACAGACCCAATTATACTTGAATCGTTTGTTTTCTTTCTTTTTTTCATCCCAGCAGCCACACCTTATCCAACTCTCCTATTTTTTCAACCAAGACTACTTAGGCAAGTTCTAGTTTCTGCTCTTAGTGTTAGATATCAATAAATACTCAAACAGAGTTACATATGATTGAATTATCAAGTTTCTTAATCAACTTTTTAATCATCCAAACTCAGCAATATTCAACAAGTTAGAATATAAAAATTCATCCAATGATCCTAACCGTCAAAAATATGTTCAGAATTAGTTATTCATTATGTTTCTAGCTAGCAGCTGCATATCTGAACCTACTAAGATAAATTAAAATGAGAAAGAAAAACTCAAAATAAGGAGACAAACTCCAATTTCCATCGCTATTGAAGGTTTCTGAACCACCCCCTCCAAACAAGAAAGGACTTTGCCCTCAAAGTCGATATAACATGCTACATAAAAAGGGCGATGAGGAGGGGTCATACCAACGAATCTCTAGGCGCCAATATTAGGATCCACGCTGGAAGCTTTATCACCAGGTTCTTTCTCATAATGGAAGGATGCAGTGAGTATAGTAGACCCCTTAGGGGTGGGTGCTATGATGTTAGTGTGAGCATGTGCTCCATTTCTAAATGTGCCAACTAACAATTCATCTTGTTGTTCCTTCGCACGGGCTACTTGTCTCTTTCCAACCATTAGGATTCTTTGCAATCTCTTTTCTCTCTGATTTATTTGGCTCGAGCAACGAGTTAAGAGGAGTGTCCTAGTCGAGGTCACAAAGCTTATACTTCAGCTTTTTTGAATTGGGGGAATAGTTATTGAACCCAAATTTCATCAAGCATTTGTACATGAGGTTCCTGATTCAACATCTTCATTAGTCATTTAGGTAGTGAAGGAAGAGGAGGTTGCACCGATGCTTGGCTAAATTAGCAATCCGAGATTGTATATCTGCCAATTGTGACTTCAGCTTATCATTTTATGTCTGACTGGTAATGGGGAATAATTCTTGTACCCAATTCTCAATTCCATCTATTCGCTCTTTATGTAGTTCCAACTCCTTCTGGACCTTACTAGTGATGTCCTTCTTGGCAGTTGATACTTTGGTTTCAATCATTCGAGGTATTCGATGAACTATCTCATATGCTAATGCCATGGTCTGTCTTTGATTAGCAATAAATTTCTCATGAAAAGCAACTAGGTTGAAACAAAAGTACCTGAACTCTGTGTAGCGTGTTTTTTTTGTCGTGCTTCTGGGATTTTCCAGATGATTTACCCTGCTCGAATACTCTATGAGTTTGTGGAAATCCTTAATGGATTGGCGGATTATTATGCGATAATTTATTGCTGCAAATTTATCACCAAACAGTTTGTTTGCCAAATCTTGTATCTTTGACAGCAGAATGAGTCTTGATGCCTCATGACATTGATAAACTAAACTGTTGGGAGGAATCTTAGCTTGGAGACACAATTTCCATATCAGACAAGAGAAATCAAATGTCGATCTCTCATTTAGAGCTCTATCTCACATTTCATTATCTATGATTCTCTCTGTATTTATTTAGGAACCACTTTGTTTGTATTCCACAAGTTAAGCGAGGGATGGTTAATATATATTGTCATTCGTTGTTGGCTACAATTGCGCCCATACCTCAACTTAGGTTATGTGGTGGTATGGGATGCCACCTACTCATTTCACTATGTAGGCATTCCGAAAGGGAAGACTTTTGTGTTTTATTGGGTTTCTTTTAATGTCTTGCAATTATTGAGGGTCTTGTTTATCCCGAGTTGAGTGCACCAAAAGTTGTAGTCTTGAGGATCGCTTTGGTATGTATTGAAGGAGGCATATGCATATTTCCTTTATATTTCATCTAGTAAGTCTTAAGATAATCTTGAGGTATGGAAACTGTTACTGAAAATGAGTTCACTTTATCTTTCGTTATGGCTTGGAAGTCTATTCATTTAGAATAGGATTGTTCAATGTAATTTCTCTAGTTGAATTCATTGTGAATTCTTTAAATTACTCATTGTTATAGTTCAAAATAGGTCACTATAAGGGTCCTTTAATTTCACTGAAATATTTTTGAAGTTATTGTAAATGGTCCCTTTTGGTTTAAAATTATGGATTTTCATATCTAAGTGTTAAATAATGTTTCTTATGATGTTTTCCTTTTATATCCTTGAATGTTTTACTTAGATTGCATGAATTGTCATTTTACTAAAATGTCCCTTTTCACATATTTTTGCATATGCCATACTTAGTACATCATTTGTACTAACCCCATGAATTTTCTATACTATATAAGTATAGGTGGAAGCAAGATCAAAGTTTAGAAGGTAAAGGTTGGGAAAGTTCCTTTCAAGATAAAGTGTGTCCTCATTTATTCTAGGGCATAATTCCTATGTTCTTAGTTTCTTTATGTTAAGACTTATTATGTATTTCATTTCAATGTAAAGGGTCGTGTCCCCAAGTTAATTATGTCGTGTCTTTAAGTTTTTCTTGTAACAATAAGATTTCTTAAGTATTTACAAAATATTTCATTTTTATTAAGTTATTCATGAAAAGTTATAATTCAGCACTACTTTTCATGGCTTATATAATGAATGCTAGTTGAAGGGCTTGTACAAGACCCCAAAGGGTAAAGTACGCCCGGCCACAAAACGAGGGTTCCTCCTAACTTCTAGGGGTACTTCGGGTCGTGACAATCAACTAGTCTAATTCAATTAAATATATATTTATCAATATAATAACAATGAGACATCCATTGAATACCATTCTTACTTCATTCAATAGCCCATAAAAATCATAAGCATTAAGTCAATAGCAATTCAATCGGCTCAATAGTCAAAATATCTAAGAATATTCAATACGCAAATGATGAAACTGAAACAGCCTATAAACCAATTAATCCTAATCCATACATGAATCAAAAGCCCATAAAAATTAACACATGAATTCATCAATCTCAAAGTATGATCACATAACAAATATTTTAAGCCAATTTTGAGAGATTCGTGAAGATCAAGGGGGTTCATGGAGGATTTCATTGGAAAATAACAATTAAACATCAATAACATATTAAATTAATGTTTTAAAAACATTTATCCAAGAACCTAAGACTAAGAGTGGAAATTTTATTTTCATCTTTTTGATAACATTGAAAATCATCTTGGAAATTTACTCTTAATATTATATGAATGAAGAGGTGAAACTTTCCTCGACCCCAATAGGCTCGTATTTATAATGTGGCACGCTTCATATTTTAAACAAGACTCTACTAGATGTGGTTCATGAGGGAACTAAGACTCTACTAGATGTGGTCAAGTATGCTTGGCCACGAAACAAGGGTTCCTCCTAAAATCTAGGCGGTACTTTCGGGTAATGACACCAATGTGTCTAAGTCAATTAAATATATTTATCAATATATGATCAATTAGACATCAATTGACTAAAATCCTTAATTTATTTAATAGACCATAGAAAACAACACTGTAATCATAAGCATTAAGTAAATATAAATTCAATAGGCTTTATAGTTAAAATATCTATGAATATTCAATACATAATTGATAAAATTGAAACATCCTATAAACCCATTAATCCTAATCCATACAAGAATCAAAAGCCCAAAACAATACACACATGAATTCATTAATCTCAAAGCATGATCACAGAGCCCATATTGTTACCAAATTTGAAAGATTTTTGAAGATCAATGGTTCATGGAGGATTTCATTGGAAAACATCAATTAAACATCAATAGAATGATATCTTAAAGTTTAAAATCCATTTATCGAAGAACCCAATACTTAGTGTAGAAATTGGACTTTTCGTGTTTTTGAAAACATTGAAATCATCTTTGAAATTGGCTCTAAGGTGATAACAAGCGTCATATGAAGAAATACCATACCTTATTCGAAGAAACCAATGAAAATTGAAGAAGAAACTCCATTGCAGAATATTCTTCACACTCCATCTTCACCTTGAACTCTCATGGACGTTTTTGGAGAAACTTTTTGAGGGAATGTGCTTTTATTTAGAAGTTGGGGTTACAATAAGAGTTTGATGACTTATATACTCTTAAAATACCCATAAAAATAAAAAAATTGTCCTCACACTAAAAAAAATTGGGGTGAATTTACAAATTCACTCCTCCACTTAACCGAAACAGGCAGGAAAATAGGCAACCCATTGACGTCCACATCGACGGTCTGTGGTTTCACCCACGCCCTGTAGATGGGGTCTAGTTGGATGCACTTGCAACTCCTCAAACTGCAGGATTTAGTACCCATCTAATCCACCCAATGACGGGCCGTCTCCTGGTCGACTGGCTGTTGTTTGGGTCGTCGATTGACATTACCTGGCACTGTTGAGTTCTAAGTTGGGTTTCTTCTTTAAGGCCCTTTTGTGGGTTCTATGTGTAGTCGTACCCGGACGTTTCAAATAAAAAATTGATCTTATACGAGTTAAGGACCTACCACATTATTTTTATTCAAAAATAACACGTAAAACTCGACATAACATACATATACACACAAGGTCTTCTCAAGGCAAGTCTATCAAACGTAATGGACGTTTGACCTCCAAACTTCAAGAAACTCAATACGCTGACTACAAAAACTGTAATAACACATTTAATAACCTTATAAACTCATGAATAACACCTAATCACATAAAACCACATATGGGCGCATGGATGACTTAGTCGTCGCACGTCTTGGTCGCCTTGACGTTTGACTTCCAATGCACCTAAACTCTTAGACACTGCCTCAAACCCACATTATAAACAATTTTAGGACCACAGACCAGTATGATAACCATGTTAGGATATATCTTCACCAAGGTAAATTTTGGGGTCTTACACAATAGCTTTTAGTGGGATAATTAAATGCTTGAAAGTATCAAAAGGGAAGGGAAGGCACTTCACTGTTACATAGTGAAGCAATTCACTATACAGTAAATATAGGTTACTGTAAAGTTTGTTGAAAATGTCCTAAATTGCTTAAATGTTATATTATATGATTTTAAGGTGTTAAATGTTATTCTTATGATTATAATGTGATGTTTTTACATGAAACGATGCATATTTCTAATAAATTTTCATTTTCAAGAGTTTATGCATAATTGCCATACGAAGTAAAATTGTTTGTACTAATTCCATACTTTTTGTATTGTATAAGCGTGTAGGCGAAAGCTGAGAAGGATCGTGAAGGAGAGTTTTGATTCTAGATTCATTCAATCTTAGTTGAAGTATGTCCTCTATTGACTCTAGGGCATGTATAGATGTTATTTATTTCCTTTGAAGTACTGTAATAGACTAATTATTTCTATATGTTGAAGTATGGGTCGTGTGCCATGTATTTTCATGTTTATGTTTGATGAGATTGAGACTAAGTATTTCCTATTATTTTTAATGAAAGATGTTATTAAATATATTCTAAAGTTTTTTAAAAAGTTTTAGTTCCGCATGACTTTTTGTTATGTATATGTGATGAAAATGATACGAAAAGGGCTAGTGTAAGACCTTCGAGAGGTCAACTACGTCGATTGGAATTCAAGATTGGACATAAATTTTATAAATTAAATAGACCCAAAAGTACCTTACAAATGATGTAGGTTCAGGTAAGGACACTAGGTGAATTTCCCATTCACCCCTTAAATTAAACAGTCTCTAGGCAGCAATTGCAGGACACCATTGACGGTCACAAATGACGCCCAGTCGATCCATTGATGGACCCTAATGCAGGTCGACCTTTGGGCCTGAGGCTTGACAACACACTTACGCCTTAACCTGCATAAGAGTTCATCAACGAATTCACCATTGAATGGCCGTTTGTAAACAAATCGGGTGTCATTTGGTTCAGCCGATTGACATGCAAAGGTAATGTCTCGACAAAATTTGGGTCCTTCATGAAGGAATCTTGCGGGTCCCTTAGGGAGTTGCACTTGAGCATTTTACAATGTAAATATTAAAATTAACATGTAAAAGACCTTACACATAAGTTTCACCCAAAAAAATTCTATGCAACACGTCAAAAATGCTAGGCATCATCACGACACACACATGCATCTCCTAAGGGCTAACTTTAGAACGTCTTGGACGTTCATGGTTGTTTGACCTCTAAAATACATGAAACTAACCATACTTCCTAAAAACTTCATTTAAAATCATATAAGGACCACATAAGCTGATGACACACACAGAAACACATAAGGCCCCTCATAGGTGAGTAGTCATCGAACTTCTTGGTCGTCCCTTGATGTTTGACTTCCAAATGACTTAAAATAACCCAAGCATAATTTAAAACAATTTATTAACATGTTAAAAATACAATAGTCATAAGTGAGTGATACACTTAAAATTACTTCTCGAAAAGAAGTATAAGCGGTCGTATCAAGTAAAGAACCCAACAATAAGGTTGGGGTCTATCCACGTGCAAAAGGATTAAGAACTTACTTTAACCTATTATTACTTCTACATAGTCATGTACTTTCAAAGAAACAAGTTACAAAAAAGGGGGGTTTTAAGCAATAACAGTAATTAGCTATTTTTAAGTAGATAAGTAACATGTTCAATGATTTGATTTTAATCAAGTAATGCGAGAAACTAGGGCTTAAGTGTTTCCCACAGGTTCATAGCACGGTAACTCTAGCTATAACAATCCTTTCCTCGTATATTCAATGCAAAGTTGTAAATTATGTATCCCTAATTCCTTGGTCCGACACCTAGGAAATTTCACTCCGCACCTTGGTCCAGCTACGTGTGTATGCTTTACTAATACTTACATTTACATCATATTAAGCATCATAATCGATGTTTGGCTTAGTTGTTACTGCACATCAACCGACACTTGCCTATTAGATTGTATTTAATAAATCTACCTTGATAATTATTTTCTTATTATGTACCTCCTTGGTTCGGCAAGTGGCAAAAAGGCGAGTTCTAACGCGTCCACTCGCTGAAAAGACTTCTAAAAGAAAAAAATTATTAATACATGCAAAGGCACTATTCGGGAATTATAATTTTAACTAGGTTTTACCTTGTTATTTACCGATGGTTTCCGCAACCCTAGTTATGGAGTTTAGTTACCCATATTAATAATCATACAATTCATATTAATTAGATAAGAATTCATCCATTTACTTTGATGAGATTTAACAATATTTAGAAAAATACTTGAATTAATTAAAACATGAAACAAACGATTCCGGAAAATAAAGTAATTTTCACCAAATCCCAAAATTCAACACTTAGAACAATAAACTATAATTATCCAAGAGTCTAACCCAAAAAAAGAGTTTTTTTACAAGTATTAATAATAATAGAGTTCTAACAAAAGAGGGAAATCTATTCAAGGAAAATATGCCAAAAAAACGTCTGAGTTGATGACTGGCGTGACGGACAGTCGAGGCCCTCCACCGTTCCATGGTTATGTTTTTTTCTGCTGCATTCTTCACCAACTTTCTGTTACAATCGACGGACATGGATGACAGTCCGATGCGTGCACGACTGTATGTCGAAGGCTTCCATTCTTCCATACTTAGAATCTTTTGAAAATGGGTACTTCGGATACTTTCTGTTAACATTGATTGGTGTGAAGGATGGTCCGTCATGGCTATTATGGTCCACCGATAGCATCTGTAGATCCACACTTAGTTAGAATTCCTATACCTCTTTTCGAAGACTTTTTATTTATACGCAGATGGCCACCTATGGACCGTCGAGGTCACGATGGACTGTCGATGTCTACGTAGGTTGTCACTTTAGTAATTTACAACACAATTATCCTACGTTCTCCTTCTGGAAAGATTTCCTGCAAACAAAGAGAAAACTGCATTAAACCCAATACATAAAGCCTTAGACACACAATAAACATAAGGAAAAAGAATTTAAATTATTGTGAAACCATGGTACATCAACACTCTCAACTTAAATTTGTAATTTGTCCTCAAGCGACGCACTATGACTCACAAAAAAATCATTGCACAAATATATCATATTATTAGCTTTTTTTTTGCATTTATCTGGTAAAGAATCCTGATTATTTTCAAATTGATTTATGAATTCTATCACTATAAGGTTTGATCATGTGGATCAGACCATGACACAGAGTCACCACACACCGACACCTATCAACTTTGATCTATTTTTAGGTACCGATTTTTTGGTATTGGAACTAGTGTCCTCTTTTAAAGAAAAACATCCTGATTTTTCACACAATGATTTCAATTTTAGTATAAAGATTATTTATCAACACTCACTCTCAAAAAAAGTTCTCACCTCTTTTATACGTTTTGCCATAGGCATGCGCTTATTTTCACTTCTTTAAGTTTACCATAATGCACTATTAGGTTCACGACAGTACTTTCTTAGCTTGTAATTTAGGCTTAGAGTCAGGTAGGGTACATTTGTATATGTTTTAGTGACTTGTTGCCTCAATTTATATAACAGCTAAGCGTCGTACCTTTTTATTATTTTGTTCTGCCATTTTTCTCAATTTTCTTTAACCTTTCTATTCTCCCTTCTTTTTCCTTTTGTATAAGTGACTCCTCTCTTTTCTTGTATTTTTATTAATTGTCAAATCCTATATTTTTAATTTTCATTTAACTTTTCTTGAGTACATTTTCATTTTTTCTTTCTCTCTTTATAAATTCAACTCCAGTTTTCGGAGTATTCCTCATAATAGCCACCCTCAACTCTTGGCTTTGCCATGAGTCAATGTACACAATAACCAAAGTTGGGTCAGGGCCACGACACTGTTGTTTTCTACATTAACCACCCTCAAATTATGCTGTTGGCATAAATGAGGTTCACATGTCCAAGGAGGGATCAGGGACAACACATTTTTCCTATAAAAAATCAGTTGAGGTGAAAAAGAAAGGTCTATTTTAAGTTCTAATCATTTGGATCAAGAAAGAATTAATTTAATTAGGTTTTTCTGTTATTTAGGCTAAAGATTTTCTACATTGAACAAGGGACTATGATCCTTTCCTTATTGTCTTTTACGACTTAATTTTAGCAGGACTAACCAGGCATGTTCTAGCTCAGTATTAATAGTGGACTATTCAAATTTTCCTTACAATCACTTGATATATCATTACCCTACAAGATTAGGAAACACCTAGTTCGAATCTTATTTTAGAGTCATGAAATTCTATATCTCTTTGTCATGCTTAGAGCCACACATTTATCAGTTAGTGTGCCTAGTCATGCAACATTTCTTTATATCATGATATGAGTTTGTTTATCCATCATGCTTCATATTCCATTTCTATATACTATGTACAAAAGATACCAACATGCTGGTTCAACAATTAAAATTAGCAGTCTCTTGGGGAAAAAGAACACATGCAACAAAACCCCAAAAAAGGATCGTGAATTGGGTTAAACATTATGGGGAGATTTCTTGAAAGCCAAATATTGTCAAAGATCTAATCCGGTGAGTAAAAAATGGGATACTGGAGAGTCTTTAACCTGGAAACATATGCTAGCTATTAGACAACAGGTGGAGCAGCACATTCAATGGAGACTTCGAGCTTGGAATAGTTCCTTTTGGTGGGACAATTGGCTGGGCACAGGGCCATTAGCACACCACACCAGCACCAGCAACAGGCTCAACAAGATCACTGTGGCAGAATTTTGGGAGAATGGAGAATGGAAGCGGAACAAATTGATGGAGTATGCACCAGCCAGCCATCTAAATAGCATTCTTGCCATGGAGATTCCTCAACAACAACAACTAACAGATCAGCCTGTTTGGACCCTCAACAACCATGGTAAATTTAGCTGTGCGACTGCTTGGGAGCAAATCAGGGAGAAAAAGGATAAGAATAAATTCTTTTCTTTTTTATGGCACAAATCTATTCCTTTTAAATCTTCGTTTCTTTTATGGAGAACACTAAAAGGTAAACTCCCTACAAATTATAAGTTAACTAACTTTGGCATTGAGCCATCATCTTGTTATTGTTGCTTTGGCAGAATTGGTATGGACAGCATCGACCACACCTTTAATTCAGGACCATTTGCAACTGCAGTTTGGAAATTTTTTGCAGCCACTGCAGGAATACAACCTGAGCAATCAACACTACAGGCGAGGGTAAGACAATGGTGGACAGCAAAGCCACGAAATGCAGGACATCATATACTGCTGCAAGCCACGCCAGTCTTCATTTGCTGGAACTTATGGAAGAACAGGTGCGCAAGTAAATACGGAGGCAAAGTCACTAATATCAGCCGCGTCAAGTATGCAATCTACAAGGACACATACAAGATGTTGGAAAATGTCTTCCCTCACATCAAATGGCCTGCCAGTTGGGCAACATTGATCCAAAAAATCGAACAATGTAAACACATCATCAACGTGTGGATGGTAGCATGGAAAAGACCTCCACATCATTGGATCAAGATCAATACAGATGGTAGTGCCTTCACTAACACAGGGAGGATTGGAGCTGGAGGTATTCTCAGAGATAACGAAGGTAAATTGGTGAGGGCATTCGCAAAATCTCTTGGAGAAGGATCGAACAACAAGGCTGAAACGGAGGCTGTTCACATTGGACTATCTTGGGCATTGGAACTAGGTTACAAAAACATACACATAGAGTTGGATTCGCAGTTGGTGGTACACTGGATCACCAAGGAAACAGCCCCTCCATGGACTGTTGCAAACCAAATTGAGGAAATCCAGCAGCTCATCTTGCGAACCCAGAATTTTAAATGCTCTCATATCTTCAGGGAAGCAAACAGTGTAGCAGACTCCCTCGCAAAACATAGTCACAACACAACAGCTCTCCAAATATACTTTAATGCCTATCAACTACCCAAAGACACACAGGCATACTACCAAATGGATCTACAGAGCATGCCATCCTTTAGAAGAAAGAAGACTAAAAAGATTTTTGAACCTCCATGAAGGTTGGATCTATTCAATTTGGCTATATTCAAACAATATAGCTACTTTGAATAGGATATAGTATAGTTAGTTCATAATCTCTTCTTGTAAAGGGAGAGTCTCCCTAATTTATGATTCCTAGATACTTTGTAACGAGAGGAGTCCTCTCCTTAGGTTATAGTATTTTGGTTTCATCTTTTAATTGTAAGGGGAGGAGTTGAATTTCAATAGGAAGTCGACTCCAAACCATCTTAGGATTGGAGGTTAGGTTTTATGTCCCCCTCCTTGTATTTTGTTATTTTATATTAATGTTAAATCCTGGGGGTGCTGCTCAGCCCCTACCCCTCCAAGGGTTATTAAACTAAAAAAAAAATAAAAAAATTGGGTTACTCAGACTTTACCCTAGCACTCACATTCCATTTAACCCACCCCTCCAAAAAAAAGACATTCAATTTTCCACAATGCATAAAAGTATATAAAATAATATGGTGGGTGAAGTAAACCTAAGGCGCACAGCTTCGGCAATCAAAAAGAAGGCTGGTCCGGTTGCCCGTAACCCGCTCCCTCTGTAGTCAGGACACCTTCTGTAATGTCCTCAGCAGCCTCATCAACTCTTGACCTAGACGCCCCAGCAGCCAACTTTATAGCCCTCAACTAGCGGTCCTCCTTATGATTAAGAGACGCTCTCCTCGCATCTTTCAACTAATTGTGCTCCTTCTTCCGTGTCAGGGACTCCTCCTAATCTCTAGCATTGTGCCTCTTTGCACGCTCTTGTTGTGGAGGTGGTGACATTGTGACAGTGGAGAGAAAGGCAGCCAACACTGTGTCCCCATCGAGCTCTGTAGAAGGGGCCTCAGACTCCGTCACCCGAGCCTCTAGTATAGTATTTAAATATACTCTAAGACTCTCTACAAAATCATAAAGAGCCTTCACAATTGTGGTAGGGTCCGGTCGGGAAAGAACCCATAAATCAGCAGAGTCCAAGCGCTGGTGGACCTCCATGAAACTCTGCTCAGTTGCTGGGCCATCTTCCTCTCGAAGCACTCCTTTGCCTTAGCAACAGACATTTCCATCCCAGGCTAGATGTGGTGCAGAAGTGTGGCAATTTGGGCCTCATGTTTATGGACCCTAGCTTGCCAGTCGGGACATACTCAATGGTGTTGTTAGGATCGGATGTAGCCAGATTAGCCCCTTCAGCCATCTCTACCATGGTTGCCTGGTTCTCACCTAGATGTTGCACCTCTATATGGAGCCCTCTGTTTGAAGACAACTCATTGGCCTCATACCGAATGAGGCCATTATCTACTATGCCAGATGGGGTCTTGACCACATAAATGTGCCGCACATGCACTCCTGCTAACCTTTATAGAGAAAAAACTATGCAAGGGAAAGGGTATGTAGTAGTGACTTTGAAGGCCCTCTCGTGACAATATTATTAGCAGAAGTGGGAGAAAGGTCAATGTCGGACCAGTAGCCACAAAAACATGACTGTGAAGGTGAGGTTAGCCTTCTTGATACTTCCCTTGGGTTCCAACATCCAATCGATAGTCCCACCATCGATGGAAAGGTAGTGTGTGATCCAATGCTTGGTTGTCTCTCTCAACTCAGGCTCACGCTTGGATCGGTCATCTTTAAAAAAATTCCATTGATATTTAAACACGATGGTGATAGGTGTCCAGGTGTCATCAATGTCGCTACCATAGAGATATCTGCGTATGGCTGGCAAGGAACTGTGAACCCGCTTGCCTCGGACTCGGACGTAAACAAAATCATCATGTTTGGCTGGGGCTTCTCACCTATCTAGCATAGATCGGAGAGTCTCCACATAGGAGTCATAGAACTCTAAGACCATCTCCTCACTGTAGCGGCCTGAATCCCGAGCCGTCCACTCCAGCCGATGCCTGGTGAATATTTCATGAACAGCCGGCATGTTGGGGAGAGTCCCTGTAAGGACTCGCCACTCAATTTTTAGTGTCCGGGTCATGACCCCCTTCTCATTTGGCAGCTTACAGTTGGTGTATATTAGATATTTCCCCTTACCACACCAATGATTGGGCTGATAAGCAATCGGGGCAGAGACGCTTGTGTGGGGTGCTGGAATAATGTTAGCAGTATCAACATCATCAGACAAGGCATACTGGGACGCGGTGGTGGGTCTAATATCCTCTTTAATTCCATAGACCTCCTAAAAAAACCGAAAACTTCCTCTGAACCTAGAGCATCCTCGGAGCTAGATGCTCCCTAAGATTGTACAGTAGACCGGGAAGGTGTGCCAGTTAGTATGCTCTCCTCTTCAGACTGGGAGGCAGTAACTACGCCGGGCTCCATATTGGAGTGGGAAACAAGGGTAGGAGTGCGGGTGTTTGGTGGCACATACTATGGATCATGCTCATCATGTGAACCTACGATAAACTAGTTCGATGGGTCTACTGACATTGAAAACTCTCGTGAGTAGACATGGTCGTGTTTATGTGCCATCTGTTCCTATAGAGAGTAGTACTTAGTACAAGAGGAAGTAGCAAATCATAGAAAAGAAATAAAAGTGCATAAGTATAGAGTGTAGGATGGACACATTGACGGTCCGTTAAAGGCACAACGGTCTGTCATGGGGGTCAGTCGATGGACACTTAGAATTAATTTTAAAAACATCAAAAACAAAGGTTCTGACAATGTCGACCATTATGTAGGATGGACTGTCGAAGAGACGAGGGTCCATCATAACGCTCCGTCGAGACACTTAGATTAAATATTAAAAACATCGGAAACAAAGGTTCTGATGTCGATTGTTGTGAAGGAAGGACCGTCGAAGGAACGACAGTCCGTCAAAGTTGTCCGTCATGGGACAGTTTGAGTAAACTAGGGAAGGTAGGTATAACGGACCCTAACGATGGTCAATCGATGGACCGACGGTCAGTCGACAGGGTGTTTTACACACCATTAGGGAATAGAGTTATTCAACAAAACTTTCATACCCTATCATACTAATTTGAAGTATTATTAGAAGCCTATTTTTACTAAACATTTACCAAGCATCCCATCATTCGTAGGGCATGAATTGTCCTATTATTAACATGCATTTTCGACAGCCTATCAAACCCTAGGTCAGAACATAGTCATGCTTACACACTCTTTTTTTAACAATACAACCCCATCCCTTTATATTTCAATGTTCTAAGGGACTTAGGACATTTGTGTGGAAGTTTTAGCATGCAACATGGTAAAAAAATAAGTACCCAAACAGTTACACATCACAGTAATCAGTAATATTAACAAACGCTAATCTGAGGATCAGATCAACATACTAACAACTAATGTACAAGAATAAGAGTAAGAACTCTAAAAGTTGAACAACAGCAACAACCAATATGAACACCGACCCACAATGGACTAAAGAAACTGAGAGAATTTGGGAGAGAAAGGGACTGTGGGAATTTGGGGAAAATGTGGGAAATCAAAAGATGGAGAGGGAGTGGGAGTTAATCGTAATGAAATGGGGAGAAATTGTAGGAAATGAGGCGAGAAACAGTTATGAGGGGTTATATGAAGAGGTTGGAACATTAAAAGATTAAAACTTTTAATATTCAGTCGGACGGGTCGGGTCGGGTCGGTGGGTAAAGATGTGACAATCGTCTAATAAAAATAATGGCATGACCTAATGAACTTTAGGACTAAAGCAGTGAAAGCGATGTCCTTGTCATAGGACTGAACCACTCGAACAAAGTTAGATTAGCGGAATGCAACTTCTTGACTGACGAGCTTCAATATGAGATTCAAGAAAAGCATGCAAAGAACACTAAACTAACGCAATGAAGGCGAGTGCCAACACTGACTCAGACACACACGTGGATCAAGAAATTCTCTAGAATCTTTAAAATGAACATAGTGTATCATCCACCCTTTTGAGAGAAGTGAGAATTTTTAAAAAAGAACATTATATTTAATAAATCCTTTATAGAGAGTATTTATATATGTAGTAGCGTATATTTTTTACGCTTGGAGGGGTAGGTTGTTTAGGAATCATGTAAGAGTGCTGGAGATTTAACGAGTCTATTATCGTTGTTGAGCCCATTTATTCGGGTCGCCTCTTAGAATCAAAATCTCTCTGGCTCACCTACCAGTTTCCAATACGTTCACTGAGATATCGCGTGGTTAAACTTCTCGAAAGCGTATGTTGACAACTTCAGTCAAATCAATTCATTCTATTCCCAAAGGCGAATCCTAACCAAAGAAAATTTGCCTTGGTTCTGTCTTTAGTGTTCACGCTTGACAATCTTTTCATCTAAGGAAACCTGTACACCATTAAATTGTGAAAAGTTGCTAAAACCTGGAAAATTTGCTTGTTTAAGGAGTTATTACCACCATACCTTCTTTTCTTTCTCCTCTTCCATAGCTCCCAGACAACTACACAGGGAAATGCTTGATATAACGGCTTCTGATATACATTTGCAGGGTGTTTCCACCACCTTTGAAATACCTGCTGTAAGATAACACCATCTGTAATACCTGCACCGCATTCTCATTCCCATAAGGAAGAAGAGCGCCGTGAAAGAATTCCGTCGTTCAGTAGAAAGGGACAGGTTAGCAGCTTCAGGATTACCCGAGCAGTGAAAGAAAAGTAGGGTTCAGGCTAGTCGTTCCTATTTCGACTATACGACTGGGTTCTAAACCAAAAAAGGGCATTTGATAGAAGAGCAAGTTTTAGTGGCATAACAAAAAAGCCTTCCTCGTCATTAATATCTTTGCTCGCGTTGTTGTTTGCGAGGTCTTGATCATTTACATGGACCTACTTTTCATTCCATTTATGGGAATTTTATGATCTATTAACCGTCCCTAACAAGCGATCGACTCATGTTTGAGCATGATGAATCCCTTCGTGCCGATCTGTTCCCAATCCACCTTCTGGCCTCATATGAGATTGGAAAATTGGAGCATTTTATCCATCGGTGGATGAAGAATCGCAAACATAATAATTTTTGGTTGACCATGTTCCCAGAAAAAAAGATACTTTCAAGAAAGGATGAGCACGACTGAAATGGCATACAAAGTAAACCAAGAGCTTCCACGCAAAAATGATAATTATTGTAGGAATGGCTTTATCCCAGACAAATTGAGTCCAAGCTTGAATTCCTGTTCGATTTCTTATCCATTCCTAACAAGCTTTAAGAGTGAATGACTCACTACGATTCTTTTTTCCATATCCCCCTTTCCTCCTGATGAGATGTGAATATACCATTATTCCTGATATGATAAACTACTCTGTGAGCCAAAAATGCCTCGATATCATTGAAAAAGCAATTTCCATGTGTGTCAAACACAAGCAAAGCCCTAGACTACAAGTGAAGAAATTGGGTTCAACTAAGCCCTTAACCCAAGATGAAGTAGCCTTAACCCGACACAAGAGGGGCCATGTAGGATAGTGGTCTTAGTCAGCCCAAGATAGGTTGTTAACCAAAAAAGAGAAGTCCCCTGAAGAGGTTGAGGGGGATAAAGAAAATGCATGTATTGATAACATATCTATCGCCCTTCCTCGGTCCGTCCCCATAGCAAGCTTCGTATTGTCTTCCCAAAATAGGTAAGCTAGTCATATAGCTTGCTTAGCACAATGTTTAGCATTATTGCTCCTTTAAATTACTCGTACCGTAAGAGAGCGTAGAGGAACGAACAGAGCATCTCTCATAGCACCGTAAGGCAACGAAGTTGCTGCATTACATAGAGGTCTCTAAGATTGCTGGTAAGAATCGCTATTGCAAGTCTATCGAAGCCTATGCTAATTATTTATTATCAAAAAGTGAAAACCCCCTGCCCTTCCCACCTGGGGCAAGACCTAACCTAAGATAAGACAGTTCCCACCCTCAGGTCAGGGAATAGAGCTAACTTCATCGGAACAAGTCGTGTTTTAAGGGTAAGAGTCATTCCAATTGATTAGGTGAAGAGTCTCTTTGGAGCGAGATCCATTACCACGCCTAACTAAATGAAAGAAAGTAAGAGAGAGAGTGGACGCCTATTTCCTTAATGAAAATAAAGGACATCCTTATCTTATGGTTGTCACTAAATGAATCTTGTAACTAATGTCGCCAAAGAGGCTGAGGTGAGTATTGTCGCATCGCCTCCAACAACTTCTTTTGCTTTGTAGCTACGACTTTTATCCTTCCTATGTGGTTCGTAAGTCTTTCTTAGTTTAGACTTCTAAAGACAGCTAGCGTCCCTTGTTCTTGGTCTAGCCTGTGAAGGATTTCTCTTGATGTTCTTTTTAGTTTCAGTGAAGTGCTTATCGGTCTTAACTTCCGATTTAGCAATTTTTGTGATAGAAGAAGAGTATATTATAGAATAGACTATACCCCTAGACCCGGTAGAGAAAAGAGATTAGACTAGTCATTGCGCTAGTATCGTCTACGAGCCTCCACGCTTCGATTCGTTTGCTTTCCCTTTCTCACTCTGAAAAAAAGAAGAAAGCCTTGCTTTGCCTCCTTCCTTCTTCGCTAATTGAAATCTAGACTCACACGTCTTCTTATGAAGATTATGGATTTCTCACTTTTTTGATTTGAAATAGCACTAGGCTTCACACATGTAATTGGAGTCTGTTTCGGGGCCGCTATAATTATCTAATTAATGCATTGCAACACCACAAACAATGAGACTTATCTCTTGCTTACCTGCCCGATGGGTAGACCCAATAGAATAAATAGAATAAGAGGCTTGACCTAGAGTTCTTCTCTTCCCCCTTGAAAAAAAAAGGGCGTTCATTTGGTATGAGTAGCCTACGATCCCTTACTTGATGTATTAGATAATTGCCCTATAGCTGGTTAATCCTTTGAATCATAGGAATGGCAAAATCATTAGATACCGTGCTTGGAAGATCTCACCACAGGCGTACTAAAAGCGCGATCTTGAAACTAGAAACTCTGGTTTTGAACAAATGAGCGGATAGGCTGTGTCGCCTGCCTTTCGATTGATACAGGTGTTGGAGCGATCCTGGTCAGGGAAGGATAAGACGGCGCCTCACATATGGGCAGCAAGAGGGGGCTTATGCACCGATGGTGGGGCCTTATGGGGAAGGGCCCAACCAAATAGGGAAAACGCACCCCCTACTCCAAGCGCACCTCTATATCGACTGAGTCACTCTTTTTATCTTGTCGGTGGAATTGGTGAACCACGCGAGCTGGTTAGATGCGTGGGGCATAGGGCTCGTAGTACCCCCTTTGATTGTTCCAACCTTTTCTTCTCTTCGATAGTGAATCACCTACTAAAGAATGAACAGGTGGTTAGTCTGATTCACATAGGGCCCTATTTAAACAAAGTATATATTTACTTTTGACCCCCCAAACTAGAGTAGCTTGGTGGGGAAGTCAAATTAATCCTTGTTCATAAATATGATTCTCTGGTACGAAATGGGCCACTTCAAATAGGTTCATTGCTCCGGTCCAAATTACGATTAATCCAGCATGGGCTACATGATCCCCAAGTAGTTTACCGGATAAATTGAGTTTTAGGGCATTCCCGACCCACCAATCGAAACCAGTGGTTTCTTGTTCATGACCAGCTAAGGCTAATGTTCTTTTTGCTTTCTACCTTCTACTCTTTCTGTTTTCTACTATGCTCTATTGAGTTCTGTTAGTGCTTTCTCGAAAGGCTAGCTTTATATATGGGTGGTAAGGACTTTTGTTCTTCTTGGCATCTGTTATTTTGGCACAAATCTTTTTGTTTCATACAAAGAAAGAGTTCGAGAAGGTTCAATTGGCCGAAATGAATTTCTAGATTCGCAGATTTATCAACATTAAGTTCGTAAAAAGAACCAAGTTCTTGTTAGCGATTATTTATGATAAAAAAATGAAATTATGAAAACTCTTTTGTATTATTTAGACCCTTCTGAATGAGCTTGTATATGATGAGAAATTTAAAAGAAAAAATGAGATTTCAAAAAGACATCAAATCAACAATTATTCTGCTCAAAACAGGGAAATAGAATAAACTAGAACAAACCGGAATTTTTTTTCATTAATAGTCGTTACATGGTAGGAATCTTACACACACATAGACCATCCACACAACTAAACATACCATTACAAAGTTAACCACAGAAGCATTGAAGACTACTAGTGATACATGCAAACACAACAAAGACACTTAGCACAGGACTAGATCTCCACTAAACAAAGAAAATGAAGAAACACACTACTTTGTGTCTACAGAAACTTATTTGAACCTTGTTAAACTCCAAAGAGTTGACTGACTCTTAGTTAATTCTGCCGCGGATGCGGAAGGCCATCCTAACAATAAGGGCTTCTCTATATCGGGAAAGGTTCCTCCCCTCTTCTTGCAACGTCTCCAATAGAATGCTCTTACTTCATATTTACCTTAGTAAGTCATCAAATTTGGTGATTTTTGATCCCTAGTTTCTATGGGGAACTAAAGAAGAAATACAATTGATTCCTCCATTGAAGTGATTCTCACTTCTCCTTGTTCCTGTTTTGAACTCCTCCCCGGGTAGTTCCCAATGTTTGGCACTTTCCATACTTCATGGGTGCAACATCAACAAATTCGCTCATGATCAAGTTACAACCTAAGATCTATGACCATATTATGTTAACTGTTCGTATTTCGTTTTTTCTAATATGACCGGCATATCTATGATTCTTTTCTCCCAAATGAAGCAGCAGGCATCGGTACGTAAAACCTATAAAAAGGAGATGATTGTGGCGCGAAGTACTTTTATGCACCTACGTCATTGGGCTCGCGTGCAAAAGGTGGGGCTCATAGTCTTCCAGGCCTACTCTGTGGGATTCTAGTACCGAATAATGTCTCGCAGGACCAGAAGGAGTGCACGCCAAGTTAGATAGAGCAAAAGGGGGTCCTGTCAAGTTAGTCCAACATTCATTCGCAAATACTCTAGTGAAATTGAGACTGCTAAACCTCGCAAGCTAATTCACGTGTAGGCAGCGCTGTCTGTCGTACTGTTGAATTTTCTTACTTTGTCTAAAATAGGACAGCGAAGACAGCCCACAAACTGAAACTTTCTTTGCTCTCGCTCGGCTTGT
This sequence comes from Solanum peruvianum, assembly GCA_027705065.1. Classification (NCBI taxonomy): domain Eukaryota; kingdom Viridiplantae; phylum Streptophyta; class Magnoliopsida; order Solanales; family Solanaceae; genus Solanum; species Solanum peruvianum. The sequence goes on from JAKWJD010001757.1 coordinate 39,473,253, forward strand.
TCCCACCTGTCTTCTTCCAACTATAGTGAAAGATCTTTCACTTCACCATAGTAGGAACCTCACTAGCCCTTCTTTACTTTACTATTTTAGGGGGTGGGGGTGAAGGGGGGGGGTTACATAGAATCGAGGCAAAGTGGTTTATGATTGAATCTTACAGGCATTCTTATCATTTGGTAGATCAAAGTCCATGGCCTATTTTGGGTTCACTCAGAGCTTTGGCAACAACTGTAGGAGGTGTGATGTACATGCACTCATTTCAAGGGGAAGCAACACTTATATGTTTGGGCCTCATATTTCTCCTATATACCATGTTCGTATGGTGGCGCGATGTTCTACGTGAATCTACGTTCGAAGGACATCATACAAAAGTCGTACAAATGGTTTTATTCTGCCTATCGTATCGGCCTCCAACGCCTATAAATAGAAGCTTCTTTCTCTATTTGGCAAACAAAAGGGAGATATGGATCCAACTACCACTTAATGGCATTCTCAAAGTAATCAATGAATTTTAAACGTTGGAAATGAAAGGCGTGAACGTCAGCAAACGCTTCATGCTTTTTAGAGCATGTGTCTGCTGTTTTTCTGGAGCGGGTGGTACAACACATTTAAGAGATCCTTAACCAAATTCAAACCCTGGAAGAAGAGGGGGCTGGGATAGTGGCGACCATTCTTAACCAGTTCGGAAAGGGTTCACTCATGCTGGAGGGACCATCCCCACATAGTGATCGGTCATCTAGTTCACGCAAATCCGCAGAAGTTATCACGAACGAGCCACATGCAGGGAAACTTGCATGTGTGGTTCTGGCCAGGCTTTCCTGAGGTACCTTATAACCTTGCTGCTGCTCGCCGGTGGTGCACCTCTCCTAACTATTGTCATTTATTCTGGAATAATCTTTTTAGGAGGGACAATTTTACATATTTCTGCCAAATCCTTCTAATATTAAGTACGGCTAGTATAGAAATCCACCAACAAGATTCTGGAACTTCCAAACCAAAGAAATGCAAGTTGAGAAGGAGATTTTTTCATTATGCTTCAATAGAATGAATTCGGTAAGTGTAGAATAGGCCTTATGGTTGATCGAAGGTGGTGTGACACTTGAACTCAAATCTATCTGACCTTCAATACATCTTTGTCTAGCCAGCTCATAACAAAATGTTAGACCAAGGCTGACACAACGAATTGGTTGAGGAAAAAGAACCCCCAGCGACCAAGCACTCCCGCCGCCAAAAGCGGAGACCGAAGAACCGCCAGGTTGTCGAGGACACGGTTGAAGAGTAGATGTTCCTCGACACTGAGGGCACCCGCGAAGAGCGGGGGATTTCGTGACATTTTTGATTGGCTGTGTTGTATTTCTAATAAGTTTTTTGATGGAAGGCATGTTGAATCGTATACATAATATGATGGGTTGGTTTAGGTTGATCCTAACTTAATGTTGGTGAATTACTTCTATTTAATAGAATATTCAATTCGAAGATAAAATCTCAAATCACAGATTGAATACTCCCGGCCGGTTCCGCCAGGTAAGGCCAGGATTTGGTTTGGGGAATAACGGGGCCATACATATTCAGGGGGGGGTATAGACCACGTGAGTATTGATGCAGCTCTGTGGGACGCTCATCGGGCCTGATAGGTGGTGGTATCATACCCTTCTAAAAGGAACTGTACGTGACACTCTCGCGTCATACGGCTCTATCCCGGAAGTAGGACCTTCCTTTTTCTTTGACCAACGGGCCCCCAAACCTTTCTTATTTCGTGCCGAACCGGGTCACCATCTTCGAACTTCTCGTTTGATGAGACCCCACCCCAGGTGTCGTTGTTACCCCTAGATCGAAATGGTACGATTAACTCCGGTGCTTCTTGCTGGTGGAGGTTGGGAGTATCTCAACTATGAATAAGAAGTCAAAGAAGCCCTAGATCCGCCTCTTACTTACCTACCTTCCCGGACTAGCTAGTCAGGGAGAAACATTCTTATCATTAGTAGTTCTGGCACGATAGATTCATGATATGTTACCTAATGATGGGTAAGTGGGAATGGCTCGTTATCGTGCATTCAATCCATTTCCCTTGGAAATGATGGTCAAGGAAAACGCTGTTTTCATCCCTTTAGATATATGAAAATACAATAAGGACAACTGGGTAGGGAAAAGAAAGGAAAGAACTGACCTATATTCGCAGATTTAGGGGTAAAATTCTAAAAAGCCTAATTAAATCCCTTCGCTAAAGGTTTCACTCTATAATCTTATGAGTTACCACTGAAAGAGAATTCGAGAAAGGTGAAAATAGGACTTCTATTCTGATTGTTCAGCTATTCCGCGTAGAAAGAGGCGCTACTGTAGAGTGACTGATTGCTTGCCCGGGTTGAAGGGAGTCGAACCAATTTTCATCTAATTGAACCTTCCCGAACTATTTCTTTTTAAGAACCAAAAAGATTTGTGCCAAAATAATAGATGCCAAGAAGAACAAAACTCCTTTGACACGCAATGGATCTTGAAGTACTATTTATGCATTTCCCCCATACCAAATCTGCTGCGATTCCTGGCATATGTACACCAGAGTAGCTAAGGCAACCCCATTCCAACTCTCATTGTATTTGAAGTTGAGTATTTATCTTCTATTGTAGTCAGTGAGAAGCTAAGTTCCGTTTTTAGCTTTAGGATGTCTTTGACTGCCTGAACAGACTAATCTACGCTCAGCCAACATTCCGAACTTGTCGCAATACTGACAGTTCAGGGGATAGCAGAGAGAGAAAGGAAAAGAAGTAGTTCCGAAAGGAGACTACACCTAGCTAGCGCGCTACTCACCTTAATGATACACTTCGACAGCTACAAACTAAGACGCTTCAGATCAAAAGCTACATCCACTATCTGCATTCACCCTGACAGGCTAACTCGAGCTTACCCAAGCCCTTACCACCTGAACCACCAAGACTAATGTCTACTTATACCTTTGAGGGTCCACTTATACTATTGATAAAGTATCTAAATTAATAAGGCCCCGGTTGTGTTTTTATGAAAGATGAAATTCAATCTAACAAGCCGACTACCTTTGGCTACTACAAGATCTTTATAAACCAAAGAATGAGCCTACACACTTCCGCACTAAGCAGGCAAGGCCAACTACACAAGAAAGAAGACTTTTTCAATTGGCAGTGGTGCATATTTTGGTTGTTTCGGTACTTCTGTTAGATTTTCACCATTATTGAGTAATGCCTGAGTCGCAACATCAAAGTGTGAGCCAAATTGAGCAAGGGATGCCACTTCGGAATATTGCATGAATTGTCATTTTACTAAAATGTCCCTTTTCAAATATTTTTGCATATGACATACTTAGTACATTATTTGTACTAATCCCATACATTTACTATACTATCTAAGTATAGGTGGAAGCAAGATCTATGTCTAGAAGGCAAAGGTTGGGAAAGTTCCTTTCAAGATAAAATGTGTCCTCATATATTCTAGGGTATAATTCCTATGTTCTTAGTTTCTTTATGTTAAGACTTATTATGTATTTCATTTCAATGTAAAGGGTCGTGTCCCCATGTTAATTATGTCATGTCTTTAAGTATTTCTTGTAACGATAAGATTTCTTATGTATTTAAAAAATATTTCCTTTTTATTAAATTATTCATGAAAAGATTTAACTCCGCACTACTTTTCATGGCTTATATAATGGATGCTAGTTAAAGGGCTTGTACAAGACCCGAAAGGGTCAAGTACGCCCGGCCACGAAAGGAGGGTTACTCTTAACATCTCGGGGGTACTTTTGGGTCGTGACAATCAATGAGTCTAATTCAATTCAATATATATTTATCAATTTAATAAAAATGAGACATCCATTTAGTACCATCCTTACTTCATTCAATAGCCCATAAAAACCATAAGCATTAAGTCAATAGCAATTCAATCGGCTTAATAGTCAAAATTTCTATGAATATTCAATACTGAAATGATCAAATTTAAAAGCCTATAAACAAATTAATCCTAATCCATACATGAATTAAAATCCCATAATAATTTACACATGAATTAATCAATCTCAAAGCATGATCACATAACCAATATTTTAAGCCAAATTTGAGAGATTTGTGAAGATCAAGGGTGTTCATGGAGGATTTAATTGGAAAATATAAATTAAACATCAATAACATATTATATTAATGTTTTAAAACCATTAATGCAAGACTAAGACTTAGAGTGGAAATTTTATTTTCATCTTTTTGATAACATTGAAAATCATCTTAGAAATTGTCTCTTCATATTATATGAATGAAGAGGTGAAACATTCCTACCACCCAATAGCCTCCTATTTATAATGTGGCACGCTTCATATTGTAAACAAGACTCTACTAGATGTGGTTCAAGACACAACTAAGACTCTACTAGATGTGGTCAGGTATGCTTGGCCACGAAACGAGGGTTCCTCCTAACTTTCTAGAGGGTACTTTCGAGTAGTGACACTCAATGTGTCTAAGTCAATTCAATATATTTTTAAATATATGATCAATTAGACATCGATTGAATAAGATCCTTAATATATTTAATAGACCATATAAAACTACACTATAATCATAAGCATTAAGTTAATATAAATTCAATAGGCTTGAAAAAAATTCTATTAATATTCAATACTCAATTGATAAAATTGAAACATTCTATAAACCAATTAATCCTAATCCGTACATGAATCAAAAGCCCATAACAATATACACATGAATTCATTAATCTCAAAGCATGATCACAGAACCCATATTGTTACCAAATTTGAGAGATTTTTGAAGATCAAGGGTTCATGGAGAATTTCATTCGAAAACATCAATAGAATGATATCTTAAAGTCTAAAATCCATTTATAAAAGAATCCAAGACTTAGTGTAGAAATTGGACTTTTTATGTTTTTGAAAACATTGAAATCATCTTTGAAATTGGCTCTAAGGTGATAACAAGCGTTATATATGAAGAAATACCACACCTTATTTGAAGAAACAAATGAATATTGTAGAAGAAACTCCATTGTAGAATAATCTTCACACTCCATCTTCACCTTAAACTCTCATGGACGTTTTTGGAGAAACTTTTGGAGGGAATGTGCTTTTATTTAGGTGTTGGGATTACAATAAGAGTTTGATGACTTATATACTCTTAAAATACCCATAAAAAATAAAAAAAATTGTTCCCACAGTTAAAAAACTTGGGGTGAATTTACAACTTCAATCCTCCACTTAACAGAAACAGGAAGGAAAACAGGCAACCCATTGACGTCCACATCTACGGTTTGTGGTCTCACCCACGCCCTGTAGATGGGGTCTCGTTGGTCGCACCTGCAACTCCTCAAACTGCAGGCTTTCAATACCCATCTAAGCCACCCACTGATGGGCCGTCTCCTGGTTGACTGGCCGTTGTTTAGGTCGTCGATTGACATTACCTGGTAGTGTTGAGTTCTAAGGTGGGTTTCTTCTTTAAGGCCCTTTTGTGGGTTCTATGTGTAGTCGTACCATGACGTTTCAAATCCAAAATATATCTTATATGAGTTAAGGACCTACTACATTATTTTTATCCAAAAATAACACGTAAAACTCGACATAACATACATAGATTCACAAGGTCTTGTCAAGGCAAGCCTGTCAAACGTCATGGACGTTTGACCTCCAACTTCAAGAAACTCAATACGCTCACTATAAAAACTATAATAACACATTTAATAACCTTATAAACTCATGAATCACACCTAATCACATAAAACCACATATGGGTGCATAGGTGACTTAGTCGTCGAACGTCTTGGTCGCCCTTGACGTTTGACTTCCAATGCACCTAATGTCTTAGACACTGCCTCAAACCCACATTATTAACAATTTAAGGACCATAGACCAGCATGATAACCATGTTAGGATATATTTTCACCAAGGTAAATTTTGGGGTCTTACACGATAGCTTTTAGTGGGATAATTACATGCTTGAAAGGATCAAAAGGGAAGGGAAGGCACTTCATTGTTACAGAGTGAAGCAATTCACTATATAGTAAATATAGGTTACTGTAAAGTTTGTTAAAAATGTCCTAAATTTCTTAAATATTATATTATATGATTTTAAGGTGTTAAATGTTATTCTTATGATTATAATATGATATTTTTAAATAAAACTATGCATATTTCTAATAAATGTCATTTTCAAGAGTTTATGCATAATTGCCATACGAAGTAAAATTGTTTGTACTAATTCCATACTTTTTGTTTTGTCTAAGCGTGTAGGTGAAAGCTGAGAAGGATCGTGAAGGAGAGGTTCGATTCTAGAGTCATTCAATCTTAGTGGAAGTATGTCCTCTATTGACTCTATGGCATGTATAGATGTTATTTATTTCCCTTGAAGTATTGTAATAGACTAATTATTTGTATATGTTGAAGTATGGATCGTGTGCCATGCATTCTCGTGTCTATGTTTGTTGAGATTGAGACTTAGTATTTCCTATGATTTTTAACGAAAGATGTTATTTAATATATCCTAAAGTTTTTTAAAAAGTTTTAGTTCTGCATGACTTTTTATTATTTATATGTGACGAATAATACGAAAAGGGCTAGTGTAAGACCTTCGAGAGGTCAAGTACGTCGATTCGAATTCGAGATTGGACCTAATTTTTATCACTTAAAAAGACCAAAAAATACCCTAAAAATCATGTTGGTTTAGGTAAGGATGCTGTGTGAATTTCCATTTCACCCCTTAAATAAAATAGTTTGTAGGAAGCAATTGCAGGCCACCATTGACGGGCAGAAATGACGCCCCGTAGGTCCATTGATGGACCCTAATGTAGGCCGACGTTTGGGCCTGAGGTTTGACAACAAACTTAAGCTTTAACCTCCATAAGTGTTCATCAACGAATTAACCATTGACCGGCCGTTTGTAAACAAATGGGGTGTCATTTGGTTCAGCCGATTGACATGCAAAGGTAATGTCTCGACAACCTTTGGGTCCTTCTTGAAGGAATCTTGCGGGGCCCTTAGGGAGTCGCGCCTGGGCATTTTACAATGTAAATATGAAAATTAAAAAGTAAAAGACCTTACACATAAGTTTCACCCAAAACAATTCTATGCAACACGTCAAAAAATGCTAGGCACCATCACGACACACACATGCATCTCCCAAGGGCTAACATTAGAACGTCATGGACGTTCATGAACGTTTGACCTCTAAACTTAATGAAACTAACCGTACTGCCTAAAAATTTCATTTTTAATCATATATGGACCACATAAGCTCATGACACACACAGAAACACATAAAAACACATAAGGCCCCCCATAGGTGACTAGTCATCGAACGTCTTGGTCGTCCCTTGACGTTTGACTTCCAAATGACTTAAAATAACACAAGCATTATTCAAAACAATTTATTAACATGCTAAAAAGACAATAGTCATAAGTGAATGATATGCTTAAAATTACTTCTCGAGAAGAGGTATAAGCGCTTGTATCAAAGTAAAGAACCCAACAACGAGGTTTGGGTCTACCCACGTGCAAAAGGATTTAGAACTTACTTTAACCTATTATTTCTTCTATTTAGTCAAGTCCTTTCATAGAAACAAGTAACAAAAAAGGGGGGTTTTAAGCAATAACTGTAATTAGCTATTTTTTAAGTAGATAAGTAACATGTTCAATGATTTAATTTTAATCAAGTAATGAGAGAAACTAGGGCTTAAGTGTTTCCCACATGTTCATAGCATGGTAACTCTAGCTATAACAATCCTTTCCTCGTATATTCAATGCAAAGTTGTAAGTTATGTATCTCTAATTTCTTTGTCCTACATCTAGGAAATTTTACTCCGCACCTTGGTCCAACTACGTGCTTATGCTTCACTAAACCTTACATTTACATCATATTAAGCATCATAATCGATGTTTGGATAACTTGTTACTTCTCATCAACCGACACTAGCCTATTAGATTGTGTATACTAAATCTACCTTGATAATTATTTTCTTATTATCTACCTCCTTGGTCAGGCAAGTGGCAACATGGAGAGTTCTGACGCGTCCACTAGTTAAGAGGACTTCTAAACGAAAGAATTATCAAAACATGCAAAGAAACTATTTGAGAATTATTATTTTAACTAGGTTTTACCTTGTTATTTTTACCGATGGTTTCCACAACCCTAGTTATGGAGTTTAGCTACCCATATTAATAATCACACAATTCATATTAATTAGATAAAAATTCATGCATTTACTTTGATGAGATTGAACAATATCTAGAAAAATACTTGAATTATATAAAAACTTGAAACAAACGATTCCGGAAAATAAAGTAATTTTCACCAAATCAGAAAATTCAACACTTAGAACAATAAAACTAGAATTATCCAAGAGTCTAACCCCAAAAAAGCGTTTTTTTACAAGTATTAATAATAATAGAGTTCTAAAAAAAGAGGGAAATCTATTTAAGGAAAATATGAACAAAAAAACTTCTGAGTCGATGACTGGAGCGACGGGCAGTAGAGGCCCTCCACCGTTCCATGGTTATCTTTTTTTCTGCTGCATTCTTCACCAACTTTCTATTACCATCGACGGACATGGATGACAGTCCGATGTGTGCACGACTGTATGTCGATGGCTTCCATTCTTCCATACATAGAATCTTGTAATGATGGGTACTTAGGATAATTTCAGTTAACATTGACTGGTGTGAAGGACTGTCCACCGTGGATATGATGGTCCGCCGATAGGCTTCGTAGCCCCACACTTAGTCAGGATTCCTCAAATTCCTTTAGAAGACTTTTTATTTTTACGACGATGGCCACCTATGGACCGTCGAGGTCACGATGGACCATCGATGGGTACGTAGGTTGTCACTTCTCCAATTTACAACACAATTATCCTACGTTCTCCTTCTGGAAAGATTTCCTGCAAACAAAGAGAAAACTAGATCAAACCCAATACATAAAGCCTTTGACACACACTAAACTTAAGGAAAAACATTTAAATTATTGTGAAACCACGGTACATCAACACCCTCAAGCGACGCACTATGACTAACCAAAAAATCATTGAACAAAAATATCATAATATTAGCTTTTTTTTGCATTTATCTAGATATGAATCCTGACTATTTTCAAATTGATTTATGCATTCTATAACTATAAGGATTGATCATGTGGATCAGACCATGACACAGAGTCACCACACACCGACACCTATCCACTTTGATCTGTTTTTAAGGTACTGATTTTTTGGTATTGCATGTGGTGTCCTATTTTAAAGAAAAACTTCCTTATTTTTCACACAATGATTTCAATTTGAGTATAAAGATTATTTTTAAACACTCACTCTCAAAAAAACATCTCACCTTTTTCATACTTTTTGCCATAGGCTTGCCCTTATTTTCACTTCATTAAGTTTACCAGTATGCACTATTAGGATCACGACAGTTCTTTCATAGCTTGTAATTTAGGCTTTGAGTCAGGTAGGGTACATTTGTATATGTTTTAGTGACTTGTTTCCTCCGTTTATATAACGGCTAAACTTCCTACCTTTTTTTAATTTTATTCCCCCATTTTTATCAATTTTCTTTAACCTTGCTATTATCCCTTCTTTTTCCTTTTGTATAAGTGACTCCTCTCTTTTCTTGTATTTTTATAAATTGTCAATTAATTTATTTTTACTTTGCATTTAACTTTTTTTGAGTCAATTTTCGTTTGTTCTTTCTCTCTTTATTAATTCAACTCCAGTTTCCGGAGTATTCCTCATAATAGACACCCTCAACTCATGGCTTTGCCATGAGTCAAGGTACACAATAACCAAAGTTGGTCAGGGCCACGACACGGTTTTATTATACATTAACCACCCTCAGCATATGCTTTTGGCATAAGATGAGGTACACATGTCAAAGGAGGGATCAGGGACAACACATTTTTCCAATAAAAAATCAGTTGAGGTAAAAAAGAAAGGTCTATTATAAGATCAAACCATTTGGATCAAGAAGGGATTAATTTAGTTCGGTTTTTCTGTTATTTAGGCTAAAGATTGTTTATATTGAACAAGATCCTATGATCCTTTCCTAATTGTCTATTACGACTTACTTTTAGCATGACTAACCAGGCATGTTCTAGCTCAGTATAAATAGTGGACTATTTAAATTTTCCTTACAATCACTTGACATATCATTACCCTACCTGATTAACAAACACCTAGTTCGAATCTTATTTTAGAGTCATTGAGTTCAATATCTCTTTGTCATGCTTAGAGCCACACATTTATCAGTTACTGTGCCTAGTCATGCAACAGAACCCCAAAAGAACACATGCCAAAAAACCCCAAAAGAGGATCATGAATTGGGTTACTCAAAGTTTACCCTAGCACTCACATTCCATTTACCCCACCCATCCAAAAAAGATATGCAATTTTCCCCGATGCATAAAAGTATATAAAATAAGATGGTGGGTGAAGTAAACAAGATGGCTTGTTCGGTTGCCCGGAACCCGCTCCTTCTGTAGTCAGGACACCTTCAGTAATGTCCTCAGTAGCCTCATCAATTCTTGACCTAGACGCCCCAACAACCAACTCAATAGCACTCAACTGGTGGTCCTCCTAATGAATAAGCGAGGCTCTCGTCTCATCTTCCAACTTATTGGGATCCTTCTACCGAGCCCGGGACTCCTCCTCATCTCTAGCTTGGTGCCTCTTTGCACGCTCTTGTTGTGGAGGTGGTGGCATTGTAGCAGTGGAGAAAAAGGCAGCCAACACTGTGTCCTCAGCGGGCTCTGTAGAAGGGGCCTCAGACTCCGTCACCCGAGCCTCTAGTATAGTATTTAAATATACTCTAAGACTCTACACAAAACCCTAGAGAGCCGTCACATCCGTGGTAGTGTCCGGTAGGGCAAGAACCCATAAATCAGAAGCATCCAAGCGTTGGTGGACCTCCATGATCCTCCGCTCAGTGTGCAGGTCCATCTTCATTTCAAAGCACTCCTTTGCCTCAGCAACAGACCTTTCCATCCAAGGCTAGATGTGGTGCCGAAGTGTCGCAATTTGGGCCTCAAGTTTATGGACCCTAGCTTGCGGGACCAGTGTAGAAGATGGGATATAAGGGGAGGAGCTCACCACCCGGGATATATTCAAGTGGTGTCGTTAGGATCGGATGTAGCCAGATTATCCCCTTCAGCCTTCTCTACCATGGCTGCCTGGTTCACACCTAGATGTTGTACCTCTATACGGAGCCATCTTTTTGAAGACAACTCATTGGGCTCATCCCGAATGAGGCAAATATCTGTTGTGCCAAATGGGGTCTTGACCACATAAATGTGCAACACATGCACTCCTTCTAACCTGCATAGAGCAAAAACTATGCAAGGGAAAGGGTAAGTAGTAGTGACTTAGAAGGCCCTCTCATGACAATATTATTAGCAGCAGTAGGAAAAAGGTCAATGTCGGACGAGTAGGCACAAAAACATTACTGTGAGGGTGAGGTTAGCCTTCTTGATACTTCCTTTGGGCTCCAACACCCAATCGATAGTCCCACCATCGATGGAAAGGTAGTGTGTGATCCAATGCTTGGTGGTCTCTCTGAACTCAGGCGCAAGCTTGAATCGGCAATCACTAAAAAACTTCCATCGATAGTCGACCACGACGGTGATAGGTGTGTAGGTGTCATCAACATCCCTATAATAGAGATATCTGTGTATGGCTAGAAAATGGCAACCCGCTTGCCTCGGACTCGGCCGTAAACTAAAGCAGCATGTTTGGATGGGAATTCTCACCTATCTATCTTAGATCGGAGAGTCGACACATATGACTAATAGAACTCTAAGACCATCTCCTCATTGTAGTGGCCTGCATCCCGAGCCTTCCACTCCAGTCGATGGCTAATGAATTTCTCATGAACAATCGACATGTTGGGGAGACTCCCTATAAGGACCCGCCACTCTATTGTTAGTGTCCGGGTCATGACCACCTTGTCATTTGGCAGCTTACAATTGGTGTATATTAGATATTGCCCCTTACCACACCAATGGTTGGTCTGATAAGCAATCGGGGAGGGGACGATAGTGTGGGGTGCTGGAATAAAGTTAGCAGTATCAACATCATCAGATGAGGCATACTGGGATGCGGTGGGTGGTGCAATGGCCTCCTCAATTCTGTAGACCTCCTAAAAACCAAAACATCCTCAGAACCGAAAGCATCCTCGGATCCAAATGCTCCCTAAGATTGTAAAGTAGACCTAGAAGGTGTGCCAGTCAGTATGCTCTCCTTTTCAGACTAGGAGGCAGTAACAACGCCGGGCGCCACCTTCGTGTGTGTTGATCTATTGGAGTGGGCAACAAGGTTAGAAGTGCAGGTGTCTTGTGGCACGTACTATGGATCATTCTCATCATGTGAACCTATGATAAGCCAGTTCGACGGGGCGACTGACATGGAAAACTCTCGTGAGTAAACATGGTCGTGTTTATGTGCCATCTGTACCTATAGAGAGTAGTACTTAGTAAAAGAGGAAGTAGCAAATCATAGAAAAGAAATAAAAGTGCAGAAGTACAGAGTGTACACTACACCATTTTCGGCCTACAACAACACCACGTATGTGTAGCCTAAACTCTCAAAAAGTGTGGCCTTTGATAAAAGGCTACAGTTTTTGACATTAAGCAACACTTTTTACGGGCTGCCCAAAAGAAGCGTAACCTTTGACATTAGGCAACACTTTTTAAATGTTGCCATCTTTGGCTACACTTATAAAGCGTAGCCAAATAGGTATAACGGCACGCTTTGAAGACGTGCATTAGCAACACCTATTTTTTTTAGACTACACTTAAAAGCGTTGCCTTTTTAGATTTATTGGTCACACTTAAAAAGTGTTGCCTTTTATTGGTCATCTATTGCAACACTTTCAAAGTGTAACTTTTTATCTACCTAGAGCAACACTTACAAAGTGTAACTTCAACATTTATAATCCTACATGTAGCTCAAATATATATAATATATTTACATACATACAAGTGACCTAAAACACAAAATGAACTAATTAATTATTAAACTGAAGCTAGATATTTCATTAAACTTCGAGAAATATTTCATGTACAACCAAAACATAGTATGTGTTGTGTACATACCCATACTTATACATCAATATTCTAAATGTGTACACAATAAATCAAATATGTATTTAAACTTTTACAATATTTCAAAAACTCTTCATCATCTACTTCAAATTTGATCACCTCCATTTCCCTACACAAATAAGATATTGGTAGTTATATAGAAGAGGTAAGAAGTTAAGATTGCAACAATATAGAGAGGCAAGAAATCCAGCAGTTACAGAAAATTAGATTGCATCTTTTGATGTTCAAAGTAGATGCCTACTTGTCTTTTGATGTTCAAAGTAGATGATCTTCCCTTAGGTGTCTAGAATTCCATATGAGTTCAACAACAATGAATAATTGAATTAGGGTTCAAACATCATAAGAAACAATATAAAATATTTGGTGTTATACAATAACCATGATGCACGCAAACTAACACGAACACTAAAGGAAAAGGAATTAATGAGGAGACACAAACAATTAGATTCTCCTAATAATTATTTGTTTATTTGTTTGTAGTTATGGAAGCATGCCTTCTACTAGGATGTCAAATTTTATGGTTCTAACATGGATATTCTATATAATAATAAAGAAAATAGACTTTACTGACATAAATAGTTATATATAGAAGCAGCAGTTACAGAAAACATTAACAACAAATCTGCAGTTTGCAGATTCCATACCATGCCAATGTTCCATACAAATGGCCAAAAAAACAGTGAAACAAAAGAAGCAAGACCTTAGCTCAATTTAAACCAAGTACATTAACAACAACTAAAGAGAGACAAGTCCAGATTGTGGATTACAACAGCAGCAAAAATTAAAGAAAATTAGATTAGTTTCCTTGTGTAGTTAATATGTTCCACACGATCAAACAAGGACACTAAATCTGACATAGCAAAACTACACTTCAACCATACCAAAAAAGCAAGATTAATAGTGGTCAAGAGAAACAAAACCTTATCTCAATTCAAACAAAAGCAACTAACAATAAATTACCAATGATGAATAGCAAAAACAATATATAAGTTAATAAGCAAGATCAAAGATCTGTTATACATATCCTGTGCAAATACGTTTCTGAGTTCTTAGGAAAATCAGAATTGACAACAACTTTAACTACTTGAATATCAATTCCTCTAGTAAACAAATCTGTTCCATCAAGAATGAACAGAAAATTAAGAAATTTAACAATTAATCAATTTGAAATTTTAGCTATAACGGAAAGCGTGATGGACCGTCGTAGCCATGACGGTCCGTCCTGCATGTTCATCATGAAGATCAGAGAAGTAGCAGAAGAAACTTGCAAGTATGGGACGACGGAGTCAACAACGACCCATCATGACCACGACGGATGACCACGATAACCCGTCATGACCTCGACGACCCGTCATGACCACGACAACCTCTCATGACTACGACGGTACGTCGCAAGGTCCACAACGGCTCGTCGTGACCACGACGTCACGTCGCGAGGTTCTTCGACCTAGTAAAACATAAAAGCTCCAGGCGTGCATACCAACACAAGATACTACCTTTTCCACTATCTACAAATTTTGCATTGTAACTATACTCAGGAATAAGGGTAACATAATAGTAATGGTAAAATATGTAGTGCTGTATATTCAAAGGCACGATAACCTATCAAAGTGAGAGTCACAAACATAAGTAAAGTTGTGTTTCTTCGTAAATATTAGAAGTCGGCACAATACTAAGACATAAATGTATGAGATGTGAAGAAAAGAAAAATACCTTTTGATGGACAAATTACAAACATGTTACAACTTTTGCTTAGAATCAAAGAATTTATGAATATGACAGAACCTCATAAGTTCCATTACCTTCGACTTGCAGCCATGAACCTCACATGTATTACTGATGACCGCATTCGTGTTGTTCTCTTCGTTTGTACAGTACCATTATTATTACTCTTATCGACATCTTCCTAAAAAGCACTCATTCAAGACTTCCAGAAACGCTCTCTACGCTTGAGATTTACTTCCTCCATTAACGAACAATAAGAATCTATGTATATACGCTGGAGTTAAAGCCATGAATCCCACATGACAAAGAATCAACTGATGTAGGTAAGAACTACGAGCAATACTCCCAAAAATAAAAATAAAAATTGTATCAACAAAGATAAGAATATAAAACCTTAATTTTTAAATATGTAACAACGCTCAAGCAATAAACCCAGAAACCGTACACGTCGAAGTTTAAAGATAAACGTTTTACCAAACAAAATCCCTTCAACATAACTAATCATTAAGAATTCAGCTTCTTAACTGAATCGTGTGTTATGATATTCAAGAAAAAAAATCATCAGGTTTTGATTGTCTGAGATGAACAACAAAATCTTGAAACCTGAAAAAAATTATAGTTTTGCTTCATGAAAATTTCAAATTTGGAGCTTCAATGTCTTGAGCTGAGTGGGAATTTTTTCATTCTAGAAATTGGGGATATATTCAATTTATTAATGTTTATTTTTTAGCCAATATAAATGGGAGGGAGTGTTAAAATATTGAAGGAAAAAAATAATTTATCGAAAATTTTTAAGGCAACACTTATACGGTGTTGTTTTTTCAATTATAAAAATAGGACATTTTAGAAGTGTGGCCATATATGTAACTAAGTGTTGCCAATAATATCATATTGTGAAAACACTTATAAAGTGTATCTTATACCATTAAAGAGTACACTTTCAAAGTGTTGCCAAAAGTATAGTAGCTAAAAGTTAAAAATTTCAGCTACGCTTTAAAAGAGTTCCCAAAACTACTTTAGGCAACACTTTACAAGTGTAGTCAAGAATTAGTGTGGCCGTAGGCCTATAATGGTGTAGTGGTAGGATGGACCCATTGAGGGTCCGTTAAATGCACAATGGTCTGCCATGGGGGTCCGTCGATGGACACTTAGAATTAAATTTAAAAACATCAGAAACAATGGTTCTGACAATGTCGACCATTATGTAGGATGGACTGTCGAAGAGACGACGGTCCATCATAACGGTCCATCGAGAGACACTTAGAATTAATTTTTAAAACATCTGAAACAAAGGTTGTGATGTCGATTGTAGTCCGTCAAGGGACACTTTGAGTAAACTAGGGAAGGTAGGTATAACGGACCCTAACGATGGTCCATCGAGGGACCGACAGTCAGTCGATGGGGTATTTTACAGACCTTTAGGGAACAGAGTTTTTCAACAAAACATTCATACCCTATCATACTAATTTGAAGTATTCTTAGATGCCTATGCTTACTAAACATTTACCAAGCATCACATCATTCGTAGGGCATGAATTTTCCTATTTTTAACATGCATTTTCGACAGCCTATCAAACCCTAGGTCAGAACACAACCACGCTAACACACCCTATTTTTTAAACGATACAACCCTATCCCTTTATACTACAATGTTCTAAGGGACTTAGGACAGTGTGGATGTTCTAGCATGCAACATTGTCAAAAAATAAGTACCCAAAAAGATAGACATCACAGTAATCAGTAATATTAACAAAAGCTAATATGAGACGATCAAAACAACATACTAACAACTAAAGTATAGGAATCAGAGTATGAACTCTAAGAGTTGAACAGCGGCATCAACCACCACAAACACCGACCGTCAATAGACTAAAGAAACTGGGAAAATTTGGGAGAAAAAGGGACTGTGGGAATTTGGGGAAAATGTGGGAAATCAAAAGATGGAGAGGGAGTGGGAGTTAATGGTGATGAAGTGGGGAGGAATTTTAGGAAATGAGGAGAGAAACAGTTATGAGGGGTTATGTGAAGAGGTTGGAACTTTAAAAGATTAAAATTTAACATTCAGTCGGACGGGTCGGGTCAGGTCTGTGGGTAAAGAAGCTACAATCGTCTAATCAAAAAAATGTCATGACCTAATAGACTTTAGGACTAAAGCAGAGAAAGAGATGTCCTTGTCAGAGGACTGAGCCACTCGAACAAAGTGAGATTAGCGGAATAGAACTTCTTGACTCATGAGCTTCAATATGAGATTCCAGAAATGCATGCAAAGAACACTAAACTAACTCAATGAAGGCGACTACCAGAACTTACTCAGACACACACATGGATAAAGAAATTCTCTAGAATGTTTATAATGAACATAGTGTATCATCGACCCTTTAGAGAGAAGTGAGAATCCTTAAAAAATTAACATTTTATTTAATCAATCCTTTAGAGAGAGTATTTATATATGTAGTAGTGTATATTTTTTACTCTTGGAGGGGTAGGTGATTTAGGAATCATGTAAGAGTGCTGGAGATTTAACGATTCCATGATTGTTATTGAGCCCATTTATTCGCGTCACCTCTTAGAAACGAAATGTGTCTTTCTTTACTACCAGGTTCTAATACGTTCACTGAGATATCGCGTTGTTAAACTTCCCAAAAGTGTATGTTGAGGGCTTCAGCCAAATCGATTCGTTCTATTCCCAAAGATGAATCCTAACCGAAGCAAATTTGCCTTGGATCTCTCTTTAGTGTTCGCGCTTGACAATCTTTTCATCTTAGGAAACCTGTACACCAGTAAATTGTGAAGGGTTGCTAAAACGTGAAAATTTTACCTGTTCAAGGATATATTACAACCGTACCTTTTTATCTTTCTCCTCTTCCTTAGCTCCCATAAAACTACACAGGGAAATGCATGATATAAGGGCTTCAGATATACATTTGCAGGGTGTTTCCACCACCTTTGAAATACCTGCTGTAAGATAACACCATGTGTATGACCTGCACCGCAATCTCCTTCCCATAAAAAAAGTAGAGCGTGGTGAAAGAATTCTGTCGTTCAGTCCAAGGGGCAAGGTTAGTAGTTTCAGGATTACCCAAGCAGTGAAAGAGAAGTAGGGTTCTTTCCTATCGATCCAATTTAGATTGTACGACTTGGTTCTAAACCAAAAAAGTGAATTTGAAAGCAGAGAAAGTATTAGTATCATAACAAAAATTCCTTCCTCGTCATTAATATCTTTGCTTGCGTTTTTGTTTGCGAGGTCTTGATCATTTACATGGACCCATTCTTCATTCCATTTGTGCGAATTTTTTGATCTATTAACCGTCCCTAACGAGCGATCGAATCATGTTTCAGCATGATGAATCACTTCGTGCAAACCTGTTCTGAATCCACTTTCCGGCCTCATATGATATTGGAAAAGTTGATCATTTTATCCATCGGTGGATGAAGTATCGCAAACATGATAATTTCAGGTTGACCATGTTCCCAGAAGAAAGATACTTTCGAGAAAGTACGAGCAGGACTGAATGGCATATAAATTAAAATAAGAGCTTCAACGCAAAAATGATAATTATTGTAGGAATGGCTTTATCCACGACAAATTGAGTCTAAGCTAGAATGCCCGTTCGATTTCTTATCGATTCCTAACCAGCTTTAAGAATAAATGACTCACTACAATTTTTTTCCATATCCCCTTTCCTCCTTATGAGATGTGAATATACCATTATTCCTGATATCATAAAAAACTCTATGAGGCAAAAATGCTTCGATATCATTGCAAAAGCAGTTTCCATGTTCGTCAAGAACAAGCAAAGCCCTAGACTACAAGTGAAGAAATTGGGTTCAACTAAGCCCTTAACCCAAGATGAGGTGGAGCCTTAACCCTACAAAAGAGGGGCCATGTAGGATAGTGGGCTTAGTCAGCCCAAGATAGGTTGTTAACCAAAAAGGAGAATTCCCTTGAAGAGGTTCAGGGGTAGAAAGAAGATGCATTGATTCATAACATATCTATCACCCTTCCTCGGTTTTTCCCCATAGAAAGATTTCTATTGTCTTCCCAAACTCGGTAAGCTAGTCATATAGCTTGCTTAGCACAAATTTTAGCCTGCTTGCTCCTTTAAATTACTCGTAGCGTAAGCGAGCGCAGAGGATAGAACGAAGCACCTCTCGTAGCACCGTAAGGCAACGAAGTTGTTGCATTGCATAGAGGTCGCTAAGATTGCTGGTAAGAATCGCTATTGCATGTCTATCGAAGAATACACTACTTATTGATTATCAAAAAGCAAGACAGCAGCCCTTCCCACCTAGGGCTATCCCTACCCTAAGATAAGACGGTTCCCACCCTCAGGTCAGGGAATAGAGCTAACTACATTCGAAGAAGTCGTGTTTTAAGGGTTAGAGTCATTCCACTTGATTAGGTGAAGAGTGTCTTTTGAGCGAGATCCATTACCACGCCTAACTAAATGAAAGAAATTAAGAGTGAGAGTGGCCGCCTATTTTTTAAATGAAAATAAAGGACTTCCTTATCCTAAGGTTGTCAATAAATGAATCTGGTAACTAATGCCGCCAGAGAGGCTGAGCTGAGTATTGTGACATCGCCTCGGACAACTTCTTTTGATTTGATGCTACGACTCTTATCCTTCCTAAGTGGTTCGTAACTCTTTCTTAGTTTAGACTTCTAAAGACTGCTTGCCCCACTTGTTCCTGCTTTAGCCTGTGAGGGATTGCTCTTGTTGTTCTTTTTAGTTTCAGTGAAGTGCTTATAGGGCTTAACTTCCGACTTAGCAATTTATGTGATAGAAGAATAGTATATTATAGAATAGACTATACCCATAGACCCGGTACAGAAAACAGATTATACTAGTCATTGCACTAGTAGCGTCTACGAGCCGCCACGCTTAGATTCGTTTGCTTTCCCTTTCTCACTCTGAAAGAAAGAAGAAAGCCTTGCTTTTCCTCCATCCTTCTTCGCAAATTGAAATCTTCTTATGAAGATTATGGCTTTCTCACCTTTTTGTATTTGAAATAGCACGATGTTTCACACATGTAATTGGAGTGTATTTTGGGGCCGCTATTATAATCCAATGAATTCATTGCAACACCCCAAAAAATGAGACTTCTATCTTGCTTACCTGCCCGACGGGTAGATCCAATAGAATAAATATAATAAGAGGCTTGACCTAGAGCACTTCTCTTCCCCCCTGAAAAAATAGGATGTTCATTTGGTATGAGTAGCCTACGAGCCCTTACTTGATGTCTGCGCTAACTGCCCTATAGCTGGTGAATCCTTTGAATCATAGGAATGGAAAAATTAGTAGATACCGGGCTTGGAACATCTCACCACACGCGTACTAAAAGAGCGATCTTTAAACTAGAAACTCTGGTTTGGAACAAATGAGCGGATAGGTTGTGCCGCCTGCCTTTCGATTGAAACACAGTTCAGGAGGCCGATCTCGAATGCTACAATTGTGGGAGTGATCCTTGACAGGGAAGGCTAAGACGGTGCCTCGCATATGGGCAGCAAGAGGGCGCTTATGCCCCGATGGTGGGGCCTTATAGGGAAGGGCCAAGCCCAATAGGGACAACACACACCCCACTCTAAGCGCAACTCTGTATCGACTGAATCACTCTTTTGGTCTAGTCGGTGGAACCGGTGAACCACGCGAGCTAGTTAGAAGTGTGGGGTAGAGGGCTCGTAGTATCCCTTTTGATTGATCTAACCTTTTCTTCTCTTCGGTAGGGAATCACCTACTAAAGAATGAACAGGTGGTTAGTCTGATTCACTTAGGGCCCTATTTAAACAAAGTATTTATATACTTTTGACCCCCCAACGTAGAGTAGCTAGCTGGGAAGTCAAATTAATCCTTGTTCATACATATGATTCTCTGGTACGAAATGGGCCACTTCAAATACGTTCATTGCTCCGGTCCAAATTACGATTAATCAACATGGGCTACATGATCCCCAAGTAGTTTACCGAATAAATTGAGTTGTCAGGCATTCCCAGCACACCAAGCAAAACCACTGCTTTCTTGTTCACGACCAGCTAAGGCTAATGTTCTTCTTGCTTTCTACCTTCTACTCTCTCTATTTTCAACTGGGCTCTCTTGAGTTTTGTTAGGGCTTTCTCGAAAAGCTAGCTTTATCTCTGGGTGGTAAGGACTTTTGTTCTTCTTGGCAGATGTTATTTTGGCACAAATATTTTGTTTCTTACAAAGAAAGAGTTCGAGAAGGTTCAATTGGCCGAAATGAATTTCTAGATTCGCAGATTTATAAACATCAAGTTCGTAAAAAGAACCAAATTCTTGTTAGCGATTATTTATGATAAAAATGAAATTATGAAAACACCTTTATATTATTTAGACCCTTCTGAATGAGCTTATATATGTGAGAAATTTACAAGAAAAAAACAAGATTTGAAAAAGACTTCAAATCAACAATTTTTCTGCACAAAACAAGGAAATAGAATGAACTAGAACAAAGAGGATTTTTTTCATTAATAGCCGTTACTTGGTAGGAAGCTTACACACACATAAAACAACCAAAAAACTAAATACACCATTGCAAAGTGAACAACAGAAGCATTGAAGACTACTAGTGATACATGCAAACACACTACTTTGCGTCTACAGACACTTATTTGAACCTTCATAAACTCCAAAGAGTCGACTGACTCTTAGTTGTTTCTGCCGCGGATGCGGAAGGCTATCCTAACAATAAGGTCTTTAATGTCTCAGGAAAGGGTCCTCCCCTCTTCTTGCAACGTCTCCAATAGCATGATCTTACTTCTTCTTTCCCATAAGAATTCATCAAATTTTGTGCTTTTTGATCCCCAGTAGCTATGGGGAACGAAGGACGAAATACAATCGATTCCTCTATTTAAGTTTTTGACGCTTCTCCTTGTTCGTTCCGAACTCCTCCCTGGGTAGTTCCAAATGTTTGGCACTTTCCATACTTCATGGGTGCAACATCAACAAATTTGCTCATGGTCAACTTACAACCTAAGATCTATTACCATATTATGTTAACTGTTCGTATTTCGTTCTTCCTTCTAATTGACCGGATATCTATGATTCTTTTCTCCCAGATGAAGCAGCAGGCACCGGTACGTAGAACCTATAAAAAGGAGATGGTTGTGGTGCAAAGTACTTTTATGAACCTACGTCATTCGGCTCGCGTGCAGAAGTTGGGGCTCATTGTCTTCCAGGCCTACTCTCGGGGATTCTAGTACCGATATGAGTAGCTCGCGTGAATGAATAAGTTCTCGCAGGGTCGGAGGGAGCGCACGCAAAGTTAGATAGAGTAAAGGGGGGTCCTCTCAGGTCGGCCTAGCATTCATTCGCAAATACTATAGTGAAATTGAGACTGCTCAACCTCGCAAGATAATTCACACGTAGGCATCTCGTCTATCATACTATTGACTATTCTTACTGTGTCTAAAATGGGACCGCGAAGAAAGCCCACCACTGAAACATGCATTGCTCTTGCTCGGCTTGTTCCTACCTGTCTTCTTCCCACTATAGTGAAAGATCTTTCACTTTACCATAGTAGGAACCTCACTAGCCCTTCTTTACTTTACTACTTTAGGGGGTGGGGGTGAAGGGGGGGTTTACATAGAACGGAGGCAAAGTTGTTTATGGTTGAATCTCAGAGGCATTCTTATCATTTGGTAGATCAAAGTCCATGAACTATTTTGGGTTCACTCATAGCTTCGGCAACAACCATAGGAGGTGTGATGTACATGCACTCATTTCAACGGGAACCAACACTTCTATGTTTGGGCCTCATATTTCTCAAATATACCACGTTCGTATGGTGGCGCGATGTTCTACGTGAATCTACGTTCGAAGGACATCATACCAAAGTCGTACAAATGGTTTTATTCTACCTATTGTATCGGCCTCCAACGCCTATAAATAGGATCCAACTACAACTGAAAGACTTTCTCAAATAAATCAAAGAATTCTAAATATTGAAAATCAAAAGGCGCAAACGTTAGCAAACGCTTCATGCTTTTTTATAGCATGTGTTTGCTTTTTTTCTAGAGCTGGTGGAACAACACATTCAACAGCTCCTTAACCAAATTCAAACCCTGGTAGCAAAGGGGGCTGGGATAGTGGCACCCATTCTTAACAAGTTCTTAAAGGGTTCGCTCATGCTGGAGGAAGCATCCCCACTTAGTGATCGGTCCGCTAGTTCACACAAATCGAAGAAGTTATCACGGACGAGCAACATGCAGGGAAACTTGCATGTGAGGTTCTTGTCGGGCATTCCTGAGGTATCTAATAACCTTGTTGTTGCTCACCGCTGGTGCACCTCTCATAACTATTGGCCATTTATTCTGGAATACTTTTTTTAGGAGGTTATATTTTACTTATTTCTGCCAATTCCTTCTATTATTAAGTACGGCTGGTATAGAAATCCACCAAAAAGATTCAAGAACTTCCAAATCAAAGAAATGCAAGTTGAGAAGGAGCTTTTTCCGTTACGCTTCAATAGAATGAATTCGGTAAGGGAAGAATAGGCCCTATGGTTGATCGAAGGTGGTGTGCCACTTGAACTCAAATCTATCCGACCTTCAATACATCTTTGTCCAGCAAGCTCACAACAAAATGTTAGACTAATGCTGACACAACCGAATTTGTTGAGGAAAAGGAATCCCAACGACCAAGCACTCCCCCGCCAAAAGCAAAGACCGAAGAACCGCAAGGTTTTTGAGGACACGTCTGAAGAGAAGATGTTTCTTGACGCTGAGGGCACCAACGAAGAGCGGGAGATTTTGTGATATTTTTGATTGGCTGACTTGTATTTCTAATAAGTTGTTTAATGGTAGGCATGTTGAATCGTATACATAATATGATGGGTTGGTTTAGATTGATCCTAATCGAATGTTGGTGAATTACTTCTATTTAGTAGAATATTCAATTCAAAGATAAAATCTCAAATCACAGATTGAATACCCCCGGCCGGTTCCGCCAGGTACGACCAAAAGCTGGTTTGTGGAATAACGGGGCCTTAATTATTCAGGGGGGGGCATAGACCAGGTGAGTAGGGATGCAGCTCCGTGGACCGCTCGTCGGGCCTGATAGGTGGTGGTATCACACCCTTCTCAAAGGAACCGTACGTGACACTCTCGCGTCATACGGCTCCGTCCCGGAAGCAGGACCTTCCCTTTCCTTTGACCAACGGGCCCCCAAACCTTTCTTATTTCGTGCCGAACCGGGTCTCCATCTTCGAACTTCCCGTTCGATGAGACCCCACCCCAGGTCTCGCTGTTACCCCAGATCAAAATGGTATGATTAACTCCTGTGCTGCTTGCTGGTGGAGGTTGGGAGTATCTCAACTATGAATAAGAAGTCGAAGAATTCTAGATCCGCCTCTACTTACCTACTTTCCCACACTATCTAGTCAGGGCGAAGCATTCTTAGCATTCGTAGTTCTGGCACGATATATTCATGATATGTGACCTAATGATGGGTCGCTCAGAATGGCTCGTGATCATGCATTCAATCAATTTCCCATGGAAACGAGGGTCAAGGAAAGCACTGTTTTCATCCCAGTAGAAATATGAAAATACAATAAGGACAACGGGGAAGGTAAAAGAAAGGAAAGCACTGACCTATATTTGAAGCTTTAGGGGTACAGTTCTAAAAAGCCTATTTAAATCCCTTCCCTAAAGGTTTCACACTATAATCTTATTAGTCACCATGGTAAGCGAATTCGAGAGAGGTGAAAATAGGACTTCTATTCCGATTTTTCAGCTATTCCGCGTTGAAAGAGGCGTTACCGTAGAGGGAATAATTGCTTGCCCGGGCTGAAGGGAGTCGAACCAATTTTCATCCAATTGAACCTTCCCGAACTATTTCTTTTTAATAACTAAAAATATTTGTGCCAAAATAACAAATGCCAAGACGAACAAAACACCTTGAACACATAATGGATCTTGAAGTACTATTTATGCATCTCCCTGACCAAATCCGCTGCGATTCCTGGCATATGTACACCACAGTAGCTAAGGCAACCCCGTTCCAACTCGCATTATATTTGAAGTTGAGTATTTAGCTTCTTTTTTAGTCAGTGAGAAGCTAAGTTCCGTTTTTAGCTTTAGGAAGCCTGTGACTGCCTGAACATACTAGTCTACACTAAGCCAACATTCCGAACATGTCTCAATACGAACAGTTCAAGGGATAGAAGAGAGAGAAAGGAAAAGAAGTAGTTCCGAAAGGAGACTCCACCTAGCTAGCACGATCCTCACCTCAATGCTACACTTGGGCAGCTACGAACTAAGACGCTTCAGAGGAAAACCTATATCCACTACCTGCATTCACCCTGACAGGATAACCCGATCTTACCCAGGCCCTTACCGCCCGAACCACCAAGACTAATGTCTACTTATACCTTTGAGGGTCAACTTATAGTATTGATAAAGTCTCCAAATTAATAAGGCCCCGGCTGTGTTGTTATATAAGATGAAATTCAATCAAACAAGCGGACTACCTTTGGCTACTACAAGATCTTTATAAACCAAAGAATGAGCCTACTTTACGTACTTCCGCACTAAGCAGGCAAGGCCAACTACACAAGAAAGAAGTCTTTTTCAATTGGCAGTGGTGCATATTGTGGTTGTTTCGGTACTTCTGTCAGCTTTTCACCTCTATAGAGTAGTACCTGAGTCGCAGCATCAAGGTCTGAGCCAAATTGAGCAAGGGAGGCCACTTCGAGATATTGTGCCAATTCATGTTTTGAACTACCGCAGACTTGTTTTATAGTTTTCAATTGAACGGCAGACCTGATGCGACTGACAGATAAGCCGACGTTAATTGAATGTTTAATTCCGCGATAAAAGATCATTGTTTCCAAATAGATTTGTCCATCAGTAATGGGGATCAGATTGGTGGGAATATTGGACGATACTTCTCCCCCTCTGCCTATGAATTAGAGAAAGGAGGAGCTGAAAGCCACTTGACTGTAAGGAGAGGACTTCCAGGGCTCGATCTACGGCTGCGTTACGTGGTTTGGTGGAATAGACACTTCCAAGGATAGTCTACACACACTATCCCAATCTTATTTTCTTAGGGTTATGGTTGCACTATGTTTAAATTGACTTCCCCTCCCCTTCAACCTGGCCCAACTCCCTATATTATAAAATAGAAGAGTCAATTATAATAAATGCAGTAATCCTACCCATTGTGAGAGGAATCTTCCACATTGTAATTGAAGGGCTCCAAACCACGGTTTTGTCGCTCAATCCCTTGCTTCTGGAATCTTAACCCCGTTGATCCAAATCCTGTAAAAAAAAAGCGAAGACTCCCCTCAAGAAGATTTCGCTCAAAAGCATGGCGTGGATCGCCAACAGGCTGAAGCTTGTCTTCAAGAAAGTGATAAGCCTCCTTTCTTATGTTTGAGTAAGGGGATTCATTAATATAATAATAGAGGAAAGATTCTCTTCTTCAAGCATTAAGTTAAGGAGTTTGTCTTGGACAAGGCCCTTTCTCTCTAATACTTGAAGTTCGAAATACTCTTGATCAAAGAAAGAAAATTTCAATTCGGCGATAAAGATAAATGTGGGAACGAAGCTTCCTGGAGTCTATCGATTCATTCCCAATCCCGTTGCGTTCTCTCACAAACTTGAATATCTTATTTTCCTTATCAACTCAAGTTGATCTAAATATCATGTCTACGACCCTCACCTTCCTTGAAAGTGCCTTCGTTCCGCATCAATTGTACAGTAAAATATATATCGATTGGACTAAGGAAGAACAAAAAATCTTCGCCCAATTATTATTTAGTTTCTCGTGTTACCCTGTTTCAAACCTAACGCCCCTGCTTTTTCTATGAGTTTGCCACTCCGTTGTACGCTATCTTTCTTTTCACACCTTGCCACCCACCCCGGTTCCTTTCTGGTTTTTTTCTTACTATAGGATTAGCCAAACAAATCCCACTATGGAAACTTCCCTTCGGGATAGGTAGGATGTGGTTCCACAATTTGTAGTCTAATTGGCATGTGACGATTCTTTGCTGGAGAAGGCTAGATCACTAGTTTTGGACTATCGAGAAACCCCCTTCTACCCACATCCCTGGAACTTGCTTCGCTACTGTCTAACAACCCCCTAACATAGGTTGGGGCAAAAACTCCAAAATCCAAAGCGTTGGTTTTTCTTCCTCTCCTTTCTGTCGAGTGACTTCATACCTCTCGTTTTAGGCGATCTACTTCGTTCCAAACCTTTCTTTAATAATAAGGTAAGCTTGAAACCCACCGCCCTTGAAATTTAAAAAACCGGGCGCGGTGAACTGTAATTGTGAAATGATGGGAAGATCTGGCCAAAGAAGGTGATATGAATGTCTTTCTCCCGGCATACTACGATTTCCGGGTGGGAAGAAAGTCATTGCCAGCTCTTTGAACGAATACTCTCTTGGGCGGAAGGAAGAGCATCTTTCTCTGTCTACTCAAAGATCCGAGACAGCTAGCATTGTTGGTTACATTAGTTCCCCATCCCTACTCTCCTATATCTCTCACCCTGGTTTGGCTCTGGCATAGTGTGATTAAACTGTGAAACGAGTAAGGAAAAAGAAGTCTAGCTCCAGGCTTTAAAGAAGAGAAGAAAGACCTAGCTTCAAGGGAAATGCTTTAGGAAAGAAAGATCCAAATCTTATGCTCAATTGAATTCTCCGTTGACGGACCTTAATAGGGTTGATGGTCTGTCGAGGGTACCCTTACTTGGAATGTTTTAAAGATATTATTGGGCATGACGAATTCCACTAACGGTCCGTCGATGACACGACGATAAATCGTTGGTTTCGTCGATGGGTGCTACGGAGCAATTTTCTGTAGATTTTTATTAATTTAATGACTGCACATTGAACACCCATTAAGATAATATTTTTGTATTTTCTGGACTCTCTTTTGAAACAGATCCTAACCTATGCCCTTACCAACACTAGTGATGAAAAATAAAAGAGAAGTCAGACGAAACATTAAATAAATAAAATAAAAAATAATGCAACTATGCCTAGAAAATCATAAAAACCCTATAGTTGGTTAGAGGATAAATATTGGGTTGCCTCGCAATCAGCACTTGATTTAATGTCACAGCACGACGGAGGGCTCTTTATTACACTGACTTCATCAACATTGTATGCCTCGATCACTTCCTTCGTCGTATCAGTATGCACTAGATATATTTTGATTCGTTGTCCGTTCACCTTGAGCCTCACATCCTCCTTTCTCTCCAACTCAACCGAACCATGATGTAATAGTTGGGAGATTAAATAAGGACCAGTCCATTTGGACTTGAGTTTGCCCAAAAACAAACGGAACCTAAAGTTAAACAAAAGCACCAAATTCGCAACAAAAAAATTGCGCTTCTCAATCTTTTGGTTAGGGTAATTCTTCATCCTTTCTTTGTACAAGGCTGAACATTCATATGCCTTCCACTAAAGTTCATTAAGCTCATTTAACCCATTTATCCGCTATTCCGCAGCCTCATTCTAATCCATTTTCAACTTCTTCACTGCCCACATGGCCTTATGCTCTAATTCATCTAGTAATTGACAAGCCTTCCCATATACAAGTGACATACCTAAGTCTTGTATATTGTCCTGCAGGCCCAATTAGCATGATGAATCCTCCTTGGCCAATCCGTTCTACTAGCATTCACCATTTTTGCTTATCTCCCTGTTTGAAACTTCAACATGCCCACTAGTTTGAGGATTCTGAGGAGTCGCCACATTATGGAGAACCCTATATTTTTCCAATAATCCCTTAAACAGCTTGTTGCAATAGTGAGATCCCCCATCACTAATAATATCCCTTAGGGTGCCAAATGTAGAAAATATGTTCTTTTTCAATAACGCGGTGACACTCTTCCCTTCATTATTCCCGAGTGCACTAGCTTTCACCCATTTAGACACATAATTAACTGCAACAAGAATGTACTTCATCCCATGAAAACTCACAAAAGGTCCCATAAAGTCAATGCCCCACACATCAAACAAATCTATCACGAAAATGGTATCTAGAAGAATCTCTTGCTTTTGTGAAATGCCACCATCTCTTTGGCATCTATCACATGTTTTTGCAAAATCGTGAGAATCTTGGTGGATGGTTGGCCAAGAGTAGCCACATTGCAAGATCGTGTGAGCAGTTCAAATACCACTATGATGCTCACCTACAGGCGAAGAATGGCATGCCTATAAAACACAGAATATGAGGTTGTAGAGCCTTAAGTTAAACCTTTGTAGCCTCCTCAATAGATGGTTTTGGGGTAGAGACTCACGATTCTTCATATCTAACTCCTACTTCTTTGGTTTAACCTAAACATCACCTCGATCAAGTCTCGTGACCAATGGCCCATACTCTTCAATAAAATCACTATAAAAATTCATGATCACTGCCGCTACTGCTTCTACACCTAGACGATCTTCTATTTGTAACTTAGATGACTTTTCAACCCTGTAAGATATGGCAGATACCGATTGGATCTCACCAATCTACCTCATGAACCTAGAATGTTGAAAGTCACAATATAAACCAAAGCTATACCCGTAGAAATGAATAAGTTCCCAAGAATAATAGGCACCTCAAAATTAATCTCACAATCCATAATCACAAAATCGGCAAAAAATATTAATGGATCCACCTTTACTAAAATATTGTGGAGTATCCCAATATGCCTCTTTACCATTCGATCGGCCATCAGTAGCCGCATCAAAATGGGCTTTAGGTAACCGAAACCGAACATTTTATAAATTGACAGAGGCATGAGATTTATGGTTTCTCCAAGTTCACATAATGACATTACAAACTGTAATAACCCGATTGTACATTGAATAGTTAAGGCACCTGGATCTTCTTTCTTTTGAATTAGAGACCTCGTAACAATAGCACTACAACGGTGAATTCTATCATCATTCTCAAAACTGAACGATCTTTTCTTTGTTTCCATATCCTTCATGAACATGCCAGGATTTACCATCCTCGATCTTTTTCACTAACCTCTGTCGAAATTGAGGTCGTGGTCTAGGCATGGGGGTCACCATTTGGGGTACCTCAATTTCTTTTACTGTTTTTCTAATAAATCACCACTAACCTCCACTACCTCATCGTCATGTCTTATCACATTTTCCACACGTGACGAGACTGGTGGGTCAATGGTTTGCTTACCACCTCGAGTTGTGATTTCCATACAATGTCCATTATTTTTCAAATTCTGGACTGTATTACTAGGAAAATAACCCGGCTGTCTTGGGTTCATAATCGAAGACAATTGGGACATTCGCAACTCAAGATGCTTGATCGAGATTGCATATGCATAAACTTTTTGCCCAATACTCTCTAAGTCACTCCTCAAATCTTTAGTGTGCTCATCACTAGCATCAAACCTCCTCATCATTTTCTGCAACATATCCTCAACTCACGCCATACTACCTCTACCATCCCTAGGAGCAACATCATGATTTGGACATGAAACATAGGGCCTAGTCCTATCATTTCTGTTGCCATAGTAAATTGTAATTACCATAGTTCTAACATTGGTTTCCTTGACCCTGGTGCAAATTTTCCTAATTGGAGCTTTGGGCGTTTTGTTGGAAACCCCCCGTCTAATCATTTACCTTTTCTTTACCCCTAGTTACATGTTTCAACACCAACTAAAGCTCAGGTTTTATTTGAGATATTTCCTCACGAACCTCATATGTGGCTGGGTTGTGTGCCGATTGCACTGCAAAAGTGTTCCTTCCAGTATCAGACTTCCTAGTGCTCCAAGTGTTGTTATTTCGGGAGATTTTCTCCAACTTCTCAACAATCTCAGCAAAATGACACTCTCCATAAGAACCACACGACATTGTATCAAGTACTACATTACTATTATCATCCTATCCTTGATAGAAGGATTCTTTCAGTGACTCAACATCGATATAGTGATTGGGGACACTTCTCAAGAAAGAGGTGAACCTACCCCAAGAACTAAAAACTTATTCTCCCGGTAGTGCCACAAAGTTGTTCACCCAATCTTTGTGGTTTAGCTTCTTAGACATGTTGTAGTAACGTGCTAAGAACGCATCTCTCAATTGATTCCAAGTGTAAATTGAGTAATAGAGGATTTTGGTAAACCATATACCGACCTCTCCCGTCAGTAAGAGAGGAAACATTCTCAACCCAATTATATCCATATTCAAATCAAGCCTCCCTACACAACTCTTACATACCGACCTCACCTTGGCGATGTGAGAATGTGGATACATAAAGGTAGCCCATAAAAAAATCCTCTAGCGGTGAACAATTGCATTAGACTACTAGTTACCACGAATGTGTGTCCATGTGGTAGGGGAGGCAAGAGAAGTGGCCCATCAGAGTAAGTAATATTATCATATCCCTATAATATTCTTCAGGGAGTGCAGCGGGAGGTTTCCTCTGTATTTCACTTTCCCATGATTTTAGATAAGAGTTAATCATGAGCATCACTCAGTGTTTGAAGTACTGAGTTGTGATCTTCATCAAGAATACCCAAATTTCGATTCATTCTATGTAGTGTATGCTCTAGCTCGGGGTCAGGTCAGAGTATGGGTTCTCGTCTACTCTGCCTACTTTGCATACACGGAAGTTTGATTTTCAAAAGACCAAAATAAAAAGAAAAAAGTAAAATAAGGAAAATATTTACTAAACTTTGGTAATAAGCTTGAAGTTAATCTAAAAGCTAGTTTCCTTTGCAGAAACACAAAAAATTAATACTTTCAAATTTACTTCTCGAAAAGAATTATCATAGGTTATATCAAGTAAAGAATCTAACTATGAAGTTCAGGTCAATCTCACAAGGAAAATGATTTAGACTCCACTTTAACCTATTATTACTTCTATTTTGTCAAGTCCTTTCCAAGAAATAAGTAACAAAAAGAGGTGTTTTAAGCAATAACTGTCATTAGCTATTTCTATGTACATAAGTAACAGGTTCAAATATTTGATTTTTATCAATTAATGAGAGTAACTATGTCTTTAGTGTTCCCCACAAGTTCATAACGCGCTAATTCTAGCTATAACAATCCTTTCCTAGTATCTGGCATTATATATCCCTAATTTCTTGGTCTGACTACTAGGAAATTTCACTCCGCACCTTAGTTCGGCTACATATGTATTTTTTTTTAAGCCTTACCTTTACCTCATAATAAGCATCATAATCGATGTTTGGCTTAGTTGTTACTTCACATCAACCGATGCTTTTCCTTTGTTATTGCCCATGGTTCCCACAACCCTAGTTATGGAGTTTAGTTACCCATTTTAATAATCACAAAATGCATATTAATTAGATAACAATTCATGCACTTACTTTAAAGAGATTGAATAAAATCCAGAAAATTACTTGAATTAATAAAAAACTTGTAACAAACGATTTTGGAAAATAAAGTAATCTTCACAAAATCCAAAAATTCATCACTTAGAACGACAAAACTAGAAAATATCCAAGAGTCTAACCCCAAAAATGAAGTTTTTGCAAGTATTTATAATAATAGAGTTTTAACAAAAGAGGGAAATCTATTTAAGGAAAATCTGCCCAAAAATACGTCTGGGTGGACGACTACAGCGATGGACCGTCGAAGTAACGCAGACGGTCGAGGCCCTCCGTCATTCATACCTTACTTCTATTTCAACTGCATTCTTAACAAACTTTCGATTACTATCGACGCTCCTGGATGACTGTCCGTTGCATGCACGACGGTCCATCGATGACTTTTGTTCTTCCATACTTAGAATCTTTTGATGATGGGTATTGGGGCTACTTTCTTTTAACATTGACTAGTGTGCAGCACGGTCCGTCCTGGCTATGCTGGTCTTTCATGAGCCCCCATAGTCCCACACTTAGTCAGAATTCCCCAACTTTATTTAGCAACCTTTTTGTTTGTACGACGTGGCCACCTACAAATCATCGAGGTCACGACGGAAAGTCAATGGTTCCGTAGGTCATCACTTCTGCAAATTTCTTCACAAATCTCCCACATTCTTCTTCTAGATAGATTTCCTTCAAAAAATAGAAAACTACATTAAAATCAATACAAAAAGTCCTTAGACACACAATAAACTTAAGGAAAAAGCATTGAAAATACCGTGAAACCACGGTACATCAGTGAGGCTCTAGATACCCTCTCTTATTTTGGGATTTTTACATTCTTGGTGATTTATAACAAAGAGTAATAATCTCACATACTTTATCCTTAGATTAAAATAGATTTCGTGATGAACAAATCCAATTTTCAATCCCTAGTTTATCTCCTTCCATGTTCTTCAATGGAGGTTTATAAAAGACAACTTTTGGGAAGGAAAAGGAATAGGGTTTTGTTTTGGATCTTTTGGTGGGTTATTTATAATTATTAATGTAGGGTTCATTAAGCTGATCTATATGGTTAAATAACCTATATAATGTACTACAAAATACCATTGTTAATGTCAAACCCAACCTATAACTTTTAGAAAAAACAAACATGCTGAAAACTGGAAGAACTTACGAATGGCCACCTACACAATGTAGGTGGAGTTACTGTTTGTCATGGCCCTCCGTAAGTCATGACAATAGTTCACTATTTTGGGCATTACATATTAATACGATATACATATTTGGAAAACTCACTGGCTTGGGGAAGAGGACTCACAAAAAGCATGTTTAGCCAAGCTAAGGTCGTGCTCTACTTTTTGGTTTGGCCTAACTGAATTGTTCTTACTTCAGTCAGCCAGGTTCTCTTAAACTAACCAGTATTAAGGAAACAACTCTAAAAATTAAGTAAACTACAGATAAAAATAATGAAAACTCTTTTTAACTACATAATCATGTAATACCACTCCCGGGCAGCGGCATAATTTTGATTCTTATCGTGATGAATGACACTAACGTACAGTTGACTGTGTACAACCGCCAATAGTTTAAAAACCCAACAAAGGGTTGGGTTCATTTGTCAAATATGTCATTCCAAATAGTTGTTGTCAATAATAATTTCATTCTAATTAATCATAGCTAAAGAGATTTATGATAAAATGCATTATAAGGAAAATGGGTTGACAACGAAGTGTCAAATTTCAAAGGCGCTGTGTCAAAAACATAGTAAAAAGGGTAGAAATTCAAAGAAAATCAAGTATGGGGAGAAGTATTTGTGTGTGACTGTAATATAAGTTGAGAATAATCATTGGGTACACGCTTTCTATTGGAAATATGCAAGATAAAAGTGACTAGGCTAAACTTCAGATGGAAATAATTTCTCTCTTGAGCAACTTACTTCATTTCAAATGTGTTTCCCTTTCATACCAATTAGTCGAGGTGAGTGTTAGGATATAGGTCTAAGGCTCACCCTCTCGGGATAAACATCATTTCACCTACTCCTCAGGCCATCTATTTAGTTTTCTTTGTTTCACGACTTCTGCCTCGCTCAACAAAATTACCATATGGGTGGATTTGTGTTTGGAACTCCAAATCCATTAAATTAAACCACAACAACTAGGTGAAATCACCATTAAAATACATCCTACCTATGAACAAGCAAGATCAAAAAATAATTTGAACTAATCTTTGCTAAATCATACCCCATGAATGGGGTTTTTAGACACATATCAGGCAATAAAAAGACATACCAAAAATGATACTAAAATAAAATGGGTATAAGAAATTAAACCTTGATTTAATAAAAAAAAAAAGAATGGCTATGACCCACTGCCAACTTGGGAAAGATTATATCGTTCTTTCTTCAAGTCTGCCAAAAACCCTTTCCAAGAATCGAAGAAAACATTAAAACTAATGTTAATGTCTAAAAATTAGAATAATGCTAGGATCCTAAAAATAATAACTAAGGCTAGAATTTTTAGCTTTCAAATTAAGAGTTGTGGGGGACAATTCAGTGAGGTTAGTCGAGATCACCAAATAGCCAGCCACTCGCCCTTTTTTATGTTTCATTTTCATTTTGTTCTTCCCTTCATCATCTTCACTTTCTTGACCATTGGGTTGTATAACACTTCTTCAGAGTCCATTTGACGATATGCCAACTTCTTCTTTCATCACATTTTTTATACTTCTCGCTTCACATGTTGTGACAAATGGTGGAGTACATTCCTTTGGCAATTCGCAAACTGTACTTGGCGATTATCAGGCTTCAGTTTCTTTGTTATTTCCATCCGTTTTGTTATTAAGTTTCCATGCTTGCGCTCATACTTGAAATACCTAATACTCAAGAGTTTTCAATAGATATTTAGACAAAATAAAAAGTTTTAGTCCGCTATTTCTAAAAAAATTCATCCCTAAATGAGTCCAATATGTGGACACATCAACAATAATGAAGCAATGAGCAGGATTGATAGTGTAGTTTTATGAGATAGATATGTTTCTATATGAATTATTGTAGATCATTGCCTTTTTTCTTTCTTTATGATACACTATTAAGTGTAGCTCATAAGACAACACTTTAAAATCTATGAAACTCTAATTTTACCTTCTTCGGGCACCCTAGGAAAATCTTGGGATAAAGGAAAAAGGTGTGTCCTTTTTAACATGGTCACACTTTTCAATAATTTAGGCCATATAATTTTTAGGATGGCTATAGACATATAATATTGTATAGAGAATCCTTAGGACACAATAACTTTTAGCATTATCACAATCTCATTACATTGAAAATTTCCTTGACTAGTTAAAATATTTGGATTTTAATACTTTAAAAACCCTAGAAAATGTGATGTTTTCACTAGGAATGAATGAAGACAATAGTTACTCAAAATTTAATTGCAATACATTATTAGGAAGTATGATGTAAATAGTGAGGTCTTTACTACCAAATGTAGCATGTTCTCTTAGTAAAATCTACCGGTTCACGATATATCCTTAAAACTTGGTGGATGACAATGAAAAAAATTAAGGTTATTTAAAAAACACTAAAAATGTCTTGTAATAAAATTTTAATGAAATAAAAATGACATAAAATCCACAAACAAAAAAAGATTGTGATAATGCTAAAAGTTATTGTCTGGTAACACAATTTAAAGGATACCATGATGCGATTCTTATCACGAATTCAAAATGAAATAAAATCCACAAATAAATTTTTATTTAATTTTTGGTGGAGGAGCAATCTATTGGATCTTACATAAAGACATGTGCATCTAGATCTACAATAATCTCTAATTTTTTCACTCTAGATAAAACGAGAGTATATTAAGAAAAATTCTGGAATTTCATCAATGATTTTCTGTTTTGGGACAAACATTTAACATTAGTATACATAGACTTTTTTAATTAATATGAAGCCGGTAGGGCATGTAGTATGATGTATAACAAAAAGTGTATCAATATAAGATATACATATAATATCGTCAGAAAACTATTCTCTAGTGAAATTATCACATTTGACTATATAAAGTTTGTAACATCCTAAAAATTATATGATCTAGACTAGACAATCACATGATTAATAATGTAGATATTAAACCCAAAATTTAGGAACTGTTAATATATGAGCGCCAAGAAATGTCCAGGACGTTCGTAGAATAGAGAATTTGATCTAGTGTGCCCGCAAATCTTGGAAGGTTGATATAAATTTCAAACCTTGTGAAAACACTTTGGGCACACCCTAGATAAACTTTAATGTGAATATTTCCAGGTACGACTCCTTGAGGACCACCCTAAGGTTCCTTGAGGAGGACACAAACATTTACCGAAATTCATGTCAAAACAACATGCAAACGACGAGGACATATAATGCCTCATCAATCAACTCAGGCTTCGTCATTTGGAGTCATGCGTACACACATGTAATCAAGGTTACATTTTAAGAATTCTATGATACATATTATGGTTTGCTACAATGATCCATTCTTGGAACGATGGACTATCTTTTGGGAGGCTTCGGTGGTGCTTGCGAGCTAGTGCACTACATGGCCAAGACAAGAGTGGTTGGTTGATTCCACCCTCGTCAAATTGAATGTAGGGTCGTTATCAATAGATTATTTAATGTATTTTAAGTTACATTAATTCACTGTACAAGACTACATATTTAAAAATCCCACAACCCACAAAAAGGTTCCCACTTTTTCTAGTTTCTCTATCCCGAAACTCAAACCTCCACTGAAGGAACAGAAGAGCTTCAAGAAGTATACAAATTCACCAAGGGAACGAACTGAAATTCTTTTCTAATAATATTTAAGGTATGGTTTCCCTCACTCTTGGGGCTTCTTTCCCCAAGAGGCCCGTTCAAAGAGTATTTTAAACCCCCCCCCCCAAACTAGAGTTTGTATCCATACATGTGCCTTTTTTTAAAATAGAAATCTTGAATAAATTGTGATGAATTACGATCTTTATTGTTGTTAAACTATGTAATTATAGTTAATTGTTGGTAATAACTTGAAATTTTCTCCTTGGGCCCTTGTTTTCGCCTAAACTCATAAAAACCATGAGATTCTATTAATTAATGAATATGGTGAGTATATGGATTATGTAGAATGATGTTATTTACATATTTCTTCTTGAATTTACCTTGTTCATGTATTATTTATATAATATTAGGAAATTTAAGTATCAAGGCCCATGAAGGAGTAAAGAGGCAAAAAAGTTCATTCTTTCTTGATTTCAATTGTTAAGATGTCTTTATTAGATTGTAATGATCCTATGTCTAATGTGTTTTTGTGGTGTTGATTACAAGAATATCTCACTCCTCTTTCCTAGAAAATCATATAAGCAATGAAGTATGTATTCATGTTATGATACGGTTGTCACTAGTTCTCATGATTATCATAAAGTGTTTAAGTAAAAGGCTTACTGACTCTTTACTGGTTTCTAAAGTAAAAGGGATTTGTTCTCTCTTCTGATAACGAATGACAAATTATGAGGATATGTGTAGATTGGTATCTATTAGATACTAATGTGAATTTATATGATGAATAATGATGATAACTAAAGCGAGTAAATTCCTTTAACCGAAAAGGCATGTAAATTAGATAGTAACCTTTAGAAAGTCCGCCCCCCACATTGTTTCCTTTCATTTAGTAAGTCCGGACTCTTAATATGTGTATTCTATCATGATATAGAAACCCACACGTTTAGCAAGTCAGGGTTTCTATAAACAATCTCCTTGACCCTTAACTATGTGCCCACATAGGACCCTAGCTTAGTGAGTACACCTCGATAGCTATGTATGAAAAGTTACACCTTAGGATAGTGTTAACCTTCTCTTTTTTTTGAGGAATTAGAACACCGGATTCCATGTATCTCAGATTTTCTAATTAGATTATCGCAACATCTTTCCCCAATGTTAGAGTAAATGAAAAAAATTTGTGAATTATCATTTGGGATTTTCGTGATGATTTTTATACAAAGTGTGAGAGAGGGTATGGGACATTTCTCACACATTGCACTTGTGGGATCCAAAAGGATGGTTCTAGTGGTGTTCTTTTGTGATTATGTTGATAACGACTCTTGTATGTTAAACTATGCATGATCTTTATGAATATAGAAAGATATTATGAAATAGGAGATTTGGAATGTATCTATATGGTATGATGCTTAATGTGTCACTTAGCTTTGTATAGGTCATGGGTTTCTATTCTTTTTCTTACACAAGTTTGTTTGGGTTGTCTACATGTTGGTTTGATATTATGTTTGGTTGTCTTGTGATGTTTACTATATGTGCATGTTGGGTTTAATTAATAGAAAGCATTCTTTTGACTAAATGTCCTTTTATACATTCATTTATAATTTTTATGCATGGATGTCATATTCAGTACGTGTGAAGTACTAACCCATATTTCCTTCCTTTTTTCCCAAACATTGTAGGTTAGGGTTGCTGAGGAGTTTAAGGCCACTTTTCAAGACAATTGGATTACTTATAAAAGATGGGAATCCTCAAGTATGAGGACGAAGCCACATATTTTAGCTTCCTAGTTTCGTAAAGTTTTAAAGACACTATTGTCATTTCTAATTCGAGATGTTCACACGGGTTGTATGGGCTAGGTCCGTAGTTTTTATTCTGTATATCATTATGGTAATTTGAGACAAAATTTGACAATATATTTTCTTATATGAAGTTAAGTTAACTTCTACATAAAAACATTTAAATTTTAGGCATTTTTATTGTATGATAAATGCTATGACGAATGTTAAGGAGTTGTATAACAACTCTTAAGGGTGGAGTACACCGGTAAAGCCTAGGGTGTACTTTGGGCTGATAAAAATTTGTATTAGATTCTTTTGCTTTCAATAAGAGTCTTCTTCATGAGTTTCAAGCGTGGTATATTTATGAAAGAGAGTCTATGAAATGCGTAGGAACTTTCACTAATTTGTTAATCCTCAGTCATGCCTAAGAGTCTTAATTCTCTCTAGTCCTTTTCTTGTAATTCTTTTCTTCTAATTATAGGCAATGAATACAAGAAGGAAAAACTCTTGAAGTGATGAGAAGGAGAATGTGAATGAGGCAGTTCCATCACATGATCCTCAAAACCCTCTTGTTCTTATTGATAAAGGGACTATGTCTAATATTGAGATATATGTGGGTATTCATAGCTTGACTAAAGTGTTAGCCACTCAAGTTGCTAGGTATAATAGGGTACAAGTGAACCCTAGTGATAGTAATACCTCTTCTAGGATTAGGGATTTCATGAGGATGAATCTGCCTACTTTCTGTTGCTTTAAACTAAAGGAGGATCCGCAAGGGTTCATTGATTAAGTGTTTTAGGTGATAGAGGCTATGGATATTTCTTCTTAAGAAAAGGAAAATTTATCCTTACATCAACTCAAGTATGTGTCTTAATGTTGGTATGAATATTAGAAGGATGATAGGCCCGTTAGGGAAGGTCCAGTTAGTTGGGCTTCCTTTAGGACAAATTTCCTTGTTAGGTTGTTTCCCTTGGAATTCTGGTAGAGAAAAATTCAAGATGTAATACCTCTAAAATGACTTCGGCAATATAAGAGTCTAAAATGTTTTTCATAAGGTTATAAGTTACTAAAATTGTTTATAATGTGGTATTGAGGTAGTTTCTAATGATTTAGGTTATTTGGAAATGAAACATCGAAGGAAGACTAAGACGTTTGCCGAAGGACGACCAAGACGTTCAACAACTGTGTTACATATATTTGTTATGTTTTTCATGTGTTTATGTGTATGTATAATATAATGAGGTCCTTATATGAGTAATAATAGTGTTTAGAGTCAGTGTGTTGAGTTTCATGAGGTTTGGAGGTCAAACATCAAAGAACATCCATGACGTTCAAAAGGTTAGCCATGAAACAAGTTTGTGTGTCTTAGCATGTTTTGTGGAGTTTTATTCGTTGTTTTTTCAATGAAATTGATATTAGATATCCTAAACTCATATATGGTCATATTTAGGTTAGAAACATACGGGCAAACATTTCCAAGGACAAACCAAGTGTACTTGAGGAATGTCCCTTTATTTGACCCAAAATTTTTCAAGACAAGCCCCAAACGACGGCCAGTAGCATGTTTGACACCTCGTCTATGGAGGTCGTGGGTCAATAATTAGGCGTGTGAGGAAGATCTTCTTAAGACTAGACTTTGTCCCAAACCACGAACCAGCAGGATGGTACGTTTGTTGGGAAACGGGTTGTCGATGACCAGGCGTGGTTTTTACCTGCAATTTGCTTGAAGGGTGAGTTGGTAAATTAACCCAACGTCTAAAAAAGTGTTTGGAGTTTTTTACGAGTATTTTAGGTATTTTTAAAAGGTTTATAAATCCTAAACATGAAGTCATTCATGAAAAGTCAAAACCCAAAATATCTAAGAACATCTCTAGAACTCCATTGAAGCCAAAACTCAAGGAAGAGCTTGGATTGAAGATTTGATTGGTCATTATTAATAAATTTAGTGGTTTATATTAATTAAGGTATTATTTCTGACCCTTTGAACTCTCATCACCAATAATCCCTAAATTAAATAAAATTTCTAATGTTTTCTAAAGGTGAACCTTTCAAATTTTTTAATCTATCCATGGGTTCTTGAATTAAATGTTTTGAATCATTGAATATTTATTCAATTTTTTTAATTAGATGATTTAAACATAAGTAACCTATGAACCTATGTAATTCATGAACACTAGTTTTCAACTACTTTATGGGTTAATTTATATTGTCTCAATGCTTATGAATTCTAGTGTAGTTTTCATTAGGTTATTGAATGATGTAAAGATTGTATTCAATTCGTTTCTAGGTTGTATAATATTGATAAATCTCTATTTCATTGACCTAGATTAATCGAGTATTATAATTTTTGTGATAAATTGATGTTCATGTCTATAGGTGAGGGCCTTTTGCTATTGTATTGGATTATTTTACTGTGGAGTGAAGTTGCGAGAAATTATTGGTGGTACGCCTTCCTAATTCTCTTTATTTATTTTAATTAGGACATGAATTATGTTGTAATTTAAATGGTTGACTTATAGTGGTTGTGCTATGTGCTCAACTTGTAAATGATGTGGCC
The DNA here is from genome assembly GCA_027705065.1 of Solanum peruvianum. NCBI lineage: Eukaryota > Viridiplantae > Streptophyta > Magnoliopsida > Solanales > Solanaceae > Solanum > Solanum peruvianum. The sequence goes on from JAKWJD010001757.1 coordinate 39,514,505, forward strand.
TCGTTGTCTTAACTTTATGTATTATGATGATCATGGCCTTGTCTGAAAATTCCTTGGTCTACAATGATAATTTGTTTAGTTGATTATGTGAAGCATAATCATATATATCTACTTATGATTAAGTGAAACTATGTGTTCTTCAATTGATGTTATTTGGTCATCATGTGAGACTGACTTTGTAATTATATGTTTAGCCTTAGAGTTGATGCATAATTCTTTATAATGAACTATGTGAGTCTTATGATTGTTATATTGGTGACATAATGGATGTATGTAGAGTAACTAGTGAGTATGCTTAGTTGATCATATGTGCTTCTACAATGATATTTTATATGAAGTATGTTGTTTCTTGATTTAGTAGAATTGTGTCCCATACATGATACATATATATTGAGAATGTTACTTCTTCACTTAGAAATCTACATATTCTTAGTATGACCATGAATGATTCTAAGAGAGTCTTTATTGTACAGTCTTCCACCTAGTTGTAAGGTTATTTTAGTTGAAGTCAAAAGTCGTAATGGTATCCTTCCTATATGAATGGTGGAATTAATGTGTTGGCTAGAACGACATAAAATCATCCTTAGAAAAATTGTTATTCTATCCTCTTTGCCATTGAAAGGAATCGCTAGGGTACGTCATTGGTAGGGTGAATGTCATTTGGTTATTGTCACGACCCAAATCGGGGACGCGACTGGCACCCACAATTACCCTCCGATGTGAGCGAACCAACCCATCTACACCTTAACATTTTAATACAATATCAACAAAAGAAATGCGGAAGACTTAAACTCATTAATAAAACAATTCAAAACTATTATTAATATCCCCAAAATCTGGAAGTCATCATCACAAGAACATCTATCTCAAATTACTAAACTAAGAACGTCTAAGAAGCTAAAAATACATAAAAGCTAGTCCATGCCGGAAGTTCAAGGCATCAAGACTTGAAGAAGAAGACCCAGTCCAAGCTAGACGCATTAGCTCACCCTGAATTCCCGATGAAGTGAAGACTGGCTAGATCTACTGTTGAGTTGAAGTTGACGGAACGTTTGCTGCATTACACAAATAACAAAGAGAAAACATAAAAGTAGGGGGGTCAGTACAACCACACGTACTGAGTAGATATCATCGGCTAACTCAAAAATAGGGAACAGTATATATCAATAATAGTGTAAATCAACTATAAACTCAACATGTAGCAACAACAAGTATTAATCATCAATAAATATCACCAAGTTCATCCTTGAGGACTCAAGCCTCAATACCATACTCGTTTGGGGATTAAGTTCATTATGTTGAGTATATTATCATCTTTCCGGATTCATTATCTTTCTTCCTCTTGTGTCGGTACGTGACACTCCGATCCCCTACCACTATGTGCCGGAACGTGACACTCCGATCCCCTATATGTGTCGGAACGTGACACTCCGATCCCCTATATGTGTCGGAACGTGACACTCCGATCCCCTATATGTGTCGGTACGTGACACTCTGATCCCCTAATCTACGTGTCGGTTCGTGACACCCGTCCCACTAATACTATGTGTCGGAACGTGACACTCCGATCCACTAATACTATGTGTCGGAACGTGACACTCCGATCCACTAATACTATGTGTCGGAACGTGACACTCCGATCCACTAACATCATTCTATCCGTTCATCAAGCCTTCTCTATACCAAGGCATCATCAATCCCATTACTTTAATTCGTCAAGCCTCATACAAGCATACAATAAGCGTATAGACAGGTTTACAATATCATCAACACATATTATTCACTATTAAGAGTTCACTACGAATATCGTAACGTAAACCATAACCTACCTCCACCGAAGAATTGAAATCAACAAGAAATTCCCAAGCTTTGTTATTCCTCTTTGCTTCTCCTCTCTCGTTCGATCTCCCCTTTCTTTCTCTCCTGTTCTTTCTGTTTTGTTTTCTTATGTCCAAACCCTCTTTCCTTTACCCTAATTAACAATTAATTAAGAATAAAAGAGGACAAATAAACCCCCTAATTCACTTAAGGTTACCCCTTTGAACCCGTAAGTAATTAGACTTATTAATGTTTACCCTCAATCTTTATAATTAAGGAAAGAATAGTCAAAAACGACCCTGAAAACGTGTAGAGGAATCCTATTTTGCCTGGGACTGCGCAACCTGTGACGGGCCGTCGTGCCTGCGACGGTCCGTCACGGTGGTCGTCGCAGCTCCCTCGAGCTCAGGTGGACTGTGACGGCCCGTCACAGCCGTGACTGTCCGTCCTGTTCCTCCGTCATGACGGTCAGAAACTCGTTTCTTGCACCAAATTCTCAAAAGTTGAAGTGTTTTGCAACGGAACTCACGACGGTTCATCGTGGATGTGACGGCACGTCCTGCAGGTCCGTCACAATTTACAGAGAGCCAATTTTCAGTACCAAATTTCAAAATTCTAAGTGCCATGGGACGACACTCCCTCGACGGGCCGTCGTGACCACGACGGTCCGTTGGGACACACGTCGTCTCTGCCAGTTTTTCCAGAAATGCACTCTGTTGCTCAAAACGACTAAACAGGTCGTTACAATAGATACCAATTTACCCATCGTTCGTCCCCGAACGATCAACAGAAGAAAAACAATGGCGAAAAGGAGTACCTGAATCTGTAAACAGATGTGGATATTTTTCTTGCATATCTGCCTCCTTCTCCCAAGTAGCCTCTTCAACCGGTCGATTCCTCCATTGCACTTTGATGGACGCAATCTCTCTCGACCTCAACTTGCGAACTTCTCTATCTAATATAGCAACCGGTTCCTCTTCATAAGTCAAGTTCTCATCCAACAAAACTGAATCCCAACGGATGATGTAGTTTCCATCTCCGTGGTATCTCTTCAACATGGATACATGGAACACCGGATGCACTCCGGACAGCCCTGGGGGCAAGGCTAACTCATAAGCCACCTCCCCTATTCTCTTAAGCACTTCAAATGGTCCAATATACCTTGGACTTAGCTTACCTCTTTTTCCAAACCGCATCACCCCTTTCATGGGTGAAACCTTCAACAAGACTTGTTCACCTTCCATGAACTCCAAGTCTCTAACCTTCCGGTATGCATACTCCTTTTGTCTACTTTGAGCCGCTAGAAGCTTTTCTTGAATGGCTTTCACCTTCTCCATAGAATCTCTCAACAGATCAGTCCCCCAAGGTCTAACTTCAAAGGCATCAAACCAACCAATGGGAGACCTACATCTCCTCCCATACAATGCTTCAAATGGAGCCATGTCGATACTAGAGTGATAGCTATTATTGTATGAAAACTCTGCCAAAGGTAAGAAGCTATCCCAATGACCACCAAACTCTATCACACACGCTCGAAGCATATCTTCCAACACTTGAATCGTTCGCTCAGACTGACCATCGGTCTGAGGATGAAATGCAGTACTAAGGTCCAACCTTGTACCTAATTCAGCATGTAATGTTCTCCAAAACTTAGAAGTAAACTGCGTACCTCTATCTGATATGATGGAGAGTGGAACTCCATGCAACCGAACGATCTCTGAGGTGTGTAGCTTGGCTAACTTCTCTGCATTGTAAGTCACCTTGACCGGAATGAAATGAGCAGACTTAGTTAACCTATCAACAATCACCCAGATGGAGTCATACTTACCCAAGGTCTTGGGAAGACCAACCACGAAGTCCATCGCGATTCTCTCCCACTTCCATTCAGGAATGGGCATTCTCTGAAGTGTTCCTCCGGGCCTCTGGTGTTCATACTTCACTTGTTGACAATTTGGACATTTGGCAACAAACTCAACAATATCACGCTTCATTCCACTCCACCAGAAGTGTTGCTTTAGATCGCGATACATCTTGGTTGCACCTGGATGTATAGAATATCCGGAACTATGAGCCTCTGTCAGAATAGTGGTGATCAAATCATCGATGCGGGGTACACATACCCTTCCCTTAATCCTCAAAACACCTTCCCCATCGATTATTGCCTCTTTAGCCTCTCCTTGCAACACTTTATCTCGGATTCGACTTAGCTTCTCATCATCAAACTGTTTCCCCTTAATCTGATCAAGAAAAGAGGATTTTGCCTCTACACAAGCTAACAATCATCCCTTCTCGTTTATTTCTAGCCTCATAAGGTCATTAGCCAAAATCTGCACTTCTCTAGCCAATGGGCGTCTAGAAGCTTGCAAATGAGCTAGACTTCCCATGCTTCCAGCCTTTCTACTCAAAGCATCTGCCACAACATTTGCCTTTCCCGGATGATACAAGATAGTGATGTCGTAGTCCTTCAGTAGTTCCATCCATCTCCTCTGTCTCAAGTTCAAGTATTTCTGAGTGAATACATACTATAGGCTACGATGGTCCGTGTAGACTTCACACTTAACCCCATACAAATAGTGTCTCCATTGCTTTAGTGCAAATACTACCGCGGCCAACTCCAAATCATGGGTCGGATAGTTACGTTCATGCACCTTTAATTGCCTCGAGGCATAAGCAATCACATTTTTCTCTTGCATTAACACTACACCTAACCCAGAATAGGATGCATCACAGTAAACAATGAAGTCTTTACCCTCTATTGGCAAGGTAAGAATTGGTGCGGTAGTCAACAAAGTCTTAAGCTTCTGAAAGCTTTCCTCACATTCATCTGACCATACGAATGGAACATTCTGCTTAGTCAAGTTCGTCAATTGGGAAGCAATGGAAGAGAATCCCTTGACGAATCGCCGGTAGTAGCTAGCTAACCCCACAAAACTCCTTATTTCTGACACGTTTGTAGGTCTTACCCAATTCTTCACTGTTTCAATCTTAGAAGGGTCTACCATCACTCCTTCCTTTGAAACCACGTGCCCCAAGAAGGACACTGAATCTAGCCAAAACTCACACTTGGAGAATTTCGCATAAAGCTTTTTCTTTTTCAACAACTCTAACACCATTCTCAAATGCTCCTGATGTTCCTTCTTACTTTTGGAGTATATCAGTATATCATCAATAAACACAATCACAAAGAGGTCCAAGTTTGGCTTGAAAATCCCATTCATCAAGCTCATGAAGGCAGCAGGGGCATTCGTAAGACCAAATGACATTACCACAAATTCATAATGCCCATACCTAGTTCGAAAAGCAGTCTTTGGAACATCCGTTGCTCGTATTTTCAATTGGTGATAACCGGACCTCAAGTCAATCTTTGAGAAGACACAAGCACCTTGTAACTGATCGAACAAGTCATCAATGCGAGGAATGGGGTACTTGTTCTTAATAGTTACTTTGTTCAACTGTCGGTAATCTATGCACATTCGGAAACTCCTATCCTTCTTCTTCACAAATAGCACCGGAGCACCCCAAGGAGATGCACTTGGTCTAATGAAGCCCTTGCTCAACAACTCTTGAAGTTGAGCCTTTAACTCTCTTAACTCCGCGGGAGCCATTCTATAAGGGGGTATAGAAATGGGGCGTGTGCCCGGTTCAAGGTCGATACAGAAGTCAATATCCCTATCTGGTGGCATACCAGGAAGATCTGCAGGGAACACATCCAAAAATTCTCGAACTACCGAAACTGATTCAATTGAGGGTACTTGGATAGTGTCATCCCTAAGATGTGCCAAGAAAGCTAAACAACCCTTACTAACCATCTTCTGAGCACAAAGAAAGGAGATAATACGCACCGGATTGGAAGTGTAGTCACCCTCCCACACTAACGGATCTGCCCCAGGTTTGGCTAACGTCACTGTTTTAGCATTACAATCCAAAATCGCAAAATTTGGAGAAAGCCAAGTCATACCCAGAATTACATCGAAGTCACCCATTTCTAAAATGACCAAGTCTACATAAGTGTTGCTCCCCACAAAATTCACCAAACAAGACCTATAGACCTTTTCAACTATCACAGACTCACCCACCGGAGTAGAAACACGAATAGGCATGTCAAGTAATTCACAATGTAAATCTAGACCGTTAGCAAATGAGGAAGATACATATGAAAACGTGGAGCCAGGGTCAAATAATACAGATGCCATGCAATCACAAACCAAGAGATTACCTGTGATAACAGCATCAGACGCCTCCGCTTCAGACCTCCCAGGGAAAGCGTAACAATGGGCCCTATCATTCATCTGTCCGTTGCCCCTACCATGTTGCGTAGTAGTGGCTCCGTTTTGCCCTTCACCTCTGCCGTTTTGGTGACCACCATTACCTCGGCCACCACGCCCTCCAGAATAACGGCCTCTACCATTACCACCTCTTCCTCTAGCCATTGGGGCTCTGTAACTCTGTTTTGGACAATTCCTCCTAATATGTCCAATCTCCCCACATCCATAGCACTCTCTGGAGTCAGGCATGGGTCTCTCGGAGTAGTGTTGACCGTTCTGAGGTGGACCCCCAACTACAGTCTGTAGTGAAGACTGTATTGGTCGATTTGAGTGACCTCCGGGGTTCTGTCCTCTAGAATAAGAACCATTATACTCTCCTCCCCTTCTAAACCTCTTTGATGTCGATGTCGTGGTGAAGTCATCTGGTTTCACTCCTTCCACCTCAATCACAAAGTCTATCACCTCTTGGAAGGATGTTGCTGTTGCCGCTATCTGCAAGGCTGAAATCCGCAATTCTGATCTCAACCCCTTCACAAAACGGCGGATCCGTTCTTGTGGACTAAAACAGAGTTGGGTGGCGTATCTGGATAGTGCGCGAAATTTAGCCTCGTATGCATTAACCGTCATTCTACCTTGCTCCAGACTCAAGAACTCATCCCTCTTTCTATCTCTCAAAGTCCTTGGGATATATTTCTCCATAAATAGGGTAGAGAATGATTCCCAAGTCATAGGTGGTGCCTCTGTTGATTGACACTCAACGTGTGAACGCCACCACATTTTGGCGTTACCTTGGAACTGATAGCTCACGAACTCGACACCAAACCTCTCTACTATCCCCATCTTGTGTAGTAGCTCATGGCAATCAACCAGAAAATCATAAGCATCCTCAGATTCTGCACCCTTGAAGACTGGAGGTTTCAATTTTAAAAAACTTACTAAAAAGTTCGTGTTGATCGTTTGTCATAATAGGCCCAGTAGTCAGACGTGGAAATGTGCCTATTCCCAATGTTGCATCCATGCGGGGAGCCATAGTAGCCGCATGTCGTATCTCTGAAACCGGAGGTGTTGGTGCAGACACCACTGGAGGTGCTTGACCCTGATCAGACAACCCGCTAAGATAAGCAAGTACTTGGTTGATCATCTCTGGGGTAGGTTGGGGTGGCATTTCCTCATTCTGCCCTTGTTCAGTTTCCCCTTCCTCACCCTCTCTTACTACATCCTCAGTCGGTGGAGGAGTCACCGCCCTAGTATCAGATGGGCTTGGGGCTCGTCCTCTTCCTCTAGAGGACGCCCTCCCACGACCTCTTCCACGGCCTATTGCCATTGTTCCTCCTCGAGCCACAGCCCCAGTGGCTGGCTCAGTAGTTTCATGTCTTTCCGTTGTCGCTGCTGGTGCGGTCGTTGCTATAGTTCTAAACATCTGCGAAATAGAGTGAAGATGGTCAGATACCAATTTGTATCACCTAGATACCAATTGGACTCAAGTAGTAGCACGAAAGAAGAATGAAAGAATTGGAATTTTCCTAAAGTCTTATAGCCTCTCAAGGAAAAGTAAAGGCGTCCCCCTACCGTTCCTTAAGACTCTACTAGACCTGTTCTTGTGTGATGAGACCAACGAACCTAATGCTCTGATACCAAGTCTGTCACGACCCAAATCGGGGACGCGACTGGCACCCACAATTACCCTCCGATGTGAGCGAACCAACCCATCTACACCTTAACATTTTAATACAATATCAACAAAAGAAATGCGGAAGACTTAAACTCATTAATAAAACAATTCAAAACTATTATTAATATCCCCAAAATCTGGAAGTCATCATCACAAGAACATCTATCTCAAATTACTAAACTAAGAACGTCTAAGAAGCTAAAAATACATAAAAGCTAGTCCATGCCGGAAGTTCAAGGCATCAAGACTTGAAGAAGAAGACCCAGTCCAAGCTAGACGCATTAGCTCACCCTGAATTCCCGATGAAGTGAAGACTGGCTAGATCTACTGTTGAGTTGATGTTGACGGAACGTTTGCTGCATTACACAAATAACAAAGAGAAAACATAAAAGTAGGGGGGTCAGTACAACCACACGTACTGAGTAGATATCATCGGCTAACTCAAAAATAGGGAACAGTATATATCAATAATAGTGTAAATCAACTATAAACTCAACATGTAGCAACAACAAGTATTAATCATCAATAAATATCACCAAGTTCATCCTTGAGGACTCAAGCCTCAATACCATACTCGTTTGGGGATTAAGTTCATTATGTTGAGTATATTATCATCTTTCCGGATTCATTATCTTTCTTCCTCTTGTGTCGGTACGTGACACTCCGATCCCCTACCACTATGTGCCGCAACGTGACACTCCGATCCCCTATATGTGTCGGAATGTGACACTCCGATCCCCTATACGTGTCGGAACATGACACTCCGATCCCCTATATGTGTCGGTACGTGACACTCCGATCCCCTAATCTACGTGTCGGTTCGTGACACCCGACCCACTAATACTATGTGTCGGAACGTGACACTCCGATCCACTAATACTATGTGTCGGAATGTGACACTCCGATCCACTAATACTATGTGTCGGAACGTGACACTCCGATCCACTAACATCATTCTATCCGTTCATCAAGCCTTCTCTATACCAAGGCATCATCAATCCCATTACTTTAATTTGTCAAGCCTTCCTTTATACCAAGGCATCATCATTAATATCATAGATTAAAGTTTCTTTCAAGATTTGGGATTAGATAGTTTTCATCATGCTTGTCTAATCAAAATCACATAATCATATTCATACAAGCATACAAAAAGCGTATAGACAGGTTTAGAATATCATCAACACATATTATTCACTATTAAGAGTTCACTACGAATATCGTAACGTAAACCATAACCTACCTCCACCGAAGAATTGAAATCAACAAGAAATTCCCAAGCTTTGTTATTCCTCTTTGCTTCTCCTCTCTCGTTCGATCTCCTCTTTCTTTCTCTCCTGTTCTTTCTGTTTTGTTTTCTTATGTCCAAACCCTCTTTCCTTTACCCTAATTAACAATTAATTAAGAATAAAAGAGGACAAATAAACCCCCTAATTCACTTAAGGTTACCCCTTTTAACCCCTAAGTAATTAGACTTATTAATGTTAACCCTCAATCTTTATAATTAAGGAAAGAATAGTCAAAAACGACCCTGAAAACGTGTAGAGGAATCCTATTTTGCCTGGGACTGCGCAACCTGTGACGGGCCGTCGTGCCTGCGACGTTCCGTCATGGTGGTCGTCGCAGCTCCCTCGAGCTCAGGTGGACTGTGACGGCCCGTCACAGCCGTGACGGTCCGTCCTGTTCCTCCGTCATGACGGTCAGAAACTCGTTTCTTGCACCAAATTCTCAAAAGTTGAAGTGTTTTGCAACGGAACTCACGACGGTTCGTCGTGGATGTGACGACACGTCCTGCAGGTCCGTCACAATTTACAGAGAGTCGATTTTCAGTACCAAATTTCAAAATTCTAAGTGCCATGGGACGACACTCCCTCGACGGGCCGTCGTGACCACGACGGTCCGTTGGGACACACGTCGTCTCTGCCAGTTTTTCCAGAAATGCACTCTGTTGCTCAAAACGACTAAACAGGTCGTTACAGTTATGAACTAGATATGGAACTTCTTCATGTGATATTTAATGTAAAATACTCTATGAGAATAATGGCTAGCATCGAGGTAATATGGTAAGGTAAGTAGCGCTAGTTAAAAGTTAAGTCTAGGGTGCAAATAAACCCTTCATATTTTTTTACCATATGCCTACATCGGATGTGTCCATGTTCTACCATTGGTAAGTTGACAACCCTCTATCGTAGTAGGTTCATGATTCGAAATTCAACATTTATCTTCCATGGTCTATGACAATTATTGAGTAATCTGATCATATGGGATAACCTCTAGCATTGGAGAAGTTCTTGGAAGCTTAGGTGGTGATATGGGATGCTGTCTAGGCATTGCCCGATTAGGCTTTGAAGATGTTAGTGAGTGAGTCCCTTGGTATTCTCCAAGAACATTACTTGAGTTTCATTATGTGATGAAAGTCTATTCAATGAACAAATGTACTAATGACTTAATTTAGAAAACTAGTTAATAGAATTATTACTTATCTAGAGTAATTAAGGGTTGTCTAGTTACTATGTGAAGCGGTCATACGAATGGTAACTTCATATCTTACCTAGATAAAACATAAAAATGAGTCTAATTAGAAAAGTTGGTTTATTATGTAGACATGATCCAAACCTAGGTATTCTTAAATATTATATTTGCAATTTTGAAGCGGTCATATATGGACATTGTCTTATTGATTTATTTATGCAAGTCTTTTGATACCCTTTGGAAAGGAATATCATGTTATATATAGGTTATGTATAAGGTGAGAATGATCATATATTAGGTAGCATAAAGAATCTCTTAATTTTGTGTGAAGGGATTGTATGGGCGATCTCTTCACAACCCACTCAAGTCAAACTTAAAATCACCTTTTGAAGGAGGATCTCATGCTTATGTGTTTGGTGTATTCTAATTATGTATATCTTATTATAAGTGCTCCTATAGATCATTTAGGTGTGGCTAGAGAGGGTGTACTTTGTCTTACTTAAGTAAGTCTTATAATAGCTTTTAGTGAGGAAATTACATGCTAATTGGTTTTAGTGTAATGTTTAAGCAATTCACTATTATGTTGGAACATGGCTCACCGTAACATTTGATAATTCACTGTTACATTACATAAAATGCGATTAAATGCTGATGTGTTATAGTATGTGTTTCTAAGGTGTTAAATGTTGTTCTTATTCTTATACTATTATGCTTTAAACACAAAGAGCATGTTTCTAGTAAATGTCTGTTTTCATGATTTTATACATTATGCCATACTTAGTACATGGGTTTGTACTAATTCAATACATTTTGTTATATCTAAAGGTGACGGTGGAAGGTAAGGAGGATTGTGAAGGAAAAATTGGATTCTAGTTAGGGTTCAAGTAAAAATTTGAAGTATGTCATTACTTGAATCGATGTCATAATCATCTTTAGATACTCTGTATTTCTTTATTCGTACTGTATTGTCCGTGTCCAAAGTTATCTCGAGTCTATTAATGGAATATGTTGAGACTTAGCGTTTCTATGATTTTAATATGAAAGATGTTTTAAGATATTCGTGTGAATATTTTTAATTCTGCAACAACTTTTCATACATTTATATGAAGTGAATGATAGAAAGGGATTGTACAAGACCTCTGCGAGGTCAAGTACGGTTTATTGCATTCTGAGTGTGACATTTATCTCAAAATGTGTTGTTAGGTCGTGACAAATGTCGTATGAGAGCATAGGTTATGAAAGTTGTATTAGGAACAAAAAATTCTCATAAAACCATGCCTAGTAGAGGCTTGAACACGGGTGTGAGTCGTGACGTATATTTGGGTTATAAGCTATATGACGATAGAGTTTAACCTTATTCATTAATCTTTTGTCGTGCCTATAGATTTCAAATTATAAGTGTATATTCCTAATATGTTCTCTTCTGTTTATAGGATAGTGTTAGACCCGTAAACTACTTGATCTAACTAAGTGCAGACATGTAAAGAACTTGTGCATTGGTCTTGACATGTATGGGGGCAAAACAGTGCAACACATGTTCAAGCTGCTCGGGTGCTGGCAAATCAACTTGAACATGCAAGGCTTAGGTGCGAGTTGGAGTCATCGGCAAGGCAGTCTGTTGTCTTGACAAGGCAAAGCTGTTAAAACTTGACGATGGCAAAAACAAAGGCATTTCATGTGAATTGCTGAAATAAAACTATGTGTTGGAGGGCAGCTAAAATATTCTAAAAGTATTGGAAGTTGGCTGAAATATTCTAAGTGTTGAAATGTAGGCTGAAATATTCTAAGTGTTAGAATATTAATATTTTGTGTGGTTAAGGATGTAATTTGAATTAGATTATATTTGTAATAAATATAGCTGGTGGAAACTTTAGTTTAAATCTTGTGTTGACAAGTGTCGGACATGTGTCATTTGTAACTGCCGCATGTAACTACCAGTGCAAAAATTTTATAACGGTGGAAATTTTTTTAAAGGTTATAGAGAGGTATTATGGCCTTACATAAATTCGTGAAGCCTTCCCTTTGTATTAATTATAAGATTAATTAAGGTTAGGATGAGTTCTTGTACATTGTGTTCGCTGTTTAACTTTGTTGCTTAAGCATTTCTATACTTAGTCAAATCTGTGTGTGTTAGATAGGCTGAGTGTTGCAGAATTTGCAGGAAAGCCTAGGATGGCGTTCGGTAAAATAAATCAACCCTCTTTCAGTTTGTATTAGAGCACGGTTGAACGATGGTGAAAAACGCAGAATTGTGGGAACTAGCATGAAAAATCGAATCATTCATTGGGATTAAAGATGATGCTCAGGGAGATCCTTTGTGTGTGAATCTGTTGACACTAATCATTGATTTGAGACATAATTCTAAGAATGTTCTCTTGGAAATTGGTTCATATCGACATAATATTGATGAAAACATCACTGAAATCTTAAATTTTCGCAACACAACTACACAAAAACTTGAGGGACTGCAGAAGGAAACTGAAAACCTTTGTAAAGAGATCATTGTATTGTGTCGGGATGTGGCAACGTTGAGTTCGAATTGTGTTGAGTCATCTAAGGTTACACTTCAAGAACGTAAATCCATTAATGGTGTAAGAAGTTCTAAAGAAGTTGAAAATTTCATTTGGGACATGAAACAATATTTTACTGCTACAAGTGGGCCTGCCTGTTACAAGTTAAACATTACCACAATGTACTTGACGGGTGATGCTAAAATTTTGTGGAGAACTCGAAATGCATATGATGTAAGTGTTGGTCGTCCTTGAATTTGTACGTGGGACAAGACAATGAAAGAAATGCGCGATAAATATCTTCCTAGTAACGATTCTTGGCTTACAACGGATAAGTTGAAAAGGCTAAGGCAAACAGGTTCGGTGAGGGAATACATTAAAGAATTCACCTCTATGATGCTACACATTGAAAACATGTCTGATTAGGATAAGTTACAAAGCTTCATTTTTTGAGAAGGATGTTCTCCAAACGAACTTCGGAGGCAGAATGTTAAAGATCTTCCTGGGCAATTGGTTCTGCAGATTTGTTGGTTGATTTCCGGACAACTCATCCTTTGAAGGATGTTCCCTATACTTCAACATCTAAGAAAAAGAATGATAAGAAAGGGGAATGGAAAAAGGATAGTGATAAGGATAGTACAAATGACAAAGGAAAGGCACAAATAAAGGACGGTAAAGACAGACAAAAGAACGAAGATGGTAATTCTAAGGGCTGTTGGACTTGTGGTGGTCCTCATTTGGCCAAGGCTTGTCCAAAACGAGAAAAAGTAAACGCTTTGTTTTCTTAAAATATGAATCAAAGGGAAGAAAATGAGGAAATTGTGGCTACAATGGCAAATCCATTGGGTTATCCTTCAACCATATTACGTGGGTTAATTATGTTGGATAAATGTCTAGTACTTCAAATACTCATGCTTACCTAATTAATTTAGAAATGATTGTTAAAGAAAAATGTGTGATGGCAAGAGCCACTCATACGTTTGTAGATGTTAAAATTGCTACAAAATTGGGGCTGAAGTTGTCTAAATCCCTTCCTACATCAAAACAGTCAATGTTAAGGCACATGCAATTGTGGGTATGGCTTATGGTGTGTCTATGTCAACTAAAAGTTGGGTGGGAAAACATAATTTGATGTTGATTCCGCTTGGTGAATTTTAGATCATACATGGAATTTATTATCTAAGAAAATTCCAATTTTTTCCGTTTCCTCACTTAGATGGAGTGATGGTCATGAATGGAAGAAATATTGGATTTCTTAAAGGAGTTAATCCATTTGGTAATGTTGATGAAGTTTCAAAGAAGAAAGACAAAGGAATGTTCTTTTCTTCTATGTCAAGCGACAAATGGCTGAAGAGGGGTGATGAAACTATACTAGCTGCCTTGGTTTAAGTGAATCCTGATGTTAAGATAGAAGTGCCTGATTGTATTGCTGAATTGGTTAAACAGTATGATGATGTTATGCTACCTGAATTACCAAGAATTTTCCACCAAGGAGGGATATCGATCATAAAATTCAATTGCTACCTGGTACGGTTTCCCCTGCACAGGCTCCTTATAGTATGGCTCCTATGAAATTGTCTTAATTGTGTAAACAATTGAACGAGTTGTTGGATGCTGATTGATTCAGCCATCTAAGCTCCATATGGTGCTCCTATTTTATTTCAAAAGAAACAGGAAGGGACGCGGCGAATATGTGTAGACTACAAGGTGCTTAACAAGGCAACTGTAAAGAATAAGTATCCAGTTCCGTTGGTGCAGGATTTGATGGACAAGTTGAATAAAGCATGCTGGTTCATAAAACTTGATCTTAGGGCAGGCTACTGGAAGATTAAAATAGACGAAGGTGATGAACCAAAAACAACATGTGTAACTAGATATGGTTTATATGAATTCCATGTAATGCCACATTGGCTAACTAATGCTCCGACAATATATTGCAACTTAATGAATAATGTATTATTTTACTATGTTTATGACTTTGTTGATGTCTATCCAGATGATATTGTCAAACATAGTCAAACATTGGAAAAATATGTTAATAAATTAAGTTTGGTTCTGTCTCAGTTGAGAAAATACGCACTTTATGATAAGATTGAAAAGTGTGAGTTTGCTCAATAGGAGATAAAAATTTTGGGGCATCTTGTTATTAAAAACCAAGTTCAAATGGATCCTAATAAAGTGCAAGCCATTGTTGATTGGCAGGCACCTCATCATGTGAAGTATTTGTCGTCCTTTGTTGGATTGGCTAACTATTACAGAAAATTCATTGTTGGTTACTCAAAAATGGAAGTGGCTTTGAAAGACTTGTTGAAGAAAGATAGGAAATGGATTTGGTCTGAACGATGTGATGAAGCATTTCAGAATTTGAAGGAAGCAATAATATCTTAACCAATACTCAAATTTCCTGATTTTTAGTTACCATTTAAAGTGCACACTGATGCGTCGACAAAGCAATTGGTGGCGTATTAGAGAAAGAAGGTCATTATGTGGCCTTTGAAGTATGAAATTGAATGATGCTGAACAGAGATACTCCACACATGAAAAAGAGATGGTTTTTGTGGGTACACTGTCTGCAGGTTTTGAGAGTTTATCTCCTAGGTCCTCGATTTGCAGTAAGAACTGATTATGTAGCAAATACATTTTTTGAGACAGAGAAAAAGTTTAGTCCTAAAATAGCACGGTTGCAAGAATTTCTGGCATAATACGATTTCGTGTGGGAACATAAGCCAGGAAAACACAACTAGGTTGTTGATGCTTTGAGTAGAAAGGAAGTATTTGTTGTAGTATATTCAATTTAAAAACTTGAAACTGCTTTCTATGATAGAATAAGGATTTGTGCTGCAAATGATTCATTGTATGTTAAATGGATGGGTTAAGTGCAAGATGGGACAATGAGATGGTATTGGATCGAGGACGATCTTCTTTACTTTAAAGAGGGGAGGATTGTTATACCAAATAAGGGTGGATTGCACAAAAAATAATGAAAGAGGCGCATGGTTCTGCTTGGACTGGATCTCAAGGTGTTGAAAGGATGCTTTACCATCTCGTGTTTATTCTTGGACAAATGTTGAAGACGATATAGAGGCATATATCAGGACTTATCATGTTTGTCAGGCTGACAAGACTAAACATAAAAAGGAAGCAGGTTTGATGCAACCTTTTCAAGTTCCTGAAAGGTCGTGGCTATCGGTAATCATAGATTTCATTGTTGGATTCCCTAAGGTAGATGTCACAACATCTATCATAGTGGTAGTTGATAGGTTTTGAAATATTATGTTGTTATTACTGCACCTGAACTATGATCATCTCTAGTTGCCACTGTTTTGTTCGACAAGTATATGGTTATGTATTTTGTTGTTCAGGTTGACATCGTGAGTGATAGATATACAAGGTTAACTAGTAGGTTTTGGACAACTTTGATCAATATGATGGGAACTGAGTTAAAATTCTCTACTACAAATAATCCATAAACATATGAGCAGAAGGAAAGAATTAATCACTTGTTGGAAGAATAGTCGAGGCACTATGTGATAGCAAGTCAACGGAATTCAGTGGCATTGGTTGACACTGCGCATTACTTCTATAATCTGCACAAGTCGTCTACAACATAAATGAGCCCTTTTGAAATTGTTTTAGGCAAACAGCCTATGACGACACTAGATGTTGCCAAATCTAAAAATTAGGAAAGGTGTCCAGCAACATACAGGGTTGCAAGGGAAAGACTTGAAAAGTTATCTGAAGCACATGATAGCTTGTGCAAGGCTCAGTGGCGCATGAAGAAGTATGCTGATCAACATCGTTGCTCACTTTTTTTCAATGTGGGTGACTAAGTGTTACAGATACTTACTCCAAAAATTTGGAAAAAGATTGTAAGTAAGAATTGACATTGGGGTTTGATTCATAAAAATGATGGTCCATTTGAAGTGGTGAAATGAGTAGGTGAAGTTGCTTATATATTAAACCTGCCAGAAAGGTTTTAAATTCATCCCACTTCCCATGTGAGTTTCTTGAAACCTTACTTTGCAGATGCGAATGATCTATACAGAAATAGGTCAATGATAGCTCCTCCATCAGTACCTTTATAGTATGATGCTGAAATTAAAAAGATCCTTGATCACCGGGTTTTGGGCACAAGTAAGAAGAATACTAAGAGATAATTATTGGTTCATTGGAAATACAAGAGTCTGGTTGATGCAATTTAGGAGAAGGCGAAATACTTATGGTAGTTTGATGCTCAAATTGAGGACTATCTTAAAACAGTCTTGATGAGGAAATCGAGTCCAAGTGATGCGTGTGGTCTGTTAGACCCGTAAACTACTTGATCTAGCTACGTGTAGACATGTCAAGGACTTGGACATTGGTCTTGACATGAATGGGGGCAAAACAGTGCAACAAATGTTCAAGGTGCTTGGGTGTTGGCAAAGCAACTTGAACATGCAAGGCTTACGTGCGGTTTGGATTCTTCGGCAAGGCAGCGTGTTGGATTGACAAGGCAAATATGTGAAGACTTGACGATGGAAAAAACAAAGGCATTTCACGTAAATTGCTTAAATAAAACTAAGCGTTGTAGGGAAGCTAATATATTCTAAGTATTAGAAGCTGGCTGAAATATTCTAAGTGTAGGCATGTATCCATAAGTATTCTAAGTGTTAGAATATTAATATTTCATGTGGATAATTATGTTATTTGAATCGTATTCTATCTATTAGAAATATAGCTGTTCGAACTTTAGTTTGATCTTGTGTTGACAAGTGTCGGACATGTGTCATTTGTAACTGCCAAGTGCAAAAATTTTATATAGTTGGAAATTTCGTTTAAGGGTATTGAGACTGATTCTGGGCTTAGATAAATTCGTGAAGCCTTCCCTTTGTATTAATTATAAGATTAATAAAGGTTGGGACGAGTTCCTGTATGATAGGCGGAGTGTTATAGACATTTGCATGATTTCCTAGGGTGGCGTTCGGTAAAAAAATAAATCGACCCTTTTTAAGATATGAAAAATTAGAAGGATGACCTCTAAATGAGTTGAAGAAGGAAGGGTGCCTGAGGAAGATCCTCCTCAAGTTGAGCAAGTTCCTGAAGGAGCTCAATGTTCTCTAGGGACTCACGATCATCAATTCCCTATTAGAGTTCAAGGTAATAATGTTACTGTGGTTCCCCGGAAAATGACTAAGGGGGAGATTAGAGAGGCTTTGCTTACTTCAGCCCAAGCTTTAACTACCTGGGTGAATAGGGGTGTTGATCCTAGAGTGAAAGTTGTGGAGAGCACTATGACATCTAGATTGAGAGATTTTGTGAGGATTAATCTTCCTATATTTCTTGGCTCTAAGGTGGGAGAGGATCACCAAGAGTTTGTACATGGTGTGTACAAGGTGTTGAGTACCATTAAGGTGATTTCTATGTAGTAGGCGGAGTTATCTTCCTACCAATTGAGGGAGATTACTCAATTGTGGTACACTCAATAAAAAGACCTTTCGCTGGTTGAGTCAGGTCCTATAGAGTGGGAAGACTATTGAGGAGTAATCATTTAAGTTCTCTAGGTCGTCTAGATTTGCTCTATCCTTTGTGTATAATCTTAGGGATGAGATGAGTTCTTTGTGACCTGTGGTTTTGAGCATGTTAAACAAGAGTATGGTATGGCCATGCTATATGATGATATGACCCTATCTGAATTCATGGTTTAAGATTAATTAATTGAGGTGTCTAATCTTGGAAGAATTGCTAGAAACTTGAAAAGGAGTGGTTCAAGAGATCAAAGTCAACCTAGGTTCAAGAAGAAGGTTTCATGTAAAGAAGAACCTAGATGTGCTAAGGTGAAATTTTAAAAAGAGGTAGTTTTCAAAATGGTAAGCTCACATGTGCTTTTTGTGAGAAGAGGCACTATGGGTAATACCTATTGGGTACCGGGAGTTGTTTTGGGTGTGGTAAAGATGGTAATAAGGTGAGGGATTGTCCTACTATTGCTTCCAGGGAAAAATATTGTTAGTAAGTTTCTCCAAGTATTTCGGGAAATGAAGCTCTAAAGGGGAAGGCTTGTTTCTATGCACTCCAGGAAAGAGGATCAAAGCCGGATGATGATGAGAATGTTGGTAAGAAATAGTTTTTTATTTTAGTGTTATGAGTTCCATCTATGTTGGGGAGTATGGTGAGAAGTGGAGTTTTAATTGGTTATATTATCTCTTCTATTCAACTCAAGCATGAGAGTAAAAATTTATAGTAGCATGTTACATGTTGCATTGTGTTTAAGAGTCTTGTAGGAATTGAATTTCAATGATTTCTTGCATTGTCCATTTTGTGAAGTTAGGAATAGGTTGTAAAGTGAGTTTATGTGGTATATTCTTGCATATTAGCATGTTTCCATTATCAATTTCCTAAATGTTGCATTTTAGGATTTTTGAAGCACGTTCACGTTAATGAACTAGCAACTTATTGTTAAATTTTTGAGATTTTGACTTAATTGTTCTTTGATTATATTTTTTTTAATGTGTATAGAACTGATTTATATTATCATAATAATTAGTATACAAAAGAGTTCTTTCTATTTGGAATGAAGAATATGAGTCTTATGGCATAACAGTTGTAGAATTGTTTATAACCTCATGTTGTGTTGTGAGATTCTTCATTCTGTTAAATTGATATTTATCCTAAATTTTGTATTGTGTAATTTTTTATGAGGTATGGTTATTATCTTTTAAGATGAGACTCTACAGTTGAAAGTGTTCGGAAAGTGGGAAGTGTCATTCAATCTTGAATGATATCATGGTGGGGCAGATTGTAATACCACATAAAACACCTTAGGTGGCATAAGATCCTAACATATTTTTCATGAGGCTCTAAGGTCATAAAATGATTTATATTGTTTTTGAGGCAATGTCCAAAGATTTAGGTGATTTTGAAGTGCAACATCAAAGGACGACTAAGACATTCGACAACAAGTCAAGTATGTGCCTTATGTGTTTTCAAAATTTTTATGATTGTGTATGAGGTTATGAACTCCTTAATTGAATATAATGTTGTTTATAGGCTGTGTGTTGGGTTTCATGAGGTTTGGTGGTGAAACATCGTATAAGGTTCATAACGTTTGATTTACCGTTGAAATGACGTTGTGTGTCTTAGCATTTTTCTTCGAGTTTTATTTGTTATTTTTTCAATGAAACTGATATGAGAGATCCTAAACTCGTACATAATCGTATTAATGTTGGAAACGTCTGGGAAAATATCCTCAAGGGACAACCAAGGGTCCCTGATATAGGACCCTTCATTTGAGCCGAAATTTGTCAAGACCAGCCCCAATAGACTGAGGAAATGGACGACCAGTAGACTTGTCTACGCCTCATTGATGGTGGTCTTGGGTCAAGAATTAGACGTTGAAGGAAGAGCTTCAGACGACCAGCATGAGTCCCAAACCACAAACCAGCAGGACGGTACGTTTGTTGGGAAGCACATCGTCGAAGGCCAAGCGTTGTTTGTGCCTGTAATTTGTAGGGTTCATTGTTAAGTTGAAGGGTGAATTCGTAATTCACCCAATGTCCAATTAAGAGTTTCGGAGGTTTCCTAATGGTATTTTAGGAATATTAAATAGGTTTATAAGTCCTAAACCGAAGGAAGATCTTGAATTGAGGATTTGATTGGTGATTCTTCATCAATTTTGTGGTTTAGCTTCATTAAGATATGATTTTTGATCCTTAAAAAAATGTTCATCAAGGATCCCAAAATTCAAAGACATTTCTAATGTTTTGTAAATATGAACTTATCTAATTTCATAATCTATCCATGGGTTCTTGCATTAAGGTTTTGAATTATTGAATATTGATTGAATTTTTGTTATGCAATACCTCTAAAATTACTTAGGTGAATCTAGAGCCTTACATGTTGGTCGTGAGGGCTATAATGTGTTATTGAGGCAGTGTCTCGATTTTTAGGTTATTTGGAAATGAAACGTTATGGAACGACTAAGATGTCCTAAAGGTTTGCCTTGAAAATATTTCACGTGTCTTGGCATATTTCATCGAGTTTTACGCGTTTGTTTTAGATGAAATTGGTCTGGAGGTCCTAAAATCGTATATATATTCAAGTTGGAAACATCCGGCTAAAGTTTGTAATGCCCTAAAATGAAATAAGGTGAAATAAATTCTCATGAGTGTTTCTTAGGTTAATTTTAAGTAAAAAAGAGTTACATTAGTGATATTAGGAAGTGTGTGATGTTTCGTTTAGTTTAATATCCATGACGTTCCGAAGGTGTTTCTTATAAAGTGTTTTTGTGTCTTGCTGTATTTGAGTGAGTTTTACGTGTTGATTTTTCTTGAATTAGGTGTTAGATGTTCCTAAGAGCTACAAAAATATGTTTAGATGTTTCAAGTTTGGGTACGACCCCACCTAAGACCCACAAGGGGTCCCTAGATAAGGGCCCAAGACTTAGACAAAAACTGCCTAGGCACTGTCCACCAACAAGACCAAACACGGCCGGTAGTTAAGCCTACGGACTGGTTTTTCTTGGTCCGTCAGTTCAAACTTCAAGGGTAATTTGGAAAGGATTCAAATAGATTTAGTTCTATACAAACGAGACCCCACCAACGTTCCGTTTATTGACAAACGGTTCGCTGGTTTGTCCGTCCGTGAGACTTCCCCAAAATTTGTTAAGAGGCTGCCAAGTCTTTGGCTGTTGGGTAAATTCACCTTAAGTCATTTATGACCCAAGGAAGTTATTTTTAGGGTTATGTAGGTATATTAAAGTATTTCAAACCCTATGATATAATTTTAGACCTCACATCCTAAAACCCAAAACCCTTCTCCCTTAGAACTCTCTCTCAAGTCTCTTTGGAAGCTAGAAGTTAAGAAGAGCTAGAAGGGATGTTTGTGGTAAAGTTATTATTCAACATCTTTGGTATTTTTATAATCTAAAGTATTGTATCCAATCTTGAACTCTCTTCCATTCAAGGAGTCCCTTCTAATGGATTTTAAAAAAATGTTTTCAACCCTAGTGTCTTCTATCTTCAATTCTAAATATGGTTCTTGCATGAAAACGTTTCTAATGACATAAAAATGATGTTTCCAATATTATTTGATGATTTTCAGGTTATATCTTCAATGAAATTATGTTAAAGATTTTTATCAAATGTTGTCTTATGAAATTAGTTAAATGAGCTTAGTTTTGTAGTCTTTGAAATGTAGTATCATTTTGTTGATATTGTTGTTTAGGTACAGACATAAGGGAAAATTTATGACGAATTATTAAGTAAAATTATATAGGTTGTGAAAGCTTTGATTAAATGGTAATTTTGTTATATTGTTTAAGCTTTATTTATGAAATGCTCTTGAGTGGTATGACCCAGCTTCTTGGTGGCGGTGTTACTTCATGGAACGGATTATACTTAGTATGTTTTATGAATGTGTATTTTCTGGCATACGTGAATTGGAGTTATAATGAAGATTGTTCTTGTACTATGTATTATGAAGCTTGAATTGCATGTTTTGCTTAGGTTATGTCTAAATGAAGTATATGATTATGTCAAAAATGTAAGGTGTGTGATTTGACAAATGAAGGTCTAAAGAATGTATAGAAGTTATGTAAATAAACTGATGTTTATTAGCAAGGTGTGCTCACATGCACACACACACTCAATTGAATGCATCAAGTTAAGTTAAATAAATAGAGGAGTTTTGAGGTGGACACTCTTCATTCATTGAGATACAGTTTTTTGTAGCAACCTCACTACATCCAAAGAGTTTTCAAAGAATACGTTGGAGAATGAAGGCCCTTCGTGAGTGGAGATGTGGTGTTCACTAGTTATCCTTAACCTATAGTTTATAATGCTTAGAATCCGTGAGGGTTATGTGAAGAACCGATAGGATATGAAGAAGATGTGGTTACACTTAGTGAGTTTAGATGTTGTAGTCCAATGTACCTCTTGAGATGAATATTGCTCGTTAGTAGAGAATCAATTCCTTAGTACCGATCTCCTTATCCCTTAACTATGTGCTTGCATAGGTGTATATATTGGGAAAGTCATGTAAAAGCTAAAAGAATGACCTTTCTCTAGGCAAGTGAGGGTCCCTCATCCGATAGGGATTAATATCGGCATTCCATGCCTATCTCTCATGGAATATGTCATTTAAGCTAACTCTCATAAAAGTAATGAAAGTACGAATTCTTCTAAAAGAGTGTGCTACTCAGGGTAGGTAGTGGAATGGGACTCTATTTATCAATTGCACTAGGTTGGCATTCCGAAAGGGTAGTCGTGGAGATTCTTATGTGAATTGAATTAATTAAGTCTTCTAAAAGAACGTACTACTTAGGGTAGGTGTTAGTATGGGATGCTATCTATCCATTTTACTAAGTAGGACCTTACGAAAGGGAAGTCTTGGTGCCAAACCTTCTAAAAGAGTGTACTACTTTGAGTAGGTTGTGGTATGGAACACTATCTACTCATTGCACAAAGTAGGCATTACAAAGTGAAGGCTTTGCTGTGTTTTTTAGCGTTCTTCTAATGTCTTTTCATTGAGTGGGGGCTTATTCTCTCGAGGTGAGTAAGCCGAAAATGGTAGTCTTGAGGATTACTTTGGTGTGCTTTGAAGAAGGCATATGCGCACTTCCTTCATGTCATACCTTTGTCAGTCTAGGATAACCTTGGTAGGGAAACTCCTACGGAAATGTCTTCACTTCCTCATTGGTAATACCTTCGAAGTTCACTTTTTTTGGGGTCAAAATGGGTTCACTTTAATATTCTATATAGTTTATTGTAAAATTGGAAAGTTACTATAAAAATTCTTTCTTTTGCAAAAATTATGGAAATCCTTCTCTAAGTGTTAAATAATGTTTATTTTATTGTTTTACTTCAATATTCATGAAATTTTACTGAATTTGCATTAAAACATGTTTTTAATAAAATGTTGCTTTTTGCATGTTTTTGCATATGGCATAATTAGTACATTGTTTTGTACTAACCCCATACTTTTCTATACTCTATAAGTATAGGTGGAAGGCTTCTGGAAGATTTTAAGGTGAATCTTGAGAAATCTACTCTCTCAAGATTCAGTATGTCATCATATATTCGAGGACATAGTCTATGTTTTCTAGTTTTATTACTAAGAATTATTATGTATTTATCTGTCAATGTAAAGGATTGTGTCCCTATGGTATTATATTATTTTGTTTAAGTTGTCTTGTGATGATGACATCTATAAATATTTATTAAAGATAAGTTTTTATTAAATGTCTTGAAAAATTTTAATTTCGCACTTCTTTTCATGGCTTATGTAATGATCAATCATAACAGGGCTTGTACAAGACCCCAAAGGGTCAAGTATTCCCTATTACAACCCTAGAGTTTACCCTAGATTCTAGGGGGTGCTTTTGGGTTGTGACAAAAGTCCTCAAGCACCATCCAAGGGTTCTTGAGGAAGGAACCATGTTGATGGCAAAAAATTCACGAGGTAGTCCTACCTATGGATGACAAACAATGGCCAGTGGCCTTGTCGACGAACCATAGGTGGCGGGCATCTATGGATACTTAGACTGTGTAGATTAAGATTCCACTTTGAAGGCTCAGTACGAAACGTTGGCCAGCAAAACTGGTCCATTTGTGGACGAAGGTTCCTTCTGTGACCAAGTCATTGATGCGTCTGCAATTTTCCTGCTTCACATTAAAGTGAAGGGGCCCCACATTCATATAAGAGGTTGTACGGTTAATTAAGGTTTTTCAGGTATTTTAATTGGGTTTATAAGTCCTAAATACATGGATGAACTCATTCTTCAAAATCAACACCCAAAATATCTTAGAAATTATCTAGAACTCCATTGAAGGCAAAACTCATGGAAGAGTTTGGATTGGAGAATTGTGTCACGACCAGAATCTAGACTCTAGACGACACCGGCATCGTTGCCAACTTAGAGGTCGCAGACAAGCCTACATACGTCTATTTTACTTCATCTAGGTTAATTTTAGCCTAAAATTTTAACTTTATTCTTTCTTATTTAATGCTAAACATTTTGAACTTAACATCATTGACGTTCAAAAATCAACCATCTAAAAAAAAGAAATAGTTCACAATTGCATTAAACGTATTTTTGCCAAAACGACACCAATAAAAAGTCTGAATATGAAAGTGCAAAGAAACACTAGTGAAATGAATGAGGGCCTACTAAGTCCTAATGAAAGCGCCACGTCCGAATAGTTGCAACTTCAACCTATAGACCCTAGCATCCACCTGTTTCTATACCTTAATATATAGAGTGGTATGTAATTAGTACACACTTGTATTACGTATGGGTATATAAAAGCACACAACAAGGACATGCAAGAGTAATAATATCTCTCTACAAACAACATGATTATGGAAAGTCAAGTCACTGACCTTGCCGAATCGGAATTTGGAAAGTTATTGACTTTTCAAAATTTGGATTAGGAAAGTCATTCCATGAGAGTAACATGCACCATCATACTTATCATATTGCACGCAGCACATATGATCTTACACATAGCACATATAAAATTGCATATAACACAACATATTTTCATATCATTCATTCATATGCCCTGAGACCTTGGAATAATGGACCTGACATCAAGAGTTCCCAGAATGAGGGCTAAACATATATAACCTCAACTAGGGAGCCTTGTTTAGGAAACACTGAGTATGATTAATTCATTCTGAGGTATTTCATTTCATTTCATTCATAAGCTAGTGTGAACACCAGCTATACCTAGGATGTAGTTTGCGTTGTGCATCGGGTTCGTTGTGCAATGATCAAGAATGACTTAGGGTCATTACTTAAGTCTAGGTCACCTCTTAATTATACTATCCTAACACCTTTAGTATCATTCATTTTATTAAGTGCATCATTTGATGCTAGCCTTATTCATTCATTAAGAACTTTAACTTTAACCTATATAGATCACGTGAGCATCATGAAATCTAGTGTCATGGAACCCTACACCGAAAATAGGTGGAATCACCGGCCAAAGTGACCCAAAACATGGTAGCGTACATGGGAGTTGAACCCCGATAGATTCCTATATTGGAATTATAGGTTCAAACATTAGGAGATACAAGGAGACCCATACCTGACATGCGGGACAATCTCATCTGATTAGAGTTATGTGAACCTCCGCCCTTAGCGAAAAAAGGCATGATCGCTCATACGTCATGGAAGTTGGCTTCTAGTATGAGGACGTGATAGCTCAATAGATGATTTCTCCTCTCATCATTAGTATTAAGTGTGTTAATGTTAATACATTCATTACAGTGTTAATAGAGACAGGTCTCTTCATTAACTTTACACTCTCATAGGTGAGTACGTTTTGATAACATTTACTTAGGATCATTTGAGATTGCTCTAATCTTTACATTAGCCTCATATCATGTTGTCACCCCACTCATTAACATTAGCACATTTGATCTTCCTAATTACTCACCCCTTTTTACGTGAATGTCCATTTTATCATATGCCAACGCACTTGGCCATTTGGTGTGTTTCACACTCTTACCTAACCCCTTCTAGGGTTTCATCATTTCATTGTTCATTTCATATTTTCATTTTTCATTTCTTCATTTCATTGTTCATTTCATCACATGCCAATGCACTTGGCCATTTGTTGTGTTTCACACTCTTACTCAACCCTTATAGGGTTTTATCATTTCATTGTTCATTTCATCATATGCCAATGCACTTGGCGATTTAGTGTATTTTACACTAGTACTTAACCCTTCTTGGGTTTCATCATTTCATTGCATACATATTAGGTTCACTTATTTTTAAACGTATGATAGACTTATAGGTCTACACATACAAGCCATGAGGCTTCATTCATAGTTCATTTAAGTGATTCATATCTTCGTAAGATTATGTAGTACAAGGCATATTCATCTTCTAAGTAATCCAATATCTCAATTTCTATCTAAGTCGATGACATTATTTTTGAACATTTAATTCACGTATCACTTATATATCAATATAGAATTCAGGCAAGGGAACAAAAATCCGAATACCTTGGACAATTGATTTTATTTTTAGTCCACATAATATTGGGACCCTAGACCAAGCACCAACATCAGCATTCCCTCTTTATTCTTCTCCTTGAAATCTCATCTCACTTGAACGACAGTTGTGGGATCAAACCCCCACATCGTCTTTCTTTTTTTAATTAAATTATCCTTGCCTAGTTTGCATGCATGAGGTTGTGGGATTAAACCCTCACAACCTCTATTGATTTTTGTTTTATTTCGTAGCCTTCCTAGAGGTCGTGGGTTTGATTTACCATGCCTCACATTCCTTTGATTCCACTCACTGTGTCGAGGTCGTGGGTTTGATTCCCACACCTCCCATTTTATTTTTATTAATTTTTGTACTTTACTTTTCTGCCAGCACACTCAAGATGAATCTCCCTTGACCCCACTTCCCTTTCACGTTTTAGTGTTTTTGAAGGGTGAGATCGCGAGTTTGATTCTTAATGACCTCACTTAATTTAAACCCATTTAAATTTCAAGATTTATACATGTTTGTTTAGCACGACAATTTCACTATATAGACCCTTGGGAAATCAAAGCACGACGTTTTAACTATATAGACTAACTTCTACCTATTTATAGTTATTTTAAAAGATTTAAACCTCATACAACACCTCTAATCATTCCCTAAACCTAAGGACATTTCAATACTTAAATTAAACTAGCTCCGGACGTCATGGACGTTTCTTGATGTGTGAACTCCAAAATTTCCTAAATGCTTTATTGACATTTTTTTTGGATTTAAGGATGTGTTATCAACCTTTGATAAACATATGAGGCTCTATTTAAGGTTATAGACTTTTGGAGTGTTACAACCGTGAACATAAATGTGAACGTCCACATAAACATCAACTTGAATGTAAAGGACCATATTAATGTCAACCTGAATGTCATTGTCAACATCAATGTGAACGTGAAGGTCAATGGCAATGTCCACGTGAATGTCAATGTGAACATCAACATCAACGTAAATATGAACATCAATGTGAATGTCAACATCATTGTCAATGTCAACGTCAACATCCATGTATATGTTAGCTTGAACGCTCACATCAATGTTAGAGTCAATAAAAATATTAATGTAAACATGAACGTCAACATCAACTTCATTGTCAACATAAACATCAATGTTTAGGTAAATGCGAACGTAATCGTCAATGTGAAGGTAAACATCACTGTAAACATGAACGTCAATGTGAACATCAATGTCAATGTGAATGTCAATATAAACGTCAACGTGCATGTGAACGTCAATGTCAATATAAACGTGAACATCAATGTGAACATCAACGTGAATGTCAATATTAACATAAAGATCAATGTCAACATTAATGTCAATGTAAATGTCAACGTCAATGTCAACGTAACCGTGAATGTCAATGTCAACATAAACATATATGTAAGTGTGTATGTCAACATTAACGTCAGCGTGAACATGAATATAAACATAAACATCAACGTCAATGTCTACGTGACTATAAATGTTAACGTGAACGTCAATGTGAACGTCTAAATTAGAATATATACTTGAATGAAAAGTCATGGTAAACATGGACGTCAGTGTGAACATTAACGTGAACGTTAATGTTAATGTCAATATGTACATCAAGGTAAACGTTAATGTGAACATTAACGTCCACATCAACATAAATATCAACATCAACATAAACGTAAAATTAAGTGTGGAAGTCAACATCAATGTCAATAATAATGTTAACGTCAATGTCAATATCAATGTAAACATCAAAGTAAACGTGAACGTCAACATAAACATAAATGTCAGCGTCAATGTGAACGTGAATGTCAATGTCAATATGAATGTCAATATGAACATGTCAACGTGAACGTCAATGTGAACAGCACGTGAAAGTCAATATCAATGACAATGTCAATGTAAATGTCAACGTCAACATCTAAGTAAATGTGAAGGTAAATTTCAACATCAATGTCAATGTTTATATCAATATCAACGTCAATGTAAATGTAAACATCAACGATCAATGTAAACGTAAATGTTAGTTTGAACGTAAATTTTAATGTCAACATAAATGTCATTATGAACGTCAACGTGAACGTGAACATCAACATGAATGTTAATGTGAACGTCAACATAAATATGAATTTAAACTTCAATGTGCACTATAACGTGAATGTCAACATGAACGGGAACTTTAACGTGAATGTCAATATAAACATCAATGTCAACATGACTGTCAGTTTGAACGTCAACAAAAATATTAACGTCAATATGAACATCAATGTTAACGTGGACATCAAAGTGAACATCTATGTCAACCTTAATGTAAATGTGAACGTCAATATTTACGTCCACATGAATGTTAACGTGAAAATCAACGTGAAAGTCAAAATAATGTCCAACTTGAATGTAAATGGCTATGTCAATGTCAACATCAATATGAACATCAAAGTGAACGTTAATGTCAACGTCAGTATTAACATATACATAATTGTCAGCGTGAATGTAAAAGTCAATGTTGATGTGAAAGAAAGTGTTAACTACACAATTAATGTCAACGTGAAGGTGACGTTAATGTGATCATGAATGTGAACATTAATGTGAATATTGACGTGAACATCAATGAAAACGTCAATGTGAATGTCAATGTTAATGTGAATGTCAATGTGAAAATCAATGTAAACAATAATTTCAATGTGAATGTCAATATGAATGTCAATGTTTACATCAACATCAATGTGAACGTCAACGTTAATGTGAACATCAATGTAAATATTAAAGTCAATATCAATGTGAACGTCAACGTCAACATCAACGTCAATGTCACCGTAAACATCAACATTAATGTAAATGTAAACATTAACATAAAAGTCAACATAAATGTCAATGTTAATATCAACGTCAATGTGAATGTCGATGTCAATATCAAAGTCAACTGTGTCAATGTGAACGTTGATGTCAACTGATACGCTCAAACTTACTTCTCAAATGAGAAGTAAAGCGGTCGTGTCAAGTAAATAACCCAACTAGTGAGGTTGGGATCGTTCCCACGAGGAAAATAGTCTAGACTTAACTTTAACCTAGTATTACTATCGTTTAGTCAATAACTTTCTTGGAAAGTAAAAAATATAAAAAGGGGGGTTTGTATTACCTATTGAGTAAAAAATAACTAATGTAATTGAAAGAGACAGTTGACAGTTTTTAATATTGGGTTTTAATCAATGAATTAAAGTAACTAGGGTTTACGTGTTCCCCACAGGTTCGTAACTTGATAATTCTAACTATAACAATCCTTTCCTAGTATCTTGCATGCAAAGTGATAAGTTATGTATTTCTAAATCCTTGGTCCGGCATCTAGAAAATCTCACTCCGCACCTTGGTCCGGCTACGTGTGTTGCTTTCCTAACCCTTATCTTTACCTCATATTAAGCATCGTATTCGATATTTGACTAAGTTATTACCTCGTACCAATCAATACTAGCCTATTAGATAGTATACACTAAATCTATGTTAATAATTCTTTTCCTATTATCTACCCTCCTTGATCCGGCAAGTAGCATTAAGGCGAGTTCTAACGTTGATCATCCATTAAAAAGACTTCTAAGCGAAAGAATTATTAATACATGCAAGACACTATTCTCGAATTGTTATTTTAGTTAGGTTTTATCTCATTATTTGCCTATGGTTCCCACAACCCTAGTTATGGAGTTTAGCTACTCATAGCCATAAACACAATATTCAAATATGTTAAATTAGAATTCATGTACTTACTTCAATGAGAAAGAATAAAATCCGAAAATATGCTTGATTAATCACCAAAAATCACTTGTATCAATCTCCAATAATCAAACACTCAAAAACACGAAGTCTAGTAGTCACAAAGTCTAACTATATGGAATTTGGTAATCAAAGAGTCTAACCTCAAAAACGAGATTTTTCGAACTATTTATAAAAAATAAACCTAACTAAATAAGGATTCTAATTTCTGGATATCTGCCAAAACGCGGCTGGGTCGACGGACCACGCGACGGACCGTCGTAGTCATGACGGACCGTCGTGGGCTCCGTCGTCCCACACTTGTCCAATTTCTTCTGCTGCTTCTTCATTCCCCTCGACGGCAAGTGTGACGGTCCATCATAGGCACGACGGTCCGTCGAGGGTCTTCGTTTCAAAACACTTCAACTCTTGGAATCTGGGTACTGGGATCACTTCTCTGAACTTCACCACGGACCTGCAGGACGGACCGTCATGGCCATGACGGACCGTCACAAGCTTCGTAATCCCACACTTGGTCAGACTTCCCCATCTTCCTTCAGCAGCTTCTCTACGCTGCCACCTACGGACCGTTGTAAGCACGACGGACCGTCATAAGCTCCGTAGGTGGTCTCTTCTGCACTTTTCCCTCAAAATCTCCGCATTCAGCTTTGGACAGATTTCCTACAAAACAAAGAGAAACTTATATCAAAATTAGCACAAAAAGGCTTTTGGACACACTAAACTTAAGGAAAAAGCATTAATTATACCGTGAAACCACGGTATATCAACACCCTCAACTTAAATTCGTTGTTTGTCCTCAAGCGACGCACTATGACTCACTACACAATCTTTGTACAATAGTATTCACGTTTTATCCTTTGCAATCATTTGGCTATCAATCCCGATTAATCCCATCAAATCTATGCATGCTATCACTATTAGGCTTGAATTTTGTGGATTCGAACATGACACAGACTCACCATGCACCAACACCTATCCTCTTCAATTTCTCACCGAAGTGCTAACAATTCCGGTATTGCAACTAGTGTCCTCACTTTAGAACAAAATCCTCATTTTTCACACAATGATTTCAGTTTGAGTATAAGGATTACATTTCAACACTCGCTCTCAGAACAAAGTCACACTCATTCATACCTATTGCCATAAGCTTGCCCTTATTTTCACTGCCTTAAGTTCGCTATACAACCCTTAGGATCACGATAGGACTTTTGTTTTTTAGCTTGTAACGTAGGCTCATAGTCAGGTAGGGTATATTTAGGTATACTTTAGTGACTTTTTGCCCTCCTTGACATATCGGCTAAACCTTCCACCCTATATCACTTTATCTCACCCAGTTTCTCCTATTCTTTCACTTTGCTATTTCCCTTCTTTCTTCATTTGCGTAAGTGACTCTTTTCTTTTCTTGTTTGTAATTCTTGAATTTTTTATTATTTTTTTTTCAACGAGTTCTTGAGTCACTTCACTTTTGTTCTTTCTCTCTCTTTGTTCTTTCAACCCCACTTTCCAGGGCATTCCTCAAAACAGCCACCCTCAACTCATGGCTTTGCCATGAGTTAAGGTACACAATACCCAAAATCGGGTCAGGGCCATAACGAAGGTTGTTTATACATTAGCCACCCTCAACTTATGCTTTTGGCATAAGCTGAGGTGCACATGTCCAAGGAGGGACCAGGGCCAACATATTGTTCCCAGAAAAGGTCAGTTGGGGTGAAAAAGAAAGGTCTAATTTTAAGCTCAAATTATTTGGATCAAAGAAGGATAACTTTCATTTGGTTTATTTATTTAGGCTAGAAATGGGCTATATTGAATAAGGGCCTATGATCATTTCCTAATTGTTTGTTACAGCTTACTTTTAGCAGGACTAACCAGGCAAGTTCTAGCTCAGTACCAATAGTGGACTATTCAACTTTCCTCACACTCACTTGACATCTCATCACTATACCAGATTATCAGACACCTAGTTTGACTTGAAGATTTTAGGGTAATGCAATGGCGTAACTCTATTTCATGTTTAGAGCCACACAATTATCAGTTACTACGCCTAGTCATGCAACATTTTCCAGTTTTATCGGGATATCATATTAGCCATCATGCTTCAGAGTTAAACTTATGTACAAAAGATATAACGTGCCGGTTCAACAGAAAAATAATCAGTATTTTGGGGAAAAAGAACACAGGCAAGAAAACCCCAAAAGAGGATAGTGAGTTGGGCTACTTAGACTTCACCCTAACACTCACTTTCCATTTACCCCACCCCCAACAAAAAGCATGCAATTGTCCCCAATGCATAAAAAAATCTAAAGATTAGAGGGGTAGGTGAAGCAAACCTGTGGCGCATAGCGCCGTCGATCAGCAAGCTAGTGGGTCCGGTTTCCCGGAACCCACAGCCTCTGCAATCTGGACACCATCAGTGGTGTCCTCAGCAATCTGGACACCCTCAGTGGTGTCCTCAGCAACAACCGCACCCTCACTGCCTCCGGCGGTCTCTACAGTATGGGAGCTAGAGACCCCAGCCGCTATCTGCGATGCTCGGATCCGGTGTGCCTCCGCCTCAGCAATTGAGGCTCTCCTCGCGGCCTCCATCTCGCGGCGCTCCTTCTTCCTCGCTCGTGACGCATCCTCTGATCGACCCCTACGCCTCTTGGCACTCTCTCGAGGGGAGGGTGGGGGACTGGCTGGAGTAGAAAACAGGGCTGCCAATACAGTATCCTCAGCAGGCTCGACAGACTCCGGCACTCTTGCCGCTAGGATTGTGTCGATGTCTGCCCGAAGACTGGAGACTGCAGCCTGAAGCGTCGACACAACTACCGAAGGGGCTGGTCGAGCTAATACTCGAAATTCAAAGGCATCGAGGCGCTGGTGCACCTCAGCAACCTTCCGCTGCATCTGCCTCTCCATGCGCGCTTCAGACTCGGCAATAGAC
The DNA here is from genome assembly GCA_027705065.1 of Solanum peruvianum. Classification (NCBI taxonomy): domain Eukaryota; kingdom Viridiplantae; phylum Streptophyta; class Magnoliopsida; order Solanales; family Solanaceae; genus Solanum; species Solanum peruvianum. The sequence continues at coordinate 39,547,923 of JAKWJD010001757.1, forward strand.
TTCTGCATCCACGGCTGGATATGATGCAGAAGAGTGGCCATTTGTGCCTCCAGCTTTTGGACTCGAGCAAGCGGGGCTGGTGTCGGTAGAGGGGCCGTGGTACTACCCGGGATAGACTCGACCGGGGTAGTGTCCGTGGATGCCTGTGTAGCTGTGCGGGCCTGGGCCACCGTATCCGGAAGATCATCAGATAGTGGTGGCATCTCTGGACGGGGCCCTCGACGTGGGGCCAACTCATTGGCCTCGTCTCTGATGAGGCCGACGTCAACGGTACCCGGCGGAGTCCTCAACTGATCTATGTGCCATACGGGCACACCTGCAGACCTGCAAAGGGCAAAGATCATGCACGGAAAGGGGTAGGTGGTGGTGACCTTGAATGCCCTCTCGTGCATGACTGCCTGGAGAAGCCGTGCATAGTCCACCTCGAAGCCGGCGACCATCGCCGCCATCAGCACTGATCGATCCCAGGTGACTATGTTATCAGCAGCTGTGGGGGAAAGGCAGTGACGCACGAGCAGCCACAAGAACTTGGCGACGAACGTGAGGTTGGCCTTCTTGATGGCCCCCTTCGGCTCAGTGACCCAGTCAGCACCCTCTCCGTCGACTGATAGGTGCAGGGCCATCCACCTCTTGGTGGTCTCTCTCAGTGTCCGCTCGCGCATGAATTGTCCATCCTTGACTATCTGCCAGTGATAGTCAAACTCGGCAGTGGTGGGGGTCCGAGTAGCAGCTGCACTCTCGCCGTATAGGAACCGGCAGATGGCGGGCAGGGAAATGTCGACCTGCACGCCCCGGACTAAAACCTGCTCCAATGGGGCCTGTTTCGCGGGAGCAGCCCGCCTGTCGATCTGTGATCGAAGAGTCGCTACGTAGGACGCGTAGAACTCTCGGACCATCTCCTCACTGTAGCGTCCCAATGGACGGGCTGTCCACTCAAGGCGATGCCTGGTGAAGATGTTGTGGATTTCCGGCATCGAGGGGAGACTCCCTGTAAGTACCCGCCGCTCCAGGGTGAGTGTCCGAGTCATTACCCCTTTATCAGTAAGGAATTTTGCGTCGGAGTACACCTGAAACTGGCCCTCAACGCACCACCGATTTGGCTGGTCTGGTTCTGGGGTGGGGACCTGGGCTGGTGCGCCGAATGTGGAGTCTGAACTGTCAGCCTCATCAGACGAGGCCGACGCTGCAGCAGTGGCTGGTGACCAGGATACTCCTAAGGAGCCAGACGCTCCTTCCTCGTTGGTGGCCGACCCAGAGGGTGTGCCGGTCAGTGTGCGCTCCTCATCAGACTGGGAGGCAGTGACTACGCCGGACCCCACCGTCTTCTTGGGTGTGGCTCGGGGGGCACGTGCAGCACAGGAAGGTGCGGAGGTGCCTGGGGGCATGTATTCAGGGTCCCGCTCATCATCAGACCTGATGATCAAGCATGAATACGCGGCCACAGACTTGGATCGCCCGCGTGCGTAAGCTCGGTCTTGCTTGGGTGCCATAGTAGGTAGTACCTGCAAAGGTTCACTATTAGTACGAGTAATGTCAAACAAGACAAGCAAGCTCATTCAACATAAAACATTTCAAATAGTGTGAGAGTGATAGTGAAACTGTATCACACGACGGGACAGATGACGGCTCATCGTGGATACGATGGACCGTCATGAGGTCTGTCGTGTTGTACTTGGTCGATGTACATATAAAGCACCCTGAAAGAGGGGTCTCTGACCATCATGACGGTCATGCAGGACGGACCGTCGTGGGTGTGACGGTCCGTCGTTAGTGTCCGTCGTTGGACACTTGGAAAAGTTTTAGAGACCCTTAGAAACAGGGTCTCTGACAACCATGACGGTCGTGCAGGACGGACCGTCGTGGGTGTGACGCTCCGTCGTAAGTGTCCGTCGTTGGACACTTGGAAATGTTTTAGAGACCCTTAGAAACAGGGTCTCTGACAACCATGACGGTCGTGCAGGACGGACCGTCGTGGGTGTGATGGTCCGTCGTAAGTGTCCGTCGTTGGACACTTGGAAAATTTTTAGAGACCCTTAGAAACAGGGTCTCTGACAACCATGACGGTCGTGCAGGACGGACCGTCGTGGGTGTGACGGTCCGTCGTAAGTGTCCGTTGTTGGACACTTGGAAAAATTTTGGAGACCCTTTTCAGAGGGGTCTCTGACAACCATGATGGTCGTGCAGGACGGACCGTCGTGGGTGTGACAGTCCGTCGTAAGTGTCCGTCGTTGGACACTTGGAAAAATTTTGGAGACCCTTTGTAGAGGGGTCTCTGACAACCATAACGGTCGTGCAGGACGGACCGTCGTGGGTGTGACGGTCCGTCGTAAGTGTCCGTCGTTGGACACTTGGAAAAATTTTGGAGACCCTTTGTAGAGGGGTCTCTGACCGCCATGACGGTCGTGCAGGACGGACCGTCGTGGGTGTGACGGTCCGTCACAGGCGTCGTTGGGGAGGGTGCTAGGGCTTATGCGACGGACACTACGACGGTCCGCCGTGTATACGACGGACCGTCATCGGGGTCTCGTTCTAACTATCAGAGACAGAACTGTAGGTACCCTAAGCAACCCCAATGAACCCACATGGTCTTGTAGTGTTGTGGACCTATATGTGTCGTTCCCATCTACCTAGGAAACTATTAATGTGAAATCACCTATGTCTAGGGTTATGAACATGGCAAATTCAAACATGTAGAGCCTAGGTCTAGATATAAGCATATCAAGGGAACAAGATACGACTAAGAGCGAATATAATACTAACTAATAAATAAAAATACAAGAGAAATGAGTACAAATTTAGAGACACATACCTTGGAAATGGAGAAAACACAAGTGGGGGATGATTTAGGTAGCAAGGTAGATACCAAAAAGAGCAGCACCGACAAGTAACTGATAGTGATTAAGTTTGGGGAGATTGTGGAGGCAATGATCAGTGGGGGGAGTTGAAAAGAGAGGGGAGATGAGAGGAATGAGGAAATAATGGGGGAAATGTGGAGGGGCGGGAGTATAAACGGTCAGAATTTGAAAAGGGTCGTCCGGGTCGGGTCGGATTTATTTCATTAAACACACGACGGTTCCCCGAAGATGGTCCGTCGCATGTGTGACGACCCTTCGTGAGTTACGTCGCGTGTGCCCTAATTTCAAACTGAGAAAAACGTACCTGGTGTGACGGAAAAATACGACGGTCCGTCACGTGTGCGACGGTCCGTCGATGTATCCGTCAGTGGCTGCTGCAGAGTAGTTTCCTGCAGAATTTCCTGGTGATGTGCCTGCAAATTTAAAACCCATTAATAGAAAAATGCTACTATTAAAAAAAACAATAAGTATTGGGTTGCCTCCCAACAAGCGCCAGATTTAACGTCGCGGCACGACTGGGGCCACTTGATTACTCAGCCTTCATCAAGATGGTATGCCTCGATAACTTCATTCGCCGATTCAGCATGCCCTAGATAGATTTTTATGCGCTGTCCATTCACCTTGAACCGCACACCCTCCTTAGTTTCCAACTCAACTGCTCCATGAGGGAATAGTTGGGTAACTGTGTAAGGACCAGTCCATTTGGACTTGAGTTTGCCTGGAAACAAGCGCAATCTGGAATTGAATAGAAGCACTAAATCCCCGACCATAAACTGTCGTTTTTCAATTTTGTTGTCATGATACTTCTTCATCTTTTCTTTATATAGGGCTGAGCTTTCATAGGCTTTCAGGCGAAATTCATCAAGTTCATTCAACCCATTTAACCGTTGCTCTGCAGCTTCGCTCCAATCCAATTTTAAATTCTTCATAGCCCACATGGCTTTATGCTCTTACTCAACCGGAAGATGAAAAGCTTTCCCATATACAAGTTGGTATGGAGACATACCTATGGGAGTCTTATAAGCTGTCCGGTAGGCCCACAGAGCATCATCAAGCCTCCTTGACCAATCTGTTCGACTAGCATTCACTGTTTTGGACAATATCTGTTTGATCTCCCGATTCGATACCTCAACTTGCCCACTAGTTTGAGGGTGTTAAGGCGTGGCCACATTATGGCGAACACCGTATTTCTCCAATAACCCCTTGAACAATCTGTTGCAGAAGTGGGAACCCCCATCACTAATAATGGCCCTTGGAGTGCCAAAACGGGAGAATATATTCTTTTTCAAGAATGCAGTGACACTCTTCCCTTCATTGTTTGCGAGAGCTATGGCTTCGACCCATTTAGATACATAATCAACTGCTACAAGAATGTACTTCATCCCATGAGAACTCACGAAAGGGCCCATAAAGTCAATACCCCACACATCAAATAACTCAATCACAAGAATGGGGTTTAGAGGGAGCTCTTGCTTTCTTGAAATACCACCATCTCGTTGACATTTGTCACATGATTTAGCAAACCCATGAGCATCTTGATGAAGAGTTGGCCAATAGTAACCACATTGCAATATCTTGTGAGCGGTTCGGATACCACTGTGATGTCCGCCAACAGGTGAAGAATGGCATGCCTCCAATACACTCAACATTTCACATTCTGGCACACAACGCCGAATAAGCCCATCAGCACAACTCCTATACAAGTATGGTTCATCCCAAAAGAACTTCTTCACATCGTACATGAACTTTTTCCTTTGATGAAAGGACAAGTCTGATGGAACAATATCACTAGCCAGATAGTTCGCAAAATCTGCGAACCATGGAATCAAGTCTTGTGAAGCAGCCAATACATGTTCATCGGGGAAAGTATCATCAATGTCAGTCTTATCCCCTAACTCTCTCATAGCTTCATCCTCTAGACGGGACAAATGATCAGCAACTTGATTTTCAGTCCCTTTTTTATCCAGCACTTCAAAGTCAAATTCTTGCAGCAGTAATACCCAACGAATCAGCCTTGGTTTCGCATCCTTTTTCGCCATCAAATATCTCAGTGCTGAATGGTCAGTATGCACTATGACTCTAGTACCTAGCAAATAGGAGCGAAATTTCTCAAAAGCAAAGACTACTGCGAGGAGTTCTTGCTCAGTCACTGTGTAGTACTTCTGGGCTTCATTTAGGGCTTTACTAGCATAGTAAATTGGGTGAAGGATTTTGTTTCTTTTCTGTCCCAATACTACACCAAGAGCCACCCCACTAGCATCGCACATTACCTCAAATGGACTGTTCCAATCCGGAGAAATAATGATAGGTGCAGACACTAACTTCTCTTTTAGCTCACTGAATGCTCTAAGACAGGACTCATCAAAACAAAATTTACATTCTTTCTCCAGTAATTTGCACAATGGGTGTGCAATCTTTGAAAAGTCTTTGATGAATCTCCGATAAAAACCTGCATGCCCAAGAAAGCTTCTCACACCTTTCACAGAGATCGGCGGGGGAAGTCTCTCTATTACCTCAACTTTAGCTCGATCAACCTCTATACCCTTTTCTGAAATGCGATGACCCAACACAATACCCTCTTTCACCATGAAATGACACTTTTCCCAGTTTAGTACCAAATTGCAGTCTTCACATCTCTTAAGAACCTCAGATAAATTGGACAAACATCGCTCGAATGAATCACCAACCACAGAAAAATCATCCATAAAAACTTCTATAGTATCCTCCACCATGTCAGAAAATATTGACATCATACATCTCTGAAAGGTTGCGGGTGCATTGCACAACCCAAATGGCATTCTTCTGAACGCAAAAGTCCCATATGGACAAGTGAAAGTGGTTTTTTCTTGATCTTCTGGTGCGATAGAAATCTGATTATATCCAGAATACCCATCAAGAAAACAATACCACCCTTTTCCGGCAAGTCTATCCAACATCTGATCCATGAAGGGCATAGGAAAATGGTCTTTTTCAGTCCATGAGTTCAGTTTACGGTAGTCCATACACACCCTCCATCCAGTAACCGGTCTCATTGGAACAAGTTCATTCTTTTCGTTGGGGACCACAGTCATTCCCCCTTTCTTAGGTACACACTGAACCGGGCATACCCAACTACTATCAGCGATTGGATATATGACTCCGGCATCCAACCACTTGATGATTTCCTTCTTCACAACCTCTTGCATAGGAGGGTTCAAGCGTCTCTGGTGCTCAACACTCGGCTTATGATCAGGCATGAGTTGGATTTTATGAGAGCAAATACCGGGGGGAATCCCAAAAATGTCTGCAATAGTCCACCCAATAGCTCTTTTGAACCTTTTTAGTACCGTTACCAAACTCTGAACCTGTTGTGCATCCGAGTCTGACGCAATGATTACCGGCAAAGTGTCACCCTTTCCTAAGAATTCATACCTGAGATGAGGTGGGAGAGCTTTTAGTTCTAATTTTGGAGCTTCCTCTATAGATGGTTTCGCGGGTGGGGACTCACGATTCTTCATATCAAGCTCAAATTTCTTTGGTTTAAACCGAACATCACCTCGGTCAAGAGCAGCGACTAATGACTCATACTCTTCAATGCAATCGCTACCAAAGTTCATTATCACTGCCGCTAATGCTTCGACACCCAGACGTTCTTCTATTTGTGTCTCAAATGTCTCACCCATGTTGTAGGATATCGCAGATGCCGATTGGAGCTCACCACTCTGCTTCATGGACCTACAAATATTAAAGGTTACTTCCTCATTGTTCAACCGAAATTTCATCTGCCCCTTTTCCATGTCTACTAAGGCTCTTCCCGTAGCAAGGAATGGCCTCCCATGAATAATGGGCACTTCGAAATCGACTTCGCAATCAAGAATAACAAAATCTGCAGGAAATATGAACGACTCCACTTTTACCAACACATTATGGAGTATCCCTATAGGTCGTTTTACTATTCGATCGGCCATCAGTAGCCGCATCGCAGTGGGTTTTGGGTCACCCAGACCCAACTTCTTGTAAATCGAGAGGGGTATGAGATTTATGCTTGCCCCCAGATCACATAATGCTTTCGCAAAATGTAATAGCCCGATTGTACAAGGAATGGTGAACGCACCCGGATCTTCTTTCTTTTGGACCAGAGATCTTGTAGCAATAGCACTACAATGCTGCATTCTGACATCATCCTCAAAAGTAACCGATCTTTTCTTTGTGACCAGATCTTTCATAAACTTGGCGTAACCGGGCATTTGTTCTAAAGCTTCTACCAAAGGGACATTGATAGAAAGTTGCTTCAACATTGTTATAAAACGCCGATATTTGCCATCCTCGGTCTTTTTCACTAATCTTTGAGGAAATGGGGGTGGTGGCCTAAGCATAGGGATTACCTTTTTGGGCACTTCAGCATCTTTCTCAGTCTCATCCTCTAATTCAGCATCAACATCTACCACTTTATCAGATTCTGTTGTCACCTTATTCTCATCAGATGGCATAGGTGGATCAATGGTTTGCTTGCCACCGCGAGTAGTAATTGCCATACAATGTCCATCATTTTTCGGATTTTGGACAGTGTTGCTAGGAAGGGTGCCCGGTTGCCGTGTGTTCACAGTTGCAGATAATTAGGCCAATTGTAACTCAAGTTGCTTAATCGATATTGCATGTGTATCAACTTTTTGCCCAATGCCCGCTAGATCATTCCTCAACTCTTTATTGTGCTCATCACTAGCATCGAACCTCCTCATCATCTTATGCAACATATCCTCAACTCGCGACATACTACCTCCACCATCCCTGGGAGTAACTTCACGATTTTGAGGAGGAACATAGGGTCCATTCCTGTCGTTTCTGTTACCATAGCTACCCCTGTTGAAGTTGTTATCGCGATTGTAGTTTCCATCTCGGACATAATGACCCTCACGATTGTAGTTACCATAGTTCCGACCTTGGTTCCCTTGACCTTGGCGCCAATTTTCCTGATCAGAGCCTTGGGCACTTGGTCGGAAACCCCCCATCTGTTCATTTACTGCATAGGAATCCTCCTCATAATAACACTCATCGATTGGAGGTGGTGGTTTAGCCAAATAGTTGACTGCATTTACCTTTTCTGCACCCCCAACGACATGTTTTAGTACCAACCCAAGCTCAGTTCTCATCTGAGCCATTTCTTCACGAATATCATCTGAGGCTGGGTTGTGAGTGGACTGCACTGCGAAGGTGTTTCTCCCTGTATCGGACTTCCTAGTACTCCAAGCTTTGTTGTTACGGGAGATTTTCTCTAATTTCTCAACAATCTCAGCATAAGGGCATTCTCCATAAGATCCACCTGCTATAGTGTCCAACACTGCTTTATTGTTATCATCTTGTCCCCGATAGAAGTATTCTTTCAGTGACTCATCATCAATGCGGTGGTTTGGAACACTTCTCAAGAATGAGGTGAATCGATCCCAAGAACTACTAACTGACTCTCCTGGTAGTGCCACAAAGCTGTTCACCCTGTCTTTGTGGTTTAATTTCTTGGAGACCGGATAGTAGCGTGCTAAGAAGACATCCCGTAGTTGATTCCAAGTGAAGATGGAGTTGTATGGGAGCTCAGTGAACCACATAGCAGCATCTCCCGTCAGTGAGAGAGAAAACACTCTGAGACCTATTACATCTAGATCCAAATCAGGCCTCCCCACACAACTCTTACACACTGCCCTTACCTTAGCTATATGGGCATGTGGATCCTCAGAAGGTAGCCCTGAAAACAAACCTCTGGCAGTGAGCATTTGCATCAGACTACTAGTTACCACAAAAGTGTGGCCTGTGGGTAGAGGAGGCAAAACCAGTGGCCCATCCGAATCTGCTATGTTATCATAGCCTCTGTAGTATGCTTGGGGCCGTGGAGCGGGATTCTGTCCCCTCTGTTGATGTTCACCCTGAGCATCAGGTAACATCTGACCATGAACATCAGCCGGGGCTGGGATGTTCTGGTTTGGATCCTCATCATTGATTCCCAAATTACGATTCATGTTTCGCAGTGTGCGTTCTAGCTCGTGATCATAGGGGAACAACGGTTCTCTTCCTCTCCGTGTATTTGGCATACAAGGAGGATAATTCTGAAAAGAAATCAAAAAAAATAAAACAAAAAATAAAATCAAGAAAATATAAACTAAACTATAGTAAGAAGTTCAAGTTAATCTAAAAGCTAAATTCCCCGGCAGCGGCGTCAAAATTTGATACGCTCAAACTTACTTCTCAAATGAGAAGTAAAGCGGTCGTGTCAAGTAAATAACCCAACTAGTGAGGTTGGGATCGTTCCCACGAGGAAAATAGTCTAGACTTAACTTTAACCTAGTATTACTATCGTTTAGTCAATAACTTTCTTGGAAAGTAAAAAATATAAAAAGGGGGGTTTGTATTACCTATTGAGTAAAAAATAACTAATGTAATTGAAAGAGACAGTTGACAGTTTTTAATATTGGGTTTTAATCAATGAATTAAAGTAACTAGGGTTTACGTGTTCCCTACAGGTTCGTAACTTGATAATTCTAACTATAACAATCCTTTCCTAGTATCTTGCATGCAAAGTGATAAGTTATGTATTTCTAAATCCTTGGTCCGGCATCTAGAAAATCTCACTCCGCACCTTGGTCCGGCTACGTGTGTTGCTTTCCTAACCCTTATCTTTACCTCATATTAAGCATCGTATTCGATATTTGACTAAGTTATTACCTCGTACCAATCAATACTAGCCTATTAGATAGTATACACTAAATCTATGTTAATAATTCTTTTCCTATTATCTACCTCCTTGATCCGGCAAGTAGCATTAAGTCGAGTTCTAACGTTGATCATCCATTAAAAAGACTTCTAAGCGAAAGAATTATTAATACATGCAAGACACTATTCTCGAATTGTTATTTTAGTTAGGTTTTATCTCATTATTTGCCTATGGTTCCCACAACCCTAGTTATGGAGTTTAGCTACTCATAGCCATAAACACAATATTCAAATATGTTAAATTAGAATTCATGTACTTACTTCAATGAGAAAGAATAAAATCCGAAAATATGCTTGATTAATCACCAAAAATCACTTGTATCAATCTCCAATAATCAAACACTCAAAAACACGAAGTCTAGTAGTCACAAAGTCTAACTATATGGAATTTGGTAATCAAAGAGTCTAACCTCAAAAACGAGGTTTTTCGAACTATTTATAAAAAAATAAAAACCTAATTAAATAAGGATTCTAATTTCTGGAAATCTGCCAAAACGCGGCTGGGTCGACGGACCACGCGACGGACCGTCGTAGTCATGACGGACCGTCGTGGGCTCCGTCGTCCCACACTTGTCCAATTTCTTCTGCTGCTTCTTCATTCCCCTCGACGGCAAGTGTGACGGTCCATCATAGGCACGACGGTCCGTCGAGGGTCTTCGTTTCAAAACACTTCAACTCTTGGAATCTGGGTACTGAGATCACTTCTCTGAACTTCACCACGGACCTGCAGGACGGACCGTCATGGCCATGACGGACCGTCACAAGCTTCGTAATCCCACACTTGGTCAGACTTCCCCATCTTCCTTCAGCAGCTTCTCTACGCTGCCACCTACGGACCGTTGTAAGCACGACGGACCGTCATAAGCTCCGTAGGTGGTCTCTTCTGCACTTTTCGCTCAAAATCTCCGCATTCAGCTTTGGACAGATTTCCTGCAAAACAAAGAGAAACTTATATCAAAATTAGCACAAAAAGGCTTTTGGACACACTAAACTTAAGGAAAAAGCATTAATTATACCGTGAAACCACGGTATATCATCAACGTCAACGTGAATATTAATGAAAATATGAACGTCAATGTAAATGTAAATATCAGCATATCTGTTAACGTCAATATAAATGTCAATAAAATATGAACGTGATAATCAAAGTGAACATAAACGTCAATGTAAACATGAACGTCAACGTGACCATCAATGTCAATGTAAAAGTCAACATCAACGTCAATGTCAAAATGAATGTGAACATCAATGTATAGATCAATTTAAACGTCAACATGAACATCAACGTCAATGTCAATGTAAGTGTGAACAACTATGCAAAATCAACGTTAATGTGAACATCAACGTCAATTTAATGTAAACGTGAATGTTAAGGTAAACTTAAACGTCAGTGTGGACTTGAACATGAACTTCAACGTCACCGTCAATGTCAAGAACTACGTGAGCATAAATGTGAATGTGAATGTCTAAACGAGAATGCCTACGTTAACAAAAATAACAACGTAAATATGGACGTCATTGTAAACATCAACGTCAATGTGAAGATGAACGTGAAAGTATGTGTAACTATCAATGTGAATGTAAATGTCAACATTAACATCAACATCAATGTAAAAAGAAAATGCAAGTATGAACGTCAACGTCAATCTCAAGAACAATGTGAACATCAATGTCAACGTTTATTGTAAACAAAAACATAAACCTGAAGGTCAATAAAAATGTAAACGTCAACATCAACATGAGCGTCAATGTGAACATTAACATTAATATCAATGTAAACGTGATCATGATTGTGAACGTCAATGTACAAAATTAATGTTAATGTTAACGTGAAGGTGAGCTTTGACGTAAACGTCAATATAAATACAAACCTCAATATGAACGTAAATATATACATCAATGTCAATGTCAATATCAACGTGAACGTGAACATCAATGTGAACGTCTATGTCAATGTCAATGTGAATAACCAAATAAACGTAAACGTCAACATTAATGTAAAAATCAACGTAAACGTAAACGTAAACATCAACATAAAAGTCAACTTTAATGTTCACATTAATATAAATGCCAATGTTAATATAAAAGTAAACATCAACATAAATATAAATATCAACGTCAACATGAACATCAATGTATACATGAATGTCAACGTGAATTTTAACATTAATGTAAATGTAAACATCATGTAAATTTCAATGTTAATGTAAATATCATCATGAATATCATTGTCAACGTCAATGTGAACATCAATGTAAACGTCTACGCCAACGTTTATCTGGTCATGAACGTCAATATTAATGTTAACGTGAACATCAATATTAATGTCAATGTCAATGTAAATGTTAACATCATGTGTATACAAATGTAAATGTTAATATGATCGTCAAAGTAAATATGAACGTAATGTTCACCATCAACGTCAAAAAAACATCAATGTCAAAAAAACATCAACGTCAAAGTGAACGTCAACACGAACGTTAAAGTCAACGCCAAAATCAACATAAATGTCAATATCAGTATGAACATCAATGTAAATGTCAACTTCAACTTCAATCTACACGTAAATGTCAACATGTTGGTAAAAACAAACCTGGTTGTCAACATCAATGTAAGCGTAACTGTCAACATAAAAATAAATGTGAACGTCAATGTGAACTTAAATATGAATGTAAATATGAATGTGAATGTGAATGTTAATCTGAACTTTAACATCAACGTCAATGTTAATGAAAATATTATTATGAACGTAAAGGTCAATGTCAAAATTAATATGAATGTATACATCAATATCAATGTTAACATCAACGTCCAAGTAAATGCTAATGTGTTGGCAGACGCGAATTGATCATAAATATCAACATAAATGTAAAGGTAAACGTTAATGTTAAAATAAACATTAATGTGAATGTCAGTATTATATACAATTTTTTTTGAATAGATTGGTTGTCACAATGACAAAATGCTCCTTGGTAATCGCATTCTTGACCACTATCTTCTGAGATCTGGGCAACATTGAGAAATTCTTCATCTTCAGTTTCTTCATCTGCAGAGGAATCAGAATCTGTTCCTTATTATTCTTCTTCCAAAATAGAAAGAAACTTGTTTTTAGTTTCTTCGTCTACTTCAAGAAGATTTATTTTCTTTTTCTTCTTTCTGTTTCTTGGATAGGCATGAGATTTGTGACCCTTTTTGCCACATGTCCATCACTTGTCCTCTTGAGAAGTGTTGTTAAAAGTTTTCCGTCTTCATGTTTTTGTTGAATGAACTTTCCTTCAAGAGGATTTCTTACGGTGCTGCGAATCTCCAGATTGTTCTTTCTTCGAAACCTTTCTTGCTGAAGGTGGTTTTAAACTTTGAAATCCAAAGCCTTTATAAAAGTTGCAAAGTTCGTTAGCTAAATTTTTTATATTATTCTTAAGTTGTTCTTTTAGCTTAAGATCTGTACAGAGCTCTATAGCTACAAAAATGAATTAAACTAGTAAGATCACCATAAGTAAGCTGAGGGTAGGGAGTAATCTGCTAAGGAAATGTTCTTTGGAATAATCTTTATTGCAGTCATCTCTTAACAAGACCTTATTTATAAACATATCTTTATACCAACTGAAATCAGTTAATTTCTTGCAATATGGATTGTTTTATATTTCTAAACATATATCTTTAAAAAGTCGTGGTTCTCCCACAAAATGTTTAGCAATGTTGTAGAGTAGATTAGCAGTTGCATCCTCAACCACTTCTAAAGTCGTGGAGGTTTATCCTCCTTAAGTCTTAACAAAACTCTTGTTTTCTACAACATATGAATCTCAAATCTATTTTGTTTAGTGATATAATTGTCCCACCAATTTTATAAGAGTACCTGTAAAACTTGCAACTTAACTGTTAGCTGCTTGCTTATCCGTAGCATTTTTCCGTTTGTAGGCTTTAATGTTCATGCCCATTTCTTGAAGTTTATTGTAGATTTGTGCATCTGCCATTACATCAATATTCAATTTGTTTGTTCATGTACCATCTCAATGACTTTGTGGGTGCAAATTGATTTCTTCAAACTTGATAACAGGTTAAGAAGTTCTCGGATAAAAGTTTTTGGGATAAAGAAGTAAATCCTTTATAGCTCCAACCTTATCACCTTGAGTAATATTAAACCTTTTGAGCTGATCATTAATCCTTTATAGAATTTCAAGAGAGCTATTGAATTCACTAACTCGTTTAGTGAAAGTCTTCTTTAGAGAATTTATGGATTTTTAAAATAGGATTGGTTTCTATATTGAAACCGTCTTTTGTAGAACTAAGTTTTTTACCAATCTTCCCGGTACCACTATAATTATACTTCGAATCCTCAATCTTCTAAGAAATAACATGAAGTACTTGGTTAGTATAATTATTTTGCTCAAAAACATTGTTGATTTCTTCAAATGTTACAATGTTATTATCCTTTTGTTTTGAAGGTTTTTTGAAAGGCGATGCTTTCAAAAAATCATTCATGTAGGTGATGTTTATACCTTCAAGAGGTTAGTAATACTTTTGACAACCTTATCTTTGGTATGCCATCTGTTTATCTACTTGAAGCGATGAATTAGTTTCATCACTTTGCCGAGAACATTAAAACCATTTGAAGAATTCAATTTTTGTTTTGAATCTCTTCATGTACTTAAACCATTTATCTCTAAATGAGATTCTTTGTTTTTTTTCTATGTATGTATCCAAATACCATGCATTTTTAAGAGAATGCTTGGAGCTATTCCACAATCTCCTTATTTTTCTTTTATCTTGGTTGAAAGTATCTAAAAATGATAAGTCAAAAAGAATCCTTTTTGTTATATGTAGAAGGCTTCATTTTACTTGAAGAAGGACTCCCTGCAAAAAAAGATTCATAAAGACCTTGGGGATGGTTTGGGAAAAATCTACACCATGTAATTTACCCTGTTCTGAAACTTTAGTGGTTTCATACAAGTCATATTCCTCCTGGGTTTTTGAACTAAAAGGTCTAGCCATAGAAATTCTTCTACTTGAAGACGTTTGGCCAAAAGTGTTGGATCTAAAAAACTTAAGGTTTATAGATCCATCTGCAAATTGGGTAACACTTTCTAGGGAAAACCTAAAAGGTTGTATATGAAGAGGTTCAGTAATGGAAAAAAATTTCCAACTATTATCTGAAAGAATTTCATCCCACATTAGCAATCTAGGGACAAAGGTCGTGCTATGCTCTCGGTTATATTCCATAAGTATTGTAGAGCCTTTCGTACTAGAATTAATTGCCTTTGGGGCAATAGTTGTTTTCATTAGCTTATAATATACCCTATATATTACACCTAAATCTCTGGTTCCTAATTTTCTATTCATGTTCTTTTTTTGACGTTAAGCGTCAAAGTATAAAAAACATTAGGGTCATCAATTTCTGTAGAGAAATTGGGATAACAATTAAAGTAAACTGGCCCATTAGCTAGATTACATTCTATGATTCCTAACAGCGAATCATCATAATTGAGAAGTCTAGCAGCTCTAAGGAGTAAACAAATAGTAATATTTAAACCATTACGGAAAAGAGGTTTAACTGCTACTTGAACGAGACCAATATGAAGAAATTTAAATTCTTCTTTATATCTTTCTATATCACCAATAATCAACAATTCAATGGTCCTAAAGGATTTATTTACTGCGGATGTTGAATCAAAAGTTTTAATATTATAAGTTTTAAAGAAATGAAAATTACCTATTTGGTAAATCTTATTAAAAGGTTCTATAGGAATAGAACAATTTTGCAAACGAAATTCCTCTTTAAAATGGGATATATTAACAGAGTTAACAATATTATTATTCATATGAATAACTAGCAATTGTCTTTAGGCATGATAGAATTTAAATAATCAATAAGTGAATGAGATAATTTTAACAATGCTCATCCATTTAATGGTTAGATTACAATGATGAGATAATACTAAAATAAATTATAGAAGAGATTATTAGATTAATAAAATAGATAACAATGATTGAAGAATTAAATAGCCTTGGATAATAATCAACCATTCCTCCTCACATAGTGGATTTTACTCATTTTTGGAAAGTCATGTTACAGGACAGAACACAAAAAAATCTATTTGCTGCCCTTTAGGACTTACGGACTTACCATGATCTAGTTCCAGGCTTACGAAGCTCTTAATACAAGGATTAATTGGCTTACATAGAATTATGCAGAGATGAAACCTCAATATGGTTAATGGGAAACCTTAGCTCATAACTTATTTTAAATCGAAGTGAACTATTATATTAATAGGATAATAACAAAGCTATCATTTCCTTAGATTATGCTTATCAAAGTTAATAATATCATAAGAAAGATGAACTAGGTCAAAATCACCCTATTGCTTAAAGATTACATGATTTCTAACAGCCAAGACAACCATAGGGATTAGTTATTCATGCTAATAATTAATGCCATAAACATGGCTCTGATACCATAAAGAGGATCGAAAGTGCAGAAATAATAAAAGAAATGGAGAACTCACAGAATAGGCAAACTTCTTTATTTATCTTCCGGATCTGACTTATCAGCGAGTTCATGATCAATCTCGATAGACCCTGTATATACGAGAATAAACTCAAAATATCTCCTGGTTTTTAAGGAACTATATGTTTCTACATAATTCCTGTTTGAGTAAAGGGGTTTCAGGAGGTGTTTAACCTCATAGTTTTCATGTTCCTTGTCCAAGCAAGGATGGGGAAAACCTGCAAAGAAACAACGTCAAATTTCTCTTTTTCTTTTGCAGAAGTTTAAGTGTATTCAGAGATACTGCCTCTAAGAAGCTTTCTTGTTGCTTCATTGCATAATGTCACTTGTTTGAATTTAGAAAATCTGTGTTTTCCCAAAGGGGATGTTGAACAGGGCTGCTCGTGCTCCTTTCGGAAAAGATTATTCAAATTAAGCATGTTAGAAGAACTACTTGATGGTAGTGTAGAGGGAACAATTGGAGGCCATTAGGACAATGCTGAATATCGATTCTGGTTTATTCCAAAGCTTATTGCAAATTCGCCTGTTGCTTTGCCTGGTCCATTTGAAGTGGGCCTAATTGTTTTTTCTGCATGCCAAGTGCCTATCTTGTTTCCCACTCATTTTTACCCTGCAAAAATTCGCGCGTTAGAAAGTTAGGGAGAGAATTGTCTTCTCCCTTAAGATATTAAATTTTAAAATTGAAACTAGATAAGAAGGCTTGCCACGTAGCAAATATCTTTTTAGAAACAAGATTTATAACATCCTTGTCAAGGATTTCTTGAGCACTCTTACAATCTACTCTAAGAAAGAATTCTTTGTTAATCAAATAATCTTGAAACTTTGTAATGCAAATAACAATAGCAAGAACTCCCTTTTTAATAGTGCTATAGTTCTTTTGAGCAGAGTACTAGATTCCTGAGGTATAACGAACTAATTGTACTGGTGAAATAGGGTTTTTTCTTGGTTTATGAATGCCACGAAATCCTATGTCATAAGAATCTGTTTCTACAATCAAAAAATAATTTGGGTTATAGATACCAAGACAAGGAAGGTTTTTAACCATATTCTTAAAAAGAATAATTGCATTGGTTTGTTAATCACTCCAAGGAGAGAAATTCTTTTTCAACCTGTCAAACAAAGGTTTTCAAACGTGCCTTACTTTAGGTATAAAATTGGCAACACAATTAATGCTTCCTAACAATCTTTGAAATCAAGTTTTGTCAAGAATAATATTTGAAAACTCAATGGCTCTGCAAATGGGTTTGTAGGTACCTTGATAAAGATCATGTTCTAAAAATCTAATTTTTTTAAATGGATTTATATTTTTATCACTAACGACTAATCCATTGTTCCTAATAATAAAAAAAACATTCAGATGTTTGAAATGAGAATCAATGTCCTCGGAGAAGATTAATATATCATCAATATAAACAATTGAAATATTGCTTATGCAATTAAAAATTGAATTCATGATATTTTGTAATTCAGAGGGGGCATTTTTATGCCCAAAAGGCATTAAATTATATTCAAAATTTTCAAACAGGACATTGAAAGCTGTTTTATATTTATCCTATACAGAAATTTTAATTTTCAAAAAAACATGATTTCAAATAATTTTTTTTATTAAATATTGTCTTTAAAAGTTCTTTCTAGAAGATCTCTTTTATTTGGAATTTGATAGTGGATCAATTTCAAAACTGTGTTTGAAGGCTTGTAGTTTATAACAAGTCTTGGAGAACCTCGTTCTTCTTTAACTGCATTATTAACAAAAAATACTGAACAACTCCAAGGATATTTTGAAGGACGAATAATCTTATTATTCAAAAGAGTGTTTATTTACTTTTTACAGATTTCCATCTGTTCATGGTTCATTTGAATAGTCCTAGATTTTGTAGAAATGGCATTTTCATCAAATCCATCTATGTTTGGTAAATCTATAATCTAGGTCTTTCGAGCACAAAAAGTGTTAGGAAATTCTTAGCAAATTTCTTTTTCAGATGTTTTTTGACGAATGGCTACTTTACAACCATTCCCGGGGTTTTTAAAATTTTCTAAATTTTTGTAATTTTAATTTCTTTAATAAAAAAACAAATCTTATTTATCTTAAAAGCACTTTGTTTATGCAAAAATTTACTTTCATCAAGAGAATGAGTTTATATAAAAGGTAAAGAAATTTCTTTTCCCTAAATTTTTGTTGTTATTGAATCAAAATCTGAAATATAAGGTCTTATTTGAGTAATAAAAGGAATACCTAAAATAATATCTTCATTAATTTTTTCTTTTAATAACAAAATGATTAGCAAGGAATATTACCGTCAATGCAGATATGAGCATTTGAAAGTTTATAATTTATACAGATACGCTCACCAATGGAGCTGTATAACTTTGTATTTCCCTTTGGAAGGAACTTTGTAGGAATCAATCCTTCTACTATGCAATTTCTATCTGCACCACTGTCTAACAAAGCAATTTGTCAAGTACAAATTTATTATTAATGACTAATTTAATCATAATATAAGCGCTCTGGCATCTCACTTTTGTGATTAGACTAATACGTGCATTATTATTACCTTTGGGTGATGAGGAGTAGGCTGAGAATCTTTAGTATTGCCATATTCATCATCCGAGGTAACAAGTTCTTTTGTTTTTAGATTATATGGAAGCATCCTTTAAAAATTGTGCTGCAAAATTATCGATCTCAATCTTATTGAGATGTGACTTGACTTCTCTAACTTCTTCTTTATGAAGATTGACTTCTGCACTTAGTTCATTTAAAGAAGGTTTTCCTTCTTATTTGTATATCGTTGCATGATTTGTTTCATGCTAAAAGGAGTTAACTTGTGGTAACTTTATTTTCCTTTTGTTTGACGACACACTTTTGAAGTTCCAAAAGATATATTCTTCGAGCATCATCGTCTTTGTTATGCTCAATAGTTTCGAAAAAGACTTCTTAGAATCTTCAGAGAGTACTCAAATCTATTGGTCGTCACAAAGGAAAAAAGTCTCCTTGGCAATTGCATTCTTGACCACTATCTTCGAAGTTCTGGGCAACGTTGAGAAATTCTTCATATTCAATTTCTTCATTTGAAGAGGAATCAAAATCTCATCTTGATTTTTTTCTTCCAAAATAGAAAGAATCTTTTTTTTAATTTGTTCGTCTACTTCAAGAATATTGATTTTCTTCTTCTTCTTTATGTTTCTTACACAATTAGGAGATTTGTGACCCGTTTTGCGACATGTACAAAACTTATCCCCTTAAGAAGTGTTGTTAGAAGTTTTCCTTCTTCTTTTTTCTGTTGAACAAACTTTCCTTCGAGAGGATTTCTTATGTTGCTTCGAATCTCCAGATCGTTCTTTCTTTGAAACCTTTCTTGCTGAAGGTTTTTTAAAACTTTGAAATCCAAAGTCTTGATTAAAGCTACCAAGTTCGTTAGCTTAAATTTTTTATCTTTCTTAAGATGTTCTTTTACCTTAAGATCTATACATAGATCCATATCTACAAAATGAATCAAACTAGTAAAATCACTATAAGAAAGCTGGGGGTAGGGTATTTTACCATCAGAACGATCTCTTATTTTTGATATGACCTTTTCTGCAAAATTAGGGGGTAATCTTCTAAGGAAACGTTCTTTCCAATAATCATTATTGCAGTCATCTCTTAGCATGACCTTAGTTATAAAAATATCTTTATACCACCTGAAATCATTTAATTTCTTGCAGTATAGATTGTTTAATATTTCTAAACTTCTATCTTGGAAAAGTCGTGTTTTTCCCTTGAAATGTTTAGCAATGCTATAGAGTAGAGTAGTGGTTGCATCCTCAACCACTTCTAAAGTTGTGCAGGTTTGTCCTCCTTAAGTTTTAATAATTTTCTAGTTTGCTACATCATCAAGATTTCATTTCTATTTTGTTTTGTGAGATTATTGTCCCACCAATTTCTAAGAGTACCTGTTAAACCTACAACTAAACTGTTGCTGCTTGCTTATCAGTAGCATTTTTCAAATTTTAGGCTATAATGTTCATGCCCATTTCTTGATGTTAATTGTAGATTTGGCCATCTGCCATTCGATCAATATTCCATTATGTTATTCATGTACCATCTGCAAAACTTTGGGGGTGCAAATTGTTTTCTCCAAACTGAATATCAGGAAAAGAAGTTCAGGGATAATATTTTTTGAGGTAAGGAAGTCTATCCTTTATAGGTCCAACATTATCACCTTGAGTTATCTCAAGCCTTTAAAGCTGATCATTAATCCTTTCTAGAATTTCAGGAGAGTTATTGAACTCAGTTACTTGTTTATGAAAGTCTTCTAGAGAGAATTTATGGATTTTGAAAATAGGATTATTTTCTATATTGAAATCGCCTTTTGAAGAACTAGGTGTGTTACTAATCTGGCTGATACTACTATAATTATACTTAGAATTCTCAATCTGTTTAGAAGCAACATGAAGAACTTTGTTAGTATAATTATTTTGCTAAATAACTTTGTTGATTTGTTAAACTTTTACAATGCTATTATCCTTTTGTTTTGAAGGTTTTTTGAATTGCACTGCTGTCAAAAAAAATTTCCTCTATGGGATGTTTATACTTTCAAGAGGAGGATTAATACTTTCGACAACCTAATCTTTGGTATGCCACCTTTTTATCAAAACCTTAAGCTATAAATCATTTAATCGATTTGGCCAGAATATTCAAACCATTTGAAGAAATCAATTTCTTATTTGAATCTCTTCATGTCCTTGAACCATTTATATCTAAATAAGATTCTTTATTTTTCTGTGTATCAATCCACATACCAAGCCTTTTTAAGAGAATTTTTAGAGCTATTCCACCATCTGTAGATTTTTTTTTATCTGTGGTTGAATTTATCTGAAGATTTGATAACAATCCTTTTTATTATGTAAAGAAGGATTCATTTCACTTGAAGAAGGACTCCCTGCAAAGGAAGATTCATAATAAACCTTGGGGATTTTTTAGGAAAACTCCACACCGTGAATTTTCCCTGTTCTGAAACTTCAGTGGTTTCTTACAAGTAATCTTCCTCCCAGGTTTTGAATAAGAAGGTCTAGACATAGACATTCTTCTACTTGAAGACGCATGGCCGAAAGAGTTGGATCTTAAAAACATAAGGTTTATAAATCCATATGCAAATTGGTAACACTTTCTAGGGAAAACCTAAAAGGTTGTATAATAAGAGGTTCAGTAATGGAATCAAATTTCTAACTATCATCTAAATGAAATTCATCCCACTTTTGCATTATAGGGACAAAGGTCGTGCTATGCTCTTGGTTATATTCAATAAACATCGTAGCATCTTTAGTACTTGCGTCTATTGTCTTTTGGCAATAGTGGATTTCATTAGCTTATAATATACCCTGTGTATTACAGCTAAATTTGTGGTTCCAAATTTGTTATTTATGTTCTTTGTTTTGACATTGAACGTCAAAGTATCAAAAACATTAGGGTCATCTATTTCTATTGAGAAATTGGTATTAAAATTAAAGTAAAGAGGATCGAAAGTGAGGAAGTAATAAAAGAAATAAAAGACTCAAAGAATAGGCAAACTTCTTTATTGATCTTCCATCATTTTACAGCAAGAGAAATGGAGAGAAAAGAGAGTTATATCCATTTCAATGTTAAACTTATTCTTCTTAAGAAGATGGTTAAAAACCTTCCTTTTCTTTGTATATCTAACCCAGATTATTTTGTGATTGTCAAAACTAATGCTTCGGACATAAGATTCGGTGGCATTCTTAAACAAAGAAAACCCCAAAATTCACTAGAACAATAAGTTTGTTATACCTAAGGAATCTGGAATTCCGCTCAAAATAACTATACCACTGTTAAAAAGGAAGTTCTTTCTTTTGTTCTTTGCATTACCAAGTATCAAGATGATTTGATAAACAAGGAATTCTTGCTTAGAGTAGATTGAAAGTCTGTTAATAATCCTTGAGAAAGAAATCCTTGAGAAGGATGTTAATAATCTTGTTTCTAAATAGATATATGTTAGGTGGCAAGCCTTTTTATGGAGTTCCAATTTTCAAATTGAATACGTTAAGGGAGAAGACAATTCTCTCCCCGACATTCTAACCCACAAATTTTTGTAGGGTAAAAATGAGTCGGCAACAAGTTAGGCATTTGGAAGGCGGAAAAAACAATTAAGCCCACTTCCAATGGACCAAGCAAAGCAGTAGGCCAAGTTGCAATAAGGCCTGAACTAAACAAGAATAGATATTCAGCATTGGCACAATGTCCTCTATTTGTTCCCTCTAAACTACCATCAAGTAGTTCTTCAAACATTCTTGTTTTAAAAAATCCTTTTCAAAAGCAGCAGGATCAACCCAGTTCACACATCCCCATTGGGAAAACATAGATTTTCCCAAATTCAAACAAGTGATGGTTATGCAATAAAGTAGCCAGAAAGCTTCATAGAGGCAGTATCTCCGAATAGTGTTAAAACTAATGTAAAATAAAAACATAAATTTGACGTTGTTTCTGTGCAGGGTTTCCCAATCCTTGCTTTGGACAAGGAATATGAAACTATGAGGTTAGAAACCTCCTGAAACTCCTTTACTCAAACAGGAATTACGTAGAAACAAATAATTCATTAAAAAAAGAGATTTTTTGAGTTAATTCTTGTAGATACAGGTTCTATCGAGATTGAACATGAACTCGTTGATAAGTCTAGCTTTTCTAAGGAGTAAACAAATAGGAATATTTAAACCTTTACGGAAAAGAGGTTTAACAGCTACTTGAACTAGACCAATATGAAGAAATTTAAATTCTTTTTTAAACTGTCTATATAAGCAACAATCAACAATTTAATAGTCTCTAAGGAGTTATTAATTTGTTTATTGCTCCTGATATAGACAGATATAAAAAAGAATTTAAATTTCTTCATATTGGTGTCGTTCAAGTAGCTATAAAACCTCATTTTCGTAAAGGTTTAAATATTCCTATTTGTTTACTCATTAGAGATGCTACACTTCTCAATTATGATGATTAGACTAGTAGTTTCATCATCATACGTATGGGTGGTGAAGGAGTAGACTAGGAATCTTTAGTATTGGCATCTTCATCATCCGAAGTAACATGTTCTTTTCATTTAGATGATATGGCAGCATCCTTTAAAAATTGTGCTACCAAATAATCTATGTCAATCTTTTTGAGACGTGACTTAACTTCTCTAACTTATTCTTTAAGAAGATTGACTTCTGCACGTAGTTCGTTTATAAAAGGATCCATCTTCTTATTAGTATATAATTGCATGATTTGTTTCATGCTAAAATAAAGTTACACCGTGCAATTAATCCCATTCAGAAACTTCAGTGGGTTATTACAAGTCATCCTCCTCCCACGTTTTTGAATTAGATGATTTGCCATAGACATTCTTCTACTTGAAGACTGTTGGTCGAAAGAGTTGGATCATAAAAACTTAACGTTTATAGATCCATCTGGAAATTGGGTAACACTTTCAAGGGAAGACCTAGAAAGTTGTATAGAAATAAGTTCAATAATCGAATCAAATTTCTAACTATCATCTGAAGTAATTTTGTCCCACTTTAGCATTCTAGGGACAAATGTCTTGCAATGCTCTTGGTTATATAGACCTCTGATATTATGATTAAATTATGAATATTGAGCAAAATTTAAAACCCCCGGTAAGGGTTGCTAAAATAGCCAATCTTCAAAAGCCATTCGAAAAAGAAATTTGCTCTGAATTACCTATAACTTTTTGGGCTCAAAAGACCCACATTATAGATTTACCATACATTTATGGATTTAATGAAAAGGCCCAAAAGCATCATAGCATCTTACGTACTAACATTAATTGCCTTTGGGGCAATAATGGTTTTCATTAGCTTATAATATACCACTGTATATTAAAGCTAAATCTCTGGTTCCTAATTTGTTATTCATGTTCATGGTTTTGACGTTACGCATCAAAGTATCAAAAACATTAGGGTCATCTATTTCTATAGAGAAATTTGGATAACAATTAAAGTAAACTCGCACATTAACTAGATTACTTTCTAAGGTTCCTAACAGTGTATCATAAAAATTGAGAAATCTAGAATCTCTAAGGAGTAAAAAATAGGAATATTTAAACCTTTATGGAAAAGAGGTGTAATAACTACTTGAACGATACCAATATGAAGAAATTTAGATTCTTTTTTATATTTGTCTTTATCAGCAGGAATCAACAATTTAATAGTCTCTAAGGATTTATTAATTGCGGAAGTTGATTCACAAGTTTTAATATTATATTTTTTAAACAAATGAAATTACCTATTTGGTAAATCTTATTAAATTGTTCTTTAGGAATAGACAAATATTGCAAACGACTTTTTTCTCTAGAAAAGGATATATTAACAGAGTTTACAATATAGTTATTCATATGAATAGCTAGAAGTTGTCTTCAGTCATGATAGAACTTAAAAAATCAAAAAGTGATTAAGATAATTTTAACAATGCTCATCAATTTAATGGTATGATTAACAATGATGAGAATAATACTAAAATACATAATAGAAGAGATTATCACATTAATAAAATGGATAATAATGATTGAACAATTATATAGCCTTGGATATGACTCAACCATTACTCCACACATATTGGATTTTACTCATCTTTGGCAAGTAATGTTGCAGGACGGAACACCAAGAGATCTATTCCCTACCATTTAGGACTTAAAGACATACAACGAACTACTTTCAGGCTTACCAAGTCCTTACGACAGAGATTAATTGGCATACTCAGACATTTGCAGAGATGAAAACCACAATATGGGTAATAGGAAACCTTAGCTCATAATTTCTTTTAAATCGAAGTTAACAAAGATATTAATAGGAAATAACAAAGCTATAATTTCCTTAGATTATGCTTATCAAAGTTAATAATATCATGAGCAAGATGAACTAAGTTAAAATCATCCTATTGCTTACAGTTTAGAGGATTTCTAACAGCCAAGACAACCAGAGGGGTTAATTATTCATACTAATAATTAATGCCATAAACCTAGCTCTGATACCATAAAGAGGATTGAATGTGCGGAAAAAATAAAAGAAATAAAAGACTCATAGAATAGGCAAACATTTTTATTGATCTTCCAACATTTTACAGCAAGAGAAATCGTGAGAAAAGAGAGTTATATCAAAAAATTTGTGAATAGATTGGTCTTGACAATGGCAAAATGCTCCTTGGCAATTGCATTAATGACCTCTATCTTCAGAGTTCTGGGCAACATTGAGAAATTCTTCATCTTCAGTTTCTTCATCTGAAGAGGAATCAGAATCCGATCCTAATTCTTCTTCTTACAAAATAGAAAGAATCTTGTATTTAGTTTCTTTGTCTACTTCAAGAAGATTGATTTTATTCTTCTTCTTTCTGTTTCTTGGACTATCAAGAGATTTGTGACACGTTTTGCGATATGTCAAACACTTATCCTCTTGAGAAGTGTTGTTTGAAGTGTTCCTTCTTCTTTTTTCTGTTGATCAAAATTTCCTTCGAGATGATTTCTTACGGTGCTCAAAATCTGCAGATCGTTCTTTCTTTGAAACCTTTCTTGCTGAAGGTGGTTTTAAACTTTGAAATCCAAAGACTTGACAAAAGCTGCCAAGTTAGTCAGCAGAAAATATTTGATCTTTCTTAAGCTATTCTTTTAGCTTATGATTTGTACATAACTTCATAGCTACAAAATGAATCAAACTAGTAAGATCACCATAACTAAGGTGGGGAAGGGAATTTTACCATCACAACGATCTCTTATTTTTGATATAACCGTTTCCAAAAAATGACGGGTTAATCCGCTAATGAAATGTTCTTTCAAATAATCATTATTGCAGTCATCACGTTGAATGACCTTAGTTATAAACATATCATTATACCACCATAAATAAGTTAATTTATTGTATTATAGATTGTTCAATATTTCTAAACTTCTATTTTGTAAAATTCGTTCTTCTCCCATGAAAAGATTAGCAATGTTGTAGATTAGAGTAGCGGTCGCATCCTCAACCATTTCTAAAGTCGTTGATGTTTGTCCTTCTTAAGTTTTAATAATACCCCTTTTTTCTACAACATAAAGAATTTTAATTCTATTTTGTTCTCTGAGATAATTGTCCCACAAATTTCTAAGAGTACCTATAAAACCTGCAACTAACCTGTTAGTTGCTTACTTATCGGTAGCATTTTTCCATTTGTAGGCTGTAATGTTCATGACCATTTCTTGAAGTTTATTGTAGATTCGGCCATCTGCCATTCCATCAATATTCCATTCTGTTATTCATGTACAATCTGCAACACTTTGGAGGTGCAAATTTATTTCTTCAAAATGGATATCAGGAAAAGTAGGTATGGGATAAAAGTTTTTGGAAGAAGGATGTCTATCCTTTATACCTCCAACCTTATCACCTTGAGTAATACTAAGCCTTATGAGCTTATCATTAATCCTTTCTAAAATTTCAGGAGAGTTATTCAACTCACTAACTGGTTTAGGAATGTCTTTAGGAGAGAATTTATAGATTTTGAGAATAGGATTGTTTTGTTTGTTGAGACCGCCTTTTGTAGAAGTAGGTTTGTTACCAATCACGCTGGTACCGCTAGTATAATAATTAGAATCCACAATATATTTAGAAACAACATGAAGAACTTGGTTAGTATAATTATTTTGCTAAAAAACATTGTTTATTTCTTCAACTGTTACAATGCTATTATCCTTTTGTTCTGAATGTTTTTTTGTATGGCGCTGCGTTCAAAAGATCTTTCATGAAGCGGATGTTTATACCTTCAAGAGGAGGAGTAATACTTTCGACAACCTTATCTTTGGTATGCCACGTATTTGTCAAAACCTGAAGCGACAAATTAGTTTCATCGATTTGACCAGAACATTAAACCATTTGAAGAATTCAATTTCTGTTTAGAATCTCTTCATGTTCTCAAACCATTTATCTCTAAATGAGATTCTTTGTTTTTCTGTGTATGTATCCACATACCAAGCCTTTTTAAGAGAATGCTTAGATCTATTCCACAAACTGTTGATTTTTCATTTATCTGAGGTGATGTTATCTGAAGATTTGATAACTCAAACAAAATCCTTTTTCTTATGTAAAGAAGGCTTCATTTCATTTGAAGAAGCACTCCTTTCAAAAGAAGATTCATAATAGACCTTGGGGATTGTTTGGGAAAAATCCACACCATGAAATTTACCATTTTCTGAAACTTCGGTTGTTTCATACAAGTCATCTTCTTCTCGAGTTTTTTAAATAGAAGGGCTAGCCATAGACATTCTTCGACTTGAAGACGTTTGGCCAAAAGATTTGGAACTTAAACTCTTATGGTTTATAGATCCATCTACAAATTGGGTAACACTTTCTAGGGAATACCTAAAAGGTTGTATACGATGAGGTTTAGTAATGGAATCAAATTTCCAACTATCATCTGAAAGAATTTCATCCTTCTTTAGCATTCTAGGGAAAAAGTTCCTGCGATGCTCTTTGTTATATTCCATAAGCATCGTAGAACATTTGGTACTAGTGTTAATTGTGTTTGGATCATAGTCAACGTGAACATAAAAGTTAATGTAAACATGAACGTCAATGTGACCATCAATGTCAACGTGAATGTTAAAATAAAATTCTACATATACTTGAACATCACTGTCAATGTAGGCATGAACATCAATGAGAACGTTAACATAAACGTCTAGTAAACATGAACGTTAGTGTGAACGTCAATTTCAATGTCAAAGTAACTGTGAATGTCAACGTTAGTGTCAATGTAAATGTGAATGTCCCCATCAAAATAAACTTAAAAATTAGCGTGAACATGAAGGTAAAAGTCAGCGTGAACGTTAAAGTGAATGTTAATATCAATGTCAATGTCTACGTGAACATAAACGTCAGTGTGAATGTAAATGTAAACGTCTTAATAAGAATGAATTCGTAAATGAAATTGTCACCGTAAACATAGACTTCAATGTGAACATCAATGTTAGCATGAATGTTACCATGTACGTCAATGTGAATATTAACGTCAATTGCCTACATCAGCATCAACGTAAATGTAAACGTCTATGCAAACACAAACATCAATGTCAATAGCAATGTGAATTTCAACATCAGTGTCAATGTAAACATCAACGTATATGTGAACATCAACATAAACGTAAATGTCAGTGTCAACATCAATGTAAATGTCAACATGAATGACAATGTGAATTTGAATGTCAATGTAAAAATCAATTTGAACATCAACTTGAAAGTTATTCTCAATGTCAACATCAATGTGAATGTTAACGTCAATGTCAATGTGAAAATCAACATCAACATTCATGTCAATGTAAACGTCAACATCAACGTCAGCATGAATGTCAACGTTAATATGAATGTGAACATCAACATCAACGTCAACATCCATGTATACGCCAATACGTTGGTAAACGCAAAAGTGATCACCAACATCAATATAAACATCAATGTAAAAATGAATGTCAATGTGAACGCCTACATGAATGTTAATGTCAATGTAAATTTCAATGTAAACGTAAATGTGAATATCAACGTGAACGTCAATGTCTATGTTGACTTGAATGTCAACATCAACGTCAACATAAATGTTAACATCAACGTGTACAGCAACGTAAATGTCAATGTCAACATCACTGTAATCGTCAAAGTAAATATGATTGTCAACGTTAATATCAACATGCACGTTAAATTCAATGTAATCATCAATGTCAATTTCAATATCAACATTAACATCAATGTCAACATCTATGTCAACGTCAACATGTTGGTAAATGCAAATATGATCGTAACATCAATAGAAACATTAATGTCAACGTCATTGTTAATGTAAACTTCGACGTGAGCGTCAATATAAAAGTTAATGTGAAAGTTAACATGAATATCAACTTGAATGATAATATCAACGTGAATGTCAATGTCAATGTGAACATTAATGTCAATGTGAACATAAATGTAAACGTGAACGTTAATGTCAATGTCAAAATTAATATAAATGTAAACGAAAAAAAATCAATGTCAACGTAAACATCAACATAAATTTAACCGTCAACATCACCATAAACATCAATGTAAACATGAACATCAACATCAATATTAACATCAATGTAAACATAAATGTCAAGTGAACTTCAACATCAACACAATGTCATCATCAATATCAACGTCAATGTAAATATCAACGTGAATGTCAACATAACGATGAACATCAATAAAAATATGAACGTCAATGTGAACATAAATTTCAATGTATACGTCAATGTAAATGTACATTTAAATGTGATCGTCAATGTCAATGTAAATTTGAATGAAAACTTCATTGTAAATATGGAAGTCAATGTCAACATCCATGTTGACATGAACCTGAACGTCAACATGAATATTAACGTCAATGTAACATCATCATCAGCATAAAAGTAAATATTAGTGTGAATATCAATGTAAATGTTAATGTAAACATCAACGTAAAGATATACTTAAATGTCAACGTAAGTATAGACGTAAATGTAACCGTTAACATGAATGTGAACCTCAACATGAATTTCAGTGTGAAGGTGAATCTGAACATCAATGTGAATGTCAATGTCAAGGTTAACATTAATGTCAACGTCAACGCGAACCTCAACATCTTCATCAACGTAAATATGAAAATCAATGTTAACATGTACGCAAATGTCAACATAAACATGAACTTCAGTATCAATCTCAATTTCAATGTCAATGTATATGTGATCTTCAACGTAAATGTGAACATAAATATCAACGTTTTCACATTCGGGAAAACTCCCTACGCCTAATCGGCGTAGGCGTCCTCTTTAAGGACTAATACTAGCCTCTTAGATTACATCACTACATTCATAGGCTAAAATCGGCAGAAATTTAAACATTTTTACTAGTTCTTTATTGAGGTTTACATAGACCAATACATATTCATGATAGATATATATAGAGTATATACATAGACCATTCATATAGGAAGATTACTTAGTCTTCTACTTATATTGCACATAAATATATATAGAACATAACATAGTCTCAAACAATCGTCTCTCTCATAACCATCTAATAAGAGTATATCAAATTGGGCTTAGCCCATACATCAATGAAAGAAAGACACATATAGGTCCTACAACATTTAATATCCAAATGAAAAGGAAATAAAACATAAGAGTCTTAAAAACTAAAGCAATATCCTACGCTTGATAGTTGCATTGCCCTCGTAAAGTGAAGACCTACCGAACTTGGATGATCAAGAATTCTAAGTCTTCTCCAAAGTACTCTCCAAAATCCCTTGAACGACAGGAATCTAAAATGTTGGGAAAAAAGAAAAGATGGGGTTAGTACACCTTTTGTAGTAACTATGAGACCATATGCACATATATCATGAAAACATGCTAAAAGAGGACATTTCATTAAGTATGGAATTTTCTTTAAAAACTATTATGCACATGCAACAAGACCATATAAATCAATAAGAAATATTCATTAAATCATAGGAATGTACATCATAAGATCAACAAGATAAAAACAAATCAAGTAAACATGCATATCATGCAATTGAATACATAGTCAAGTAACTCTATCATCAAGTCATAATAAAAACAAGCATGAATAAGAGTACATTTCATCTAACCAAAGTAAGACTATTACCCATGAACCCCTAAAAAGTCAAAAAGTGCAATGACCAATAAAATCACCATAACCTTACTCAATCAATTAACCCACAAGAATCATGACTAACACCCAACTTCACATATCATACCATTTAATAGTACACAACATCATACTTTAACATTATAGACCAACACAAATTCATAAATCACAGCAATGAACATATAGCATCAACAATGTGCAATTTCACCATATACATTTCATGTATCATTATAAGAATTTTCATACATAAGAACATCCTCATTAGACTCCCTCAAAGGCTTAGTAGTGCAATGTTTAGATAGAGTCCCATACTATAACACTTTGAAAATCCAAGGCGTATTCTAGAGCGTAACATAAGCATCATAAAGTATAGACACTATTTTAAGGTCCATTTTAACGAATATAAGTAATTTAGGGAGTCTAAAAACAAAAACTTCAATGAATGTCCACGACGTCTGAAAACTAGTTCAAGGATGTACTAGCGTGCCTTGGCCTACTTGACATTCTTTTAGGAGTTGGAAAATGATGAAAAATTGGTGGAAGGGTGTCTAACATGTATTTATGTTGATTCATGGTAAAAAAATTCAGGTACGAATCCTCAAGGACCAACGATGGGACGTGTGTTGATCGATGAGACGTCTATTCCATTCGTCTACAAACACTTATCCAATTAATTGGAGGGATATATGTGCACAGTCTCTGATCAAGACTACGCATATAAAGCACAGAAGGGGGGGTCGTCGACTCACAGACAGACCGTCGATCGGGTTCTTTTTATTGAGGGGTCAAATTTCCTACACGTTTTGACTAAGTCTCACACAATTAATTAAGGGGTTTGCTGGTCAGGTAGGAATTAAGGTAAGTTTAATTAAACTAATTATCCCCCTATATAAAGACCCAAACTACATTAGACTAATTACAACTCACAAAATAAAACTATATACATTCTCTCTTCTTTCTCTCTTGATTAGAAGACACCTATGAAGACAAAGCTAGGGGATGGTTTTGAAGGCTGTAAAGGGACGATTTCACCATAAATTTTTCATCATACATGATTTAATTAAAGGAAACATTCATGCAATTTTTGTTGAGCTATGATGACGATGAATATACAAGGGTTATACCCTATGACCTACTATAAGTTATAATGATTAACAAAGACATTAATGACATTTCAAAAGGAACATTACCTTAGCACCGCGTGAACTTGACAATTAGGAGGTTACAACTTTCCATATAGGAAGATCAACCCAATAGTTCCACATGTGGAGTTTACTCCCCAATGAGGGATACTCATCGAATAGATTCCCATGATAAGAGGACCCAATTTCCAATTGGTATGTAGAGTGATTATACCTATCTCTTTGTATTTGAACTATGTTTCCCCATAGGAAGAGTGGCTATTTTAACAAATCAAGAAAGCTTTATGTTTGGTTTTACCTTGGCTAGTAGACCACATTCCTTCGGTGTAAGGTTTTACAACACTGGATTCCACTTATCTCTTGTGGTCTATGCAGTTAAGGAAAATATTCCCTAAACTAAAATAAAGTAATGAAGTACAAATTAACTAGGGTGACTTGAGAGGGTGACTGATCTTAGCTAGTTGTATGAGACTCTAACTATGCCTTGCACTTGTTTTCCTTGAAGGAATCTTTATAAAGTTGTTATTATGTAAGTATATTTTTTTGATGATACATGATATGTATATGATGAACTCGCACATTGTTGATACTACATGTTGATTGGTGTAACTTATGAATATTTGTGGGTTTGAATTGTTAAGGTATGATGTTATGTACTCTTAAATGATATAATATTAAAAGTAGGATGTTAGTCATGATTCTTGTTGTGTTACTTGATTAAGTAAGGTTTAGGGGCTTTCCTTGGTCATTGCACTTGATTTTTTGAAAGGGGTTCATGATTGATTGTCTCGC
The DNA here is from genome assembly GCA_027705065.1 of Solanum peruvianum. Classification (NCBI taxonomy): domain Eukaryota; kingdom Viridiplantae; phylum Streptophyta; class Magnoliopsida; order Solanales; family Solanaceae; genus Solanum; species Solanum peruvianum. The sequence goes on from JAKWJD010001757.1 coordinate 39,580,619, forward strand.
TTTGGTTGTGTTTAAATGTACTCTTATTCATTCTTATTATTACTATGACTTGATGATAGAGTTACATGATTATCTATTCAACTTTATGCAATCCATGTGGACTTGACTAGACTTGATGTTGTTGTTCTTGTGATGTACATGCATATGACTTAATGAACATATATTATTGGTTAGTATGGTCTTGTAGATTGAGCATAAATATTTTAAATGAAAAGTGCATACTTTATAAAGTATCCATTTTCATAGCATGTTTTCATAGTATGTGTGAACATGGTCTCATACTTAGTACAAGTACTTTACTAATCCCATTTCTTCCCTTTTCCCTAAAATTTAGGTTGCTGTTATTAAAGTGCTTTTAAGAGGACTTGAAGAAGGCTTGCATATCTTATTCATCCTAGTACGGTAGGTCCTTACTTTCCGAGGGTTATGCCACTATGTAGCTAAATAAGTTATTATGAGTATGTAGAGGTCTATGTAAATCTCCATGTAGAAGTAATGAAAAGTCTTAAGTTTTCCACTAAATCTTACCTATGAATATAATGATGTACTATAAGAGGCCAGTCTTAGTACTCAAAGAGAACGACGATGCCGGTTACATCTAGGTTAACTCTCGGATGTTACAAAGTTTTTATCAGAGCATGAGGTTAAATATATTTGAGTCAATGTCTCTCTCAACCACGTCTATGTATCTTTGTATTCATAATTGTGAAGCAAGCCACACTTATGAATAGGAACCTACGTGATGCCTAGGAAACTTTCACATTCTTGGATATCTAATATGGTGCAACTAGAGTATACATATTGTGTGATTTTGCATCAGATCCTGTTATTATGATTATAGACAATGAATACTCAAAGGAATGCAACACAAAGAATTGAAAAATAGATTGTCAATGTTAGAGTTCCTCCCCGTGGTGATCAAGTTCCTTTTATTGAGAAAGATGTTGATGATGACCAAGCCCTGGTGAATCCTCCTTTTTTGACGAGTGATGATAACATAACCACCTCTCTTTTACAAATGTCGCGAGCCATACTACCTAAGAAGAAGCCACCACAACTCAAGCTCAAGTCATGACGGCCAAACCTAATCGGGAGGTTGTACCAAGTTCAACAAGTTTCTAATGTCGTCTCTCATCGAAGGGACTTCACTAGGACGAATCCTTCTACTTTCTATGGGTCCAAGGTTTAAGAAGACCCCTAAGAGTTCATCAATGAAGTCTATAAGATCCTCTATGCTCTGTGTTGTGTACTAGTGAGAAGGCCTAATTAGCCACCTAGAAACTCAAGGATGTGCCTCAAGCATGGTACGTCTAATGGAGGGATAATAGGAGGCTAAGGGGTGGAATGGTTACTTGGGAAGTGTTCAAGAAGAACTTTTTTGATCAGTTCTTTTCTAGGGAGAATAGGAATGGTAAAGTGGTGGAGTTCATCAACCTTCATGAAGGAGGTATGAATGTTCATGAATACTCCTTAAAATTCACTAAATTTTCAAAATGTTTTCCTTCATTGGTTTCCAATCCTAGAGTTGAATTGAGTCGTTTTGTAATGGGGTGTCGGATGATTGGCAAGATGTGTGTCATTCGGCTATGCTACATGACATTAACATTTATCGCCTCATGGTACATGCCAAAAATATTGAAGAGGTGAGGTCTAAAAGGAAGAGTAGAGATGATAAGAGGGCAAGATATTTTGATAGATGTTCCTGAAAGAACAGGTATGATATACAAGACAAGCATAGGTTTAAGAGGCATGTTTCTAATAAAATTCCTTCCAAGATCCGTAAGTGTAGAGATGATATCGTGTCTTACCCTAAATCTAAGAACGGAAGAGATACTAATTCACAAAGAAAGAAGATTACTTGTGCCAAATGTGGAAAAGGTCATTCACGGGAATGCTTAGTTGGAAAGGGTATTTGCTTTGGTTGTCGCAAGAGTGGCCACAAGGTTAGGGATTGCCTAATGTGAAGAGTGTAACACCTAAAAACGAAATAAGGTGAACTAGAGCCTCGTAATTGTTTTTTAAGTTGAATTTAGGTTAAAATGAGTAACTTTAGTGTTCTTAGGCAGTGTGTGAAGTTTGATTAAGTTTGTAGTTTAATCGACCAAGAACGTGCATGACGTTCAGAATGTGTGCCTAAGATATACTTGTGCGTATTGATGTGTTTGGATGAGTTTTATGTGTTTGTTTTCCTTGAAACTAAGGTGGGATGTTCCTAATACATAGAAATCTTAGTTTAGGGGATCAAAATTCGTTCATTACCCCACCAAAAACCTACAAGGGCCGCTACATTAAGGGCCCAAAACTTGGGCAAAAATGCCAAAAAGCAATGGCTATCGACGACCCTAAGGACGGTCCGTTTGTAAATCAACAGTCCGTCAACATAGGGCATTTATTGGAACACAAGTTCATGTTTCCAGGATCCATTTGGAACTAAGTACACAACTACGAGAACCTACCAACGACTCGTTGATGCACACACAATCCGATGGTGAAGGTCTTGTCTGTGAGGGCCTGCCAAGTATATGAGGTTACTTCAAACTCGGGGTGTTTTCTTTATATACACCCCAAGTATTTTAAGACCGTAGGCTATTATTTTTTGGGTTTTTTTTAAGTCATATTAATATAGTTTAAACCTTATACCTAGACAAGACCCCTCACTTAAAATATTCAAATTTCCTCTTTAATGAAAACTCTCCCAAAGTCACCAAAGAAGCTAAAACTCAAGGAGGGCTAGAAGGGCTGTTTGGGATGTGAATATTCACCAAAATTAGTTTATTTCCTTCTCTTTTAGGTATTATATACATACTTGAACCCCCTTCCATTCAAGGATTCATTTTAAAAAAAATTTCCAAAAGGATTTTAAAACTCCAAATTCTTCTGACTTTGATTTTAAGTATGGGTCTTCTTGTAAAAGTATTGTTATGTTTTAATTGTGTTTTTTGTAGTATGAATTGATTGTTTTCATTTTAAAAACCTAATGAACATATTTTTATGCATATTTCAACTTTTATCTAAAGGAAAATGGGTTATATGAGAATGTTTAGGTAAGGCATGAATCTGTGTTTTCTTGTGTTAATATGATGATTTATCTACTTCCTAAGGATCTTATATTATTTAAATTTTGATAAATTATGATGGCGTGGTTAAATGGCATGTTGCTTGGAATGTATAGTTTTTATTAAAATTACTTTTGAATGTTATGGTCCAACTTCTTGGTGGTGGTGTTTACTTGATGAATTTGATGTTATTTAGTATGTATCCTGAATGTTTTTTTGAAGGTATAGTAGATGAAATGGATTAATATTGAAGATGAGTCTTGTCTTGTGTTTTATGAAGTTTAATAGCATTTTTGACTTGTATTATGTTTAAGTGAAGTACATGAACATGTGAATTATACAAGGTGTGTGAATTTATGAATAAAGGTCCAAAACATGTATAGAAGTTAATAAGAATGAATATTTATTTGCAAGTTGTTATCACATGTACACACATACTCGCACTTAAAAGATTGTATGATTCTACGTTCAGAAAAGGGGAGTACTGGGGTGGATATTTTTTGTCACCATCCAGATTTTAGAATCTGAATCCCAACCGGTGTCGTTTAGCTCTTAGAGGTCGCAGGCAAGCCTCTTCTTGCATTCATCACATTTATACGGTTAATTTTAGCAGAAAATTTAAAACTTTTTGTTTATATTTGAAGTATACATAGACTTCATATAAACACATATATGTAAGGAAGTACACCGCTCATACATAAACCATCTAGTTATAATACCAAGCAACTTGCGAAGAAATAGAATCTCATGTCATAAGTAATACTTGCCAAAATTGAATCATTACAAGCGTCTGAACAAAATAGGATGGAACCAATAGTGGAACATAACCAGTAGTTCAAACCTACTAAATGGAAAGAAATATAAAGGCAGGCATCCTCGAATGCATGAGGACCTACCAAGTCTTGATGAAACTCTAAGTCCGAAAAGGTACAATGATACCCTCAATGTCCATCTGATCCTGCACCTACAATAGTAATATTGTATGGAATTATTACACACCTGTACTAAGTATGGGTACAGGCAACAATACATAACAGTAATGCATGAAGAGGAATGGATCTTCCTAATGGACATGCTTCCTTAGGAGGTCTGGTCTTTTGACATGCCTAATTAGTAATAGAAAGGTCATACCATGAATATGTAACACAACCTACATATAGATTCACCTAACATACATTTCGTGTTTCATATACTATACTTTTTATATCTATGAGACCTTGGAATTATGGACGTAACATTAAGACATATCAAGTTAGGGCCCAACATATGGGACCTCAACCCGAGGGCTACCTTTAGCAAACATTGAGTCTGCTTCATTCGTTCATTCTTACTCCACATTATACATTTGATTCATTCATAGGCTGAAATTAACAATTGGTATACCTAGGATGAAATTTAAGACTCTCATCGGGATCATGATGTGCAATAACCAAGAATGACCTAATGTTATTACTATAATCCGGTTTCACCTCTTGATTGTCTTGCATAAGCACCTTCGGTATCGCTCATTTCATTAAATTTAATACTTTGAGGATCTTAAACCTTAACCCACATAGATCATGTGAGCATCATGAAATGCGTTTTCTCCCCCACACCGAAATGAGGTTGAGTCACTTACCAAAGTGAAACAAAAAACATGCTAGATTAAGGGGTTTCAACCAAGCTAGCTCCCTATGTTTGCAACATAGTTCAAAGACTAGGAGATTTAGGGAGACCCATACCCACCTTAGTGGATAGCCTTATCTCTTAAGATTTATGTGAACCTCCGTCCTTCCCAAAAGAAGGCATCACCAATCATAGCTAGTCTATCTGTGATTAATTTAAAGATTCTACTTACATTCAACTAATACATCATCGAAGCTTGCTTCTTAGCATGAGGTTTTCGTAGCTCAATAGATGATTTCTCATCTATTATTTTCGTATTAAGTGTGAATTGTCCTTACACTTACATATAGAATGTGATTGATACTTGTCTCTTAACATTCAACACTCTCTTAGGTGAGTACTTTTAGTGGCCTTTACTCAGGCTTTGTTTAGACTTGTGACACCATTTATCTTAGACACTTATCATGTTGTCACCATTTTATTTAGTATCATATCTTAACATAATTACTCACCTTATTACGTGAATGTTCATTTCTTCATCTTGCCCTTAACTTACATTATATTACATGCTGATGGCCTTTAGTGTACTTTACACTCATGGTGGCACCCCTATCAGCTAACTCATATCTAGTAAAATGTTTCATCATCAACTAAGTGTATCTTTTTCAAGACTTATGCATCTTTTACATTCGACAAAGGGGAACCAAGTTCTATCCCTAGTGGCCTCATTTTATTTCTATATATGTAAGACTTATGAGCCTCACAATTTCAGTGAAGAGAACTGGTGTTCAAATCCCTTGGGAAACATTTTATTTTTAATTATTTAGCTTTTTATGTATCTCCATATATTCCTCAAAGAGATTTCGGAACGAATCCGAGTGGCCTCAATTTTATTATTTTATTTTACTGTGAGATTAATGTGTGTCACATTCTTTACCAGGTAGACAGGTTCGAATGGAAGCATCTATTTCACTTCATTTTTACTAGTGATTAGCGAAAACTATACTTCTTAACATATGCCTCTAATTCACTTTCTTGCATTTCGCCTAGGAATTTATCTTAGAGTTTTACATGTACTTGTGACCAATTCGCTTAGGACATCACTTTTATTTTTTCTTTTTCATGAAAATTACCATTTTTTTTTGCAAGTTAAAATACAAAATTACATAAATTGATAATTTACAATTTCTCAAGTAAACCTTTACAACACAATTACGGAAAAACAACATGCTTTTGCACATATGACATTCAACGTTAGAACGTACATAAAAAATCATAAACAGTGCGAGAACACACATTGCAAACAATCATAATCATTCCTAAAATCATCTACAACAACTCATACCGACGAATGCATCAATCCTTCATATGATTTAATAACAGGGTCATGCAACGGGGACAACCTTAGTTTTTAGATTAGTATTGAACTGAGCATTAGGGGACTGTTGGGAAAGGGACCAAGAGAAAAGAATACCCATACCTTTATCATCCTTGATAACCAGCCACAACCACATGTCCTAACCCACACATAATCCTTTCTTCCGAGCTTTGATTCTTGTTCCCAAGTGATGTTCTTTACGTTTTTTCTTCAAACACTTAGGCATACAAATTTATGTTTATGTTTTATGATGGATCCTTTGAACAATAAGTTTACTTTAGTTTTCTATTTTTTAATTGTAAGGTAAAACTAAAAAATATTCTTATGAGTATATAAAGAATTAAGATTGTAGATAAAGTACACTCCTAGTGGGAGTCGTGCGCCTAATTCTTGGGCAGTTCGTTCTTGACTTATTCAACATAATTTTGATGAGCTCAGATTATATTCTTCATATTAAGTTACTATAAAGCCCCTTCTGATATTGGTCTAATTTAAATCGCCCCATTTTGTGCCTCCAACTCTACTTGAAGCGAGTGTTACGATCCGGTAATACATGGGTTGTACCACCGTGCTTTGACCCATTTTTATTAATTAAAAACATTATTTTAATCATTAAATATTAGCCTAGGGTAATTACCATACTACCCCTAGCCCCGAAAGTACCTTTTTCCCCTAAAACCCTTAACACCTAGGACTACCCTCTAAGTCCGGTTAAGACTCACCTAGGTGAATACTTGTGTTCGAGGCCCTAACATGGCTGAAAAAAACCCTTCCTAGTTCAAAAAACTAACCAAGTTTGTTGGCTTGGATGGTGCATAGGTCTAGGGGTCCGATTACACGCGCAACAATGTGTGTGAACCCGTGTAACCTATGCATTCTTGGTGCGTATAGGTCTTACTTAGCATAATCGTTTTTGGGTTGTTAAATTATCCTCCCCCCTTACGAACATTCGTCACCGAATGACACTACTCATCCTTTAACAAAGAGGGTAATTTTCGAAAGATACCCTATCATACATAAACGTTTCTCCTTTGAGAACATTTGATTCACACTTACTTGGATTATGTACACCATTTATGATTATCTATATCTTCATATTTGATATTGAGGAATTTCCTTCTAAACAACACTCATCTTAATGCACACCACAAGTCATGCAACACATAAACCATGCCTATGCTACACAACAATAGTTACATAAATTGTAAACATAACTTTGTTTTAACTCATATAGTGTCGTTATAACATATACAGTTAGTGACCGATCACACCAAGTTTACTACAACACAAAGAACATAGAGTTTCTTAAATGTAAATCAGACTTTAGGAATAGAAAATATAACCTTAGGCACTGAGCGAATGAGGATAGCCGGATCTCATATCAACTTTGACCTCCCATGTTGTTCCCTCAATAAGGTTGTTCCGCCATAGAACTTTCACGGTGGCAACTTCCTTGTTCCTCAGTCTCTTTAATTGATGATCTAGGATTAAAATTTGAACGTCTTCATAGGGAAGATTGTGATCAACTCCTAAACGCTCAACAAGAAGAATTTATGCTGGATAACCTACACACTTCTTGAGCATTGAAACTTGAAACACTAGATGAAAATAAACAAGTTGTTGATGTAAGTTCAATTAGTAGGCCACATTTCCTACTCGCTTCAAGACCTCATAAATATCAATATACCTCGGACTCTACTTACCTTTCTTCCAAAACTTCATAACCTCTGTCCCAGGTGATATCCTCAAGTAGACTGGATCACCTACCTCCAACTATAGAGCTCTATTTCTGTTGTCTACATAGGATTTTTGCCGACTGTAAGCAATAGCCAATATATCTCTGATCATTCTCACCTTCTCCATAGACTCATGTACGATCTCAACGCCAAGGATGGTTGACTGGACTACTTCAAACAAACAAATGGGAGACCTACATGTTCGGCCATATAGTGCTTAAAAAGGTTCCATGCCAATACTGGAATGGTAGCTATTATTCTAAGCAAACACTATCAGCGGAAAGTGATCATACCAACTCCCCTTGAAGAAAATAACACAAGCTCTCAACATGTATTTAACGGTCATGTAGGTACGCTCTAAATGTCCATCCGTATGTGGATGAAAAGGAGTAATAAGCATTACCTGTGTACCCAAGAATTTTTGGAAAGATCTCCATAACTAAGAAGTAAACTGGGCTCCCCTATCCGAGATGATAGACAGGGAAATCCCATGCTCACTATCTCATCAATATAAAGATTTCCATACTCTTTTGCAGTGTAAATAAACTTCACAGGTATGAAGTGAGAGGACTTGGCCATTTTGTCAACAATAACCCATATGGAATCATGTAGTTTCCTAGTCTTTGGAAGACCAACCACAAAATCTATATTGATAGCCTCCCATTTTTATGTCAGAATCTCAATCGTCTAAGTGAGACACCAGGCTTAAGGTGTTCTGCCTTAACCTATTGTCAAATCAAACACTCAACGAATTTAGAGATATATCTCTTCATGCCTTCCCACCAATAGACTTATTTAAGGCCATAGAACATCTTCATTACACCTGGATGAATAGAATACCTGGAACCATGAGCTTGTGCCAAAACATTAGACCTCAAATTATCATTATTGGGCACACATTACCTTTTTTTGTACTCGAGTTTACCATCCCCTCCTAGGGAAAACTATTCATTCAACTTACTCAATATTGATTCTTTCAACTCCATGAGTACTTGGTCGAGATGCTGATTGGCTTGAAAATTTACAAGAAACGATAATTCGAAGCTTTAGCGAACTAAAACACCGCCACATGCTGCATCTGCCAGCAAGAAACCTAATATAGCTAATTGGTGTACGTCTTTAACTAACTTCTTCTTCTCTTCATTAATATGAGACATGTTGCTATGCTCAATCGACTCAACGCATCAGTGACAACATTGGCCTTTCCCGGATGATAATAAAAGCTCATATCATAATCTTTGAGTAGTTCTAGTTATGTCCTCTGACAAAGGTTCAACTCCCCCTGCATAAAAACATACTGAAGACTTTTTACGTCAGTATATACACCAGCATGTACACCACATAAATAATGTCTCCAAAATTTTAATGCAAATTTCACAATATCTTATTCAAGATCATGAGTAGAATAGTTCTTCTCGTTGATTTTTAATTTTATCGATGCATATGCAATCATCTTGCCATCCTGTATAAGAACCCATCCCAAACCTACTGGGGAAGTATCAGAGTACACCACATATCCTGAACCACTCCTCGGCAACGTGAGAACTGGGGCCGACGTTAATCAGTCTTTGAGCTCTTTGAAGCTCATCTCACATTTTTCAGACAACTCAAGCTTTACCTTCTTCTTCATCAAGGTTGTCAATGGAGCAACAACAGTGGAAAATACTTCCACTAACCTGCGCTAGTAATTGGTCAAACCCGGAAAACTTCCAATATCGGTAGAAGTAAGGGGTCTCGATCATTTCTTCACTGCCTCAACCTTTTTAAGATGAACTTGTACACCTTGGTCGGTCAGAACATTACCAAGGAAGGTCATTGATCTCAACCAGAATTCACATTTGATACACTTTCGGTAGATATGGTGTTTTCCTAAGTACCTGCAATTTTTTCTCAAGTGTACTTCAATCTCTTCTCTAGAATTAGTGTATGTGAGAATGTCATCTATGAATACTATGACAAAGGAATCAAGGTACTCACGAAAAAATCTACTCATAAGGTCCATAGAAGTGTCTGGTGCGTTAGTGAGACCGAATGACAAGACCAGAAATTCATAGTGCCCATATCTACTATGAAAAATCATGCTAGAAATGTATTCCTACCTCACACTAAGCTGATGAAATCCTGACCCAAGGTCTATCTTGGAAAAGAAACATATACCTTGGAGTTGGTAAAATATATCATTTATTCTGGGAAAAGGGTACTTAATCTTTATAGTGACTTTGTTGAGTTGTCGATAACCGATGAACATTCTAAGGGTTCCATCCTTTTTCATTATGAACAACATTATATCACCCCATGGGGATATGATTGCCTAGATGAAGACCTTAACAAATAGATCTTTTATCTGTAACTTCAATTATTCGAGTTCATCTAGGACCATCCAATACGGGGGAATATAAATTGTCTTCCTGTTGGGATCTAAATCCAAACAAAAATCAATCTCACGTTCAAGAGGGATTCGTGGTAAATCCTCCGAAAATATATCTGGAAACTCATTAACTATCGACATAGAGTCTATGGAAAGAACTTCTTGATCCAAGTCATTGACTCTAAATAAGTGGTACATATACCCCTTAGATATCATATTATTGTCCTTTATGTGTGAAACAATTTGGCTGACTAGACTTTAACCATGCCCTTACCATTTTCGCTCTAAATCATTTGGAAACTGAAACCTCACTACCATGGTCCGACATTATATTGTGGCATAACATTCATAAAGTCGTTTTATACCCAAGGTTTTATCAAAAGTGACTCTAAGAGGGATGTTAATTGGGCAATTTTTATACACTATGTCTACTCAAATGTCTTCTTCTATAGGGGTACTTACTAGAATGGGCTCATGCATTACGTCAGGAAGCACATTAAATCTCCTTGATATCAAAGGTGTAACAAATGATAAAATGGGTCCTGGATCTAACAATGCATAATTTGGGAAAGTAAAGAAATGCGATGTACCCGTGACACTATCAACTGACTTCTCTTGCTATTGTCTACCTTTCAGTGCATAAAATCAGTTCCACCTAGGAGGTTTCTTGCAGCATTAGCATTCTATAGAGGATGAGTATATGTCTTTGCCTTATCCATAATCTGAGGACAATCTCGGATCATGTGTCCAGTCTTCCCACACCCAAAGCAGGTGTTAGTACCTTTTAAACACTGACCTCCAAGAGGATGTTCACATTTACCACAAATATTGGTTTTTTGCTACTCCTTTCGATCATTACCCTTTCTAGGGCAAGACTCATTCACTTTGGCACTCGAATTTCCTAAATAAGCAGAAGTACCTGAATGTCTCTTGAACTTTGTCCTATTCTGGACTTCAAATGAGCCCCTACCCGATCTAGAACATGTCTGATCCACCCTATTAGGTTTTCTTCTTTCATATGCTCTCCTCTTACATTGGCTCTCCACCACTTGCTAAGCATGCACCATCAACCTACCCAGATCCATCTTATCATGGAAAATGGCTGTCAGACAATCTTTCACTAGATCTTTCGACACGCCGATAAAAAACTTTGTCATTTCATCCCTGCTATTTGCCACCAGAGATGAAAAATACTTTCACAGTTTAACAAATTTCTAGGAATACTCCCTGACTGACGTACCTCCCTGTCTCAAGTTGATGAAATCTTTAACCTTTGCTTCTCGTTGCTTGCTGTGAAAAAATCTCTCTAGAAAGTTATTCTTGAGAACATCCCAAGTGATAGGAACATCTCCACGTGCTCGTCTATCATCCCAAATCCGATACCAAATCTGTTCCACATCCTTGAGTTGATATTCAGTCAAGTCAGCCTTCTCCTCTTCATCCACTCCTATGGCACAAAGATCTTGTGGACCTCGTCCATGAACTCCTGGGATACTCAATGTTATTGGATCCGTACTAAAGTAGGGGGTTCATTCAGGTGAAGTCCCTCAGCCTTCTAGCCATGGTGCTAGCATAAGGGTTCTTTCTGGGAGCACCCTCTCTCGCTACTTGAGTTCTTATCGCTTCATCCTGAGTTGTAATGTCATGTTCTTTCTGCAGCAAAGCATTTCTAACTTCAGCATCAGTCAACCAAGCTGGATTGACATGGACTTGACTAGCAGCAACTAGGGCTTAAGGAGGAACTGGATTTCCTCTAGAAACTGCCTCACCTACCCTCCTGTCAGCATTTCTCTTCGTATTCATTATCTACACGTAGATACAAAAAGAAAGTTAGGTTCTTAATGACACAATTATGTCACAATTCCACATAGACCGATAAAGAGTAGAAGGCAAAAATTCCTAAACATTATGCAGTCTCTATTTCATGATGTTGTTGCACTTCACTACCATAACATAAAAACTACTTAACGTGGTCGATATGAGCCTGATGTCTTTGATATATAACCTAATGATCTGATACCCTATTTGTCACAACCCCTATTTGTTATCCTAATTGAAATTAACGTCATTTATCTCTCATAGGTCGCAGAGAAGCTTCTTCTTGCATTCATCAAACTCGTACGATTAAATTTAGCCGAAAATTTAAAACATTTTGTTTGCATTTGAAGTATACAAAGACTTCATATAAACGCGTATTTTAACGAAGTTCATTGATCATACATCAACCATCTAGTTATAAAATCATGCAACTTGAAAGAAATAGAATCTCTTGTCATAAGTGAAACTAGCCAATACGACATCATTTCAAACGACTGAATAAAATACGAAGGAACACTTGTTTAACATACCACACTAGTTCAAACCTACTACAAAGCAAGAAATATAAAGGCAGGTATCCTCGAATGCATAAGGACCTACTAAGTTTAGATAAAATCTTTGAGTCCTAGATGCAATGATACCCTCAACGTCCACCTCAGCCTGCACTTAAAATAGTAATATTTTACGGAATCAGTAAACATGTGTACTAAGAATGGGTACATGCAGCAACACATAATGGTAATGCATGAACAAGAATGGCTCTTCCTAATCAACATGCTTCCTCAGGGGTCAAGTCGCTTGACTTGCCTAGTTACTAATAGGATGGTAATGCCATGAATATATCACACATCCTACATATACGTTCACATAACATACATTTCATGTTTCATATATTATACATTTAATATACAAGACACCTTGGAATCATGGACGTAGAATTAAGAAATTTCAAGTGAGAGCCCAACATATAGGACCTCAACCCGATGGCCTCCTTTAGAAAACAGAAAGTCTGCTTCATTCATTCATTCGTACTCCACATTATTCATTTCATTTATTCATAGGCTGATGTAAACACTTGATATACCTAGGATGAAATTTAAGACTCTCATCTGGATCATGAAGTGTAATGAACAATAATTACCTATTTTTATTACTTGAATCCGGTTTCACGTCTTGATTGTCTTGCATAAACACCTTCGGTATCGTTCATTTCATTATGTTTAATACTTCAACGTACTTCGACCTTAATCGACCTTTATCATGTTATCCTCATGAAATGTGTTGTCTCCCCCACACCGAAATGAGGTGGAGTCACTAGCCAAAGTGAAACAAAAAAACATGCTAGCTTTAGGGGTTTGAACAAAGCTAGTTGCCTATGTTTACAACATAGTTCAATGACTATGAGATTTAGGGAGACCAATACCCACCTTGGCGGACAGCCTCATCTCATGAGAGTACTGTTAACCTCCGCCCTTCCCGAAAGAAGTCATCACCACTCATAGCTAGCCTATCAATATTTACTTTAAAGTTCTTATTTAGATTAAACTCATACATCATCGAAGCTTGCTTCTTACCATGTGGTTGCCGTATCTCATTAGATGATTTCTCATTTATTCTTTTTGTATTAAGTGCGAATTGTCCTTACACTTATATATAGAATGTGATTGACACTTGTATCTTAATATTCAACACTATCTTAGGTGAGTACTTTTAGTGACCTTTACACTGGCTTTGTTTAGAATTGTAACCCTATTCATCTTAGCCTCTTATCATGTTGTCACAATTTTAATTAGTGCCATATATTAACATAATTACTAACCTTATTACATTTATGTTCATTTGTTCATCTGGTCCTTAACTTACATCATATGGCATGCTCATGGACTTTAGTGTACTTTACAATGATTGTAGTACCCGTTTCAGTTTACTCATATCTAGTTAAGTGTATCATGATTTATCTATGTGTATATTGTGAAAGACTTATGCATCCTGTAAATTTGGCCAAGGTTACCCAATTTCAATACCTAGTGGTTGCATTTTATTTCATAATATGTAGGACTTATGAGCAACACAATTTCAGCCAAGAGAACCCGTGTTCGAATCCCTTGGTCAAGATTTTATTATTCATTATTTAGAGTATTGGGTATCTTCCTATATTCAGAGAAGATAATCCATGATCGAATCCCAGTTGCATCAATTTTATTATATTTTTTTGGTGTGAGATTTATATGTCTCACACTCTTGGCCGAGTAGCCGATTTTGAATCCCCTTTCTCATACTATTTTTATTCTTTTGATTTAAGGCTTCTTCCCTTATTGTTAGGACGTTAAAGTAAATAGTTCCACCCTTAGTGGAAGCATCTATTTCTCTTCATTTTTACTAGTGACTAGCAGAAACTATACTCAATTAACATAACCCTTAAATTCACTTTCTTGCATTTAGCCTAGGCGTGTAGCTAATACTTTTAGATATACTATTAACCAATTCATTAAGGACTTTACTTCTTTTTTCATGTTCATGAACAATACGATTTCTTTTTGCATGTTAAACAAACAACTTTACATAAACACGTAATTCACAATTTCTTCTAGTAAAACCTTAACAACACAATTACGGAAAACATGCATGCTTTGTACACATATGACATTAAACAATCGGACATACATAAAAAATTATAAACATTCCGAGAAGACACATTGTACACAATAACAATAATTTATAAAATCATCTACAAGAAGTCATACCAACACATGCATCAATCTTTCTTAGGATCTAATGACCGGGGAAAGAAACGGAGATAACCTTAGTTTTTAGATTGGAATTGACCTGATCCTTAGGGGACTCTTGGGAAAGGGACAAAGATAGAATAAAACCCATACCTTATTCAGCCTTGACAATAAGCCAAAACCACACGTCCAAACCCACACACAAACCTTTCTTCCGAGCTTTAATTCTTGTTCCCAAGTGAGCTTCTTTACGTTATTTCTCAAAACACTTAGGCCTACAAATTTTCTTTTTGTTTTTTGATGAATTCAGACGAGAATTCCTTAGAACATTAAGTTTACTTTTGTTTTCTGTTTTATAATTGTAAGGTAAAGCTGAAAAATCTTTATAGGAGTATATAAATAATTAAGAGTTTACATGAATTAGTGGGAGTCGTGCTCCTCATGCTTGGGGAGTTATTTTATGACTTATTAAACATAATTTAGATGATAAAATAAGATTATAATATTCATATTAAGTTACTATTATACCGTCATAAATTTTGTCAAATTTAATTCATTTAAATTTCCCCATTTTGTGCCTCCAACTCGTCTTGAACCCGACTTGTGAAGATCGAGCAAAACTCGGGTTTGACCATCGAGCTTTGAACCATTTTGACTAATTAAAAACATAATTTAATTAATTAAATATCATCCTATGGTAATAACCATACTACCCCTACCCCCAAAATTATATTTTTTTCCCCTAGAACCCTTAAGACCTAGGATTAACACCCTAAGTCCTGTTAAGACTCACCCGGGTGAATTCTAGTGTTCATGGCCACATAATGGCTTGAACCAATCCTTCCTAGACCAACTAACTCACCAAGTTGGTTGACATGGATGGTGCATAGATCCAGGGGTTCAATTCCACGCGCATCAAGCCGTGTGAACCCGTCTAACCTACGCATTATCAATGCGTATAGATGATATGTCTATTAGGAACCCTTTTATTCTTAATGAGATTTACAAGATAGGTTAGAGAATGAATTCCTTTTGTGAGTTGAGATGTGGTGTTCATCGGATATCCTTAACCTATAGATTTGACTGTTGACAAATCTGTGGGGAGTAATGCCTAGAACCTAGACGATATGTCGGAGAGGTGGATTACACTTCTTGACTTGACATGTTGTATTTCCAAAGTACTTCTTGATATGAGTACTCCTCGCTAGTAGATAATGAGTTACTTAGTAGCAATATCCTTATCCCTTAACCATGTGTCCACATAGGCGTAGCAATTGGGAAAGCCATGTAAAATATAATAAGCATGACCTTACTATAGGCAAGTGAAGATCCCTAATCCGACAGGGGTTAATATAGGATTTCATGTCTAGCTCTCATGGTCTATGTCGTTTAAGCTAATCCATCACAAAGAAGTAATTGTACTATGTAATATAAAGGAACGTACTACCTAGGGTAGGTGGTGGTATGGGATGCTATCTATTCATTGCACTAGGTAGGACCTTTTGAATGGGAAGACTTGGTCCCAAACCTTCTAAAAGAATGTACTACTTAGGGTAGGTTGTTTTATAGGCCTCTATATAATCATTGCACTAAGTAGGCATTCCGAAAGGGAAGACTTTCGTGGTTTGTTGGGTGGCTTTTAATGTCTTGCAATTGATTGAGGGGATTGTTTCTCCTGAGTTTAGTATGAAGAAAGGGTTACTCTTAAGGGTTTCTTTGGTGTGTATTGTATGAAAAAAATGAATATTTCCTTCATATCTTACCTTAGTGAGTCTTAGAATAATTCTGAGGTAAAGAAACTCTTAAAAATGAGTTCATTTTCTCTTTCGCTTGGCGTTGGATGTTCACTCAATTACTATAGGATAGTTCATTTTAATTGCTCGTGTTGAATTTATTGTGAATGCTTTAAATTATTCCTTGTTAATGTTCAAATAGATTTACGGTAAATGCTTAAGGAGTTCACTATTAAATTTCAAGTTGGTTTACTATATGTTTTTACAAGTTTACTGTAAATATTTCATCTTGTCATAAGACTTTGGGAATTCTTATCTAAGTAATAAATGATGGTTAGTATGATGTTTTGCCTTTGTATTCATAAATGTTTTACTTATATTGCTTGGAAAGCTATTTTACTAAAATGTCCCTTTCTACTTGTTTATGCATTTGCCATACTTAGTACATTGTTTTGTACTAACCCCATAGTTTTATATACTTTATAAGTATAATTTGGAAGCTTTTGTCGGTTTGCAGGCCAGAAGGAAGAACTTGGGAAAGTTTCTCTCAAGGCAGAGTATTACCTCACATATTCGAGGGCATAGTCCTTTTCTTAGTTTTAATAAAAGGCTTATTATGTATTTGATTTTAATGTAATGTTCTGTGTCCCTAAGATATTATATGTTGTTTCATAAGTTTGACTTTTGATGATAAAATTTCTTAAGAATTTATGAAATATTTCCTTTTTCTTAAATTATTCGTGAAAGTATTAATTTCTCACTACAATTCATTGCTTATGTAATGAATGCTAGTTGAAAGGCTTGTACAGGACCTCTAAGTGTCAAGTATGCCCAGCCACAAAATGAGAGTTCCTCTAAACTTCTAGGGGTACTTTTGGGTAGTGAAAGACTTGTCTTTAGAACATAAGGTTGTGGGAAATATTTTAGGTTCTAAAAGTCTCACAAGCCACAGCTAGTAGTATCTTTGTAATTGTTGTGACTTACAATACAACCATGGACAAGGGGTGTTACGATGATAGATTTTTCACTTTATTCTCTATCGTAATATTGTGCGTTAGAGTTAAGTCATATAAGGTTTCTTCTCTTAACCTCTTCTCTTTGTGTTTATAAGAAATGAATACGAGGATATCAACCGCTAGAAGGGAGGAGGGAGGTGTAGATATTAGGATTCCTCAAAGTGTTGACCAAATTACTATTGTTAGTCTAGATGAACAAAATGAGGAGGTTCCCCTTCAAGAACCTCAAGTGTCTCTGGAGCCTCAAGTGCGTCCTCTTACTCAAGCTCCATTGGTTGAAGGAGATAGGACTAAGCCGGATTTGAGGGCTGCCCTAATGAACTTAACCAAACTCATGTTGGCTCAGGCTCATGTTGTCAACAATCACTTTGTTTCCCAAGATAACCAAGGAGTTGGACCACAACCTTATGCGAGTACTCGCACTTGTAGAATTGGGATTTCATGAGGATGAACCCTCTCACTTTCCATATCACTATGGTGGATATAGATCCACAAGGTTTCATAGATGTGGTTTTCAAAGTGGTAGATGCTACAGGTGTGACCCTAGGGAGAAAGCGGAGTTATCCGCTTAACAACTCAAGGATGTGGCTCAAGTGTGGTTTGAGCAATGGAGGAGTCAGAGACCCCTAGAATGACGTCCAGTTGATTGGGAAGAATTCAAAGACGTTTTCGTAGATAGGTTCTTTCATTTAATGTGAAGGTAGAAGAAAATGGTTGAATACATGAATCTTCATCAAGGGGGACTGATTGTCTAAGTGTACTCTTTCAAATTCACCCAACTCTCTAAGTATGCCCCAACCATGGTTGCCAACCATAGGGCTAGAATTAACAAGTTTGTGATGGGTGTGTCTAGCGTGGTAGATAAAGTGTGACGTATGACAATGCTTCTTAATTACATGGATATCTCTAGGCTCATAGTTTGTGCACAACAAATTGAGGAGTCCAAAATTAGGGAGATAAGGAAAGAGGGTAAAAGGCCTAGGTCGGTGATTATAGTTAACAAAATCCTAAGAAGAGTTTCTATAACAATGATTCTTCCATGGGAAACTAGGATAGGGATCTAAACCAACATTCTCAAGGTGGTGGGCACACTTATGAAAGGGTTAGGTGCCCTACTTGTGGGAAGCAAAATGGGGGTATGTGTCTTACCAGTACAAATGGTTATTTTTTATGTGGTAATAAGAGCCACAAGATGAGGGAAGCAACACGGGTGTGCCTTAGAATGTACTTGTGCGTCTTGATGTACTTGAATGAATTTAACGTGTTTGCTTTCCTTGAAAATAAGGTGGGATGTTCCTAAGACCTAGATGGCTTTTTTAAGGGGTTTAATGTCCGGGTATCACCTTACAAGGGGCCCTAGACGAAGGGCCAAAAACACGGGCAAAAGTACCAAAAAGTAGTGGACATCGATGACCCTAAGGACGGTTGAAGACTGAGTGACTCAATTGGACAAGAAGTTCATGGGTTCAGTCTCCAATTGGAGATAAGTCCCAATCCACGAGACCCTACCAACGGTCCGTTCATGCACAGACGGTTCATTGGTGAAGGTCTTGGCTGTGTGGCACTGCCAAGTCTGTGAAGTTTGTGCCAACTTGGTGTATTTTATGTAAATACATCCCAAGTTTTTTATGACCTTATGATGATATTTTTTAGTTTTTTAAGGTTATTTGAGTTAGTTTTAAACCGTAGACATAGATAGGACCCCTCACTTTAAATATTCAAACTCCCTCTCTAAAGAAAACAATCCCAATGTCACCATTGCAGCTAAGACTCAAGCAGGGAAACAAGGGCTGGTTGGGACGTGAATATTCACAAAAATTAGTTGTTTTCCTTCTATTTGAGGTATGGTATCAATTCTTCAACCCCCTTCCATTCAAGGAGTCATTTCCAAATGAATTCAAAAAGGGTTTTCAAACTCAAAATTCTTCTATCTTTGATTTTAAGTATGGGTCTTCTTGTAAAATTGTTCTAATGTTTTATATATTTTTATTCTTGTATGAATTTTTTTATTTTCATGTTAAAAAACCTAATGAACTTATGTTTATGTATATTTACACTATTAGCTTAAGGAAAATGGGTTATATGATCATGTTTGGGTAAGGTATGAACTTGTGTTTTCTTGTGTTAATATGATGATTTACCTACTGCCTAAGGGTTTTATTTTAAAGAAATGTTTATAAAATGTAAATATAATGTTATGACTTTCTTAAATTGAATGTAGCTTACAATGTATAGGTTTAATTATAATTACTTTTGAGTGGTATGGTCGACCTTCTTGGTGGAGGCGTTTACTTGATGAATTTGATGTAATTTAGTATGTATCGTGAATGCGGTTTTGAAGATATAATAGATGAAATGGATTAATATTTAAAATGAGTCTTGTCTTGTGTTTTTTGAAGTTTAATAGCATGTTTGCCTTGTATTATGTTGAAGTGAAGCACATGAATATATGAAGTATATAAGGTGTGTGACTTGATGAATGAAGGTCTAAACCACGTATAGAAGTTAATAATAAGGAATTGATGTTTAAGTGCAAGATGTGCTCACATGTACACACAATCACACTTATAAGAATGTATGATGCTAAGTATTTGGGTTGACACTCTTCGTGAGTTGAGATGACGTGTCTAGTACCAACTCTGTTATTCCTAATGAGCTTTCCATGATAGGTTGGACAATGAATGCCCTTCGTGAGGTTAGATTTGGTGTTCACTAGTTATCCTTAACCTATTGGTTTGAATGTTGAGAAATATGTGGGTATTTATGCCTAGCACCTAGAGGATATTAATGAGAGGTGTATTACACATTGTGAGTTGAGATTTTGTATTTCCAAAGTACTTTTATAGATGAGTACTCCTCGTTAGTAGGGAATGAGATACTTAGTAGCAATCTCTTTATCTCTTAACTATGCGTCCAAATAGGTGTATGTATTTGGAAAGCGATGTAAAAGCAAAGAACCATGACCCTACTCTAGGAAAGTCACGATCCCTCATCGGATAGGGTTTAACATCGAGAATGGATTGAATTTATTGAACTAAGTTTTCTTAAATAATGCACTGCTTAGGGTAGATGGTAGCATGGGATGGTATCTACACATTGCACTAGGTAGGATCTTTCGAAAGTAAAGACTTAGTGCCAAACCTTCTAAAAGAATGTACTACTTAGGATAGGTGGTTGTATGGGACGCTATCTAGTCATTGGCCTAAGTAGGTATTCAAAAAGGGAAGACTTTGGTGGTTTATTTGGTCCCTTTTAATGTCTTGCCATTGATTGAGGTGCTTGTCTCTCCCAAGTTGAGTAAATCGAAAGGGGTAGTCTTGAGTGTTTCTTTGGTGTGTATTGTATAAAGCATATGCATACTTCCTTCATATCTTACCTTGGTGAGCCTTAGGATAATTCCGAGGTAGGGAAACTATTAATGAAAATGAGTTCACTTTCTCTTTCATTTGGCTTTGGAAGTTCACTTATTTAGTATATGATAGTTAATTTTATTGCTCAAGTTTAATTTATTGTGAATTCTTTATATGATTCCTTGTTAATGTTCAAATATACTTACGGTAAATGCTTGAGGAGTTCAATCTTAAATTTCAAGTTGGTTTACTGTAAGTATTGACAAGTTTATTGTAAACTATTTCTTGTTAGCTAAAAATTTTTGGAATTCTTTTTGCATGAGCCATACTTAGTACATTGTTTATACTAACCCCATACTTTTCTATATTATAATGTATAGGTTGGAATCTTTGGTAGGTTTGAAGTCTAGAACGAAGAGCTATGGAAAGTTTCTCTCAAGGAAAAGTATGTACTCATATATTCGAGGGCAATGTCCTTTCTTTGTTTTATTATAAAACTTATTATGTATTTGATTTCAATGTAAAGGGTCGTGTCGCAAGGATATTATATGTCGTGTCTTAAGTTTGACTAGTAAAGATAACATTTCTTATGCATTTATGAAAGATTTTATTTTTATTAAATTATTCGTCAAAATTTTTAATTCCGCACTACTTTTCATGTCTTATGTAATGAATTCTAGTTAAAGGGCTTGTAATAAGACCCCAAATGTTCAAGTACGCCCGACCATGATACGAGGGCTCCTCCTAACTTCTAGAGGCTGCAGTCGGGTCGTGTCAATGAGTCAATATGATGGTTGTGGTCAAGCTCAAGCAAGTGTTTCAAATGAGGCTCCAAAGAAGAACTGCTTCTATGCTCTCCGCTCTAGGGGTGAACAAGAGACTTCTCCTAACATGGTGAATAGTATGTGAAAGCTTTCTCTATAGATATATATGTGTTACTTGATTCTGCTAATACATTATTGTTTGTTACCCCTCTTGTAGCAAATTCTTTTTACATTTTACCCAATATATTGCATGAACCTTTTATAATGTCTACCCTTGTGGGTTAGTCGGTTGCTGCAAAAAGGGTGTATAAAAATTGTCCAATAATGTTGCCCAAAATAGTTTCTTATGTTGAACTAGTAGAACATGATATGCTTGATTTTGATGTCCCTTTGGGTATGGAGTTGTTGCATGCTTGCTTTGCCTCTATAAATTGTAGATCGAGGGTGGTGAAGTTTAACTTTCCAAATGAGCCCGTTTTAGAGTTGAAAGGGGAAATTCTATTCCTAGAGGTTGTATCATTACTTGTTTGAAATCGTGAAAAAATATCTATAAAGGGTGTTTATGCCATACAGTACGAGTGCAAGATTTAGACTACGAAATTCCTCCAATTGATTCGTTCCCCGTAGTGAGTGAATTTTCTAGAGGTCTTCCCCAATGATCTTCTTGGTATTTCTCCCAAATGGGAAATTTATTTTCGTATTGACTTTCTATAGATAAAAAATCACATTTCAGTTCCTCCTTATTGGATTGCTCCAGCCAAATTGAAAGAGTTGAAAACGACTTGTTTAAAATCATATTTCAGTTCCTCCTTATTCGATTACTGTTTGTTTAAAATAAGGATGGGTCCATTAGTATGCACATTGATATCTCAAACTCAAAAAATTCACTATTAAGAATAAGTATCCTTTCCCTCAGATTGACGACTTGTTTGATCAACTCTAAGGGGAAAGCTAATTTTCTATGATTAACTTGACGCCGGGGAAAAACCAACTTAGGGTAAGAGGCGTGGATAAGTCAAAGAGGACATTTTGGACTAGATATGGTCACTATGAGTTCGTAGTAATGTACATTGCATCACATCTGAGTTTACCCCCTAGATGTAACTAGCGTTGTTGCCCTCTCTGAGGACTAGGACTAGCCTCTTAGCTTACATCATCACATTCGTAAGTCAAATTTAATGGAAAATTCAGAAACTTTTACTACGTCTACTTGGATTTTTACATACACATAATATATATGTATCAATTATACATAGACCCTTCGTATAGGAACATTACATAGCCTTCTACTTTTATTTCTCATACATATATGCATAAGATAGATAATAGTTTCAAATATTTGTCTCAATATTATACAATCTAAAGATCATAACCATTTGGCCATAGCCCTGCATCAATGTAAAGAATCCACATGTAGCCTTATACAAATCGTACTCAAAGGAAAGTTGAATGAACATAACATTCGTTAAACTAAAACAACTTCATTGGCAAGATATTGACATCGCCCTCAGAAAGTGAGGACCTACCCACTTGGATGGTAGAGAATATACAAGTCTTCTTCAAGTCATCTTGAATGAGACTTCAACGACCGGTACGTAAAATTTTTTGGGAAAAGGAAGAAAATGGGGTTTGTACGCCACTTTTAGTAAGTATGAGAGCATATGCACATATAATAGCAAAACACCACTTTCGGTAAGAATGAAACCATATGCACATATAATAGCAAAACATGCTAAAAAGGTATATTTAGTTAAACCATGCTATTTTTGCCTTTAAAAAACTCATGCATAACCAAGCAAATTATACCAATTAACTAAACATGCTTACTAACTAAAACCAGTAATATGCACATCAACATACTTGAACACATAATTTACTACAACCCTATCATCAAGAAATTACATCACATGTATGAATAAGAGTTAATGATATAATAATAATCAAGACAACTACTCATGAATCCTCGTCAAATAAACATGTGCAAGAACCAAGCAAAGTCTCATAACCTTGCTAAATCAAGTAGATACAAAAAGAAACAAAGACCAATGTCAAACTTTAATTATATAATCCAATTACATGTTAATATGGACAAGTCATCATCATATAATATAATTTATGTTGTAGCATCAACATATTATGATCATATACATCATTGTCACATACTAGTGCACGGCGTAAATAAATTCCATACCCCTACCAATGCTAATTTAAACCTCTGAAGTCACCTTAGTTTGTTTATACTTAATTACTTTATTTTAATTTAGGGAACACTAGCCTTAACCGACATAGACGTCAAGAGCTAAGTGTTGAATTCAGTGTTTTAAAACCTTACACTTATGGAAGGTGGTCTACAGGCCAATGTAAAACCAAACATAAACAATGTTTTCTAGGTTGATCCACTAGCTAGTCTTCCTATGGGGGAAACATAGTGCAAGAACTAAGAGATAGTACATTCCCACTTCATACAACTTTGTAGTTGGGGCCTCCTCTCATGGAAATCTATTGGATGAGTATTCCTCTTTGGGAAGTAAACATCTCATATAGAACTATAGGCCGGATCTTCCTCTTTGGGAAGTCATCACCTCCCATTGTAAAGTTCACTCTGTTGTTAAGCTAAGTCTCGTTACTGAAATGTCTTTAAGCCTTTAATTATCAATCATAGCTTAATTTTGGTCATAGGGTCTACCCCTAGTATAATTATCATCATGAATTGCTCAATATAAATTTCAGTAGTAAAGTCCATTCATATCAATTCATACAAGTAAGGTTAACACATTTGCATTTCATAGCATATAAAGGCACAATAATAGTCATCATCACCCTTATATCGCACACACCTTAACAAACCTTAAAACATAGTCAAGACATTTAAATTCAACGTCATACCTCCCTATCATCTTAATATAAGGCATACTCCAATATAACATCATTACTTAATTTCAATTAATCACAAATGGAAGTAAAGATAGAGATTCTAAGGCTTACCAAAATTCCTTCATGGTTCATTATTAAGGCCTTACCATAAAACCTCAGTTCAATCAAATTTAGATGTTCAACAACATATTTAAATAATCAACATGATAACATTAAAATAAGAGTCACTACACCATAATTAAATACCAAAACAATGCTTAAATAAAGATTACTTATCCCAATTCCCATAACCTAGATCACTTCTCAAGATTTACATGAAAGACAACAATTCATTCCAATTTGATAATGATTTATGTAACAACGTCATCCAATAGTTATTTAACCCATAATCAATACAATTAAATCAATTACAACCCAATTTACATCAACATCAACCTAGGGTTAAGGATTAGGGATCACGCTCTTCAATTTAGGTCAAATCATCAGAAAATACTATAATAAAGTTAAACTACATGTTAATCAATCCGTTTTATCTTAAAAAGGCATAAAAAATCAGCTCATAAAATCAAATTCGTAATTCAGTGAAACCCATGTGAAAACCTAACCTTTGAAATCCATTTTGAAGGAACCCTTTGACGAAAGAGTATCAAAGATGAATTAGATCCCATACCTCCACGTTTGATGAAGATTTGATTGTTAAATCATCCCTTTCCAACCTCCCCTAGCTTGTCTTAATTGGTGGCTTCAAAATAGAGAGAGAAACAAGAGAGAAGGAAGAATGTTTATTTTGTGATGTTCTACTTTAATTAATGAGGGTTGGGGTCTTCATATAGGGGGTTAAATTAGTTAATTAATATTACGTTAATCCTAAGTAACCCCTAAATTTCATAATTAATTAAATGAACAAAAATTTAAAACATGTAGAAAAACATAACCCTCATAGACGGAACCCCACTGATGGAACGTCTTTGAGTCAACGAATGCCCCCTACTCCTTCCTCCACATTCGTCGATATAGTCACTGACTTGTGCAGGAGTGGGAAGCTTGTGCTCATTGATGCCCCGTCGATCAATACACGAGCTGCTGATGGTTTCTCATGGTTGCATAATGGCTCAGTAGTGTTGCCTCGTACGTGCTAGGGACCTTCTCAAGGGCCCTTGGTTGGTCCTTGGGTAATCGTACCCAGACGTTTCAGCCACTAATTTTATTTAACACTTTTTATGAACCCTTCCACCTAATTTCATGGATTTCTGAATCCTAAAAGCTAGTCAAATAGGCCAAGTCACTCTAGTATCCCTTAGAAGAAGTTTCCAAACCTCATTTACGTTCATGGACGTTTTGGTTCTTAAACATCCTAAATGACCTATGTTCATTAGAATAGGTCGTAAAATAGTTCTTAGACCCCATGGCACATAGGTTGGGCTCTAAGACTCATCTTGGATTTTTAATGGTGTAACATTATACTCCACTTAGGAACATTGGTCCACGGATGACACAAAAATTCTTTTAAATGAAGGAATAAACTCAATAATAGCATCCCAACATATCAAAAATATCAAAAAAAAATTATTAAATAATATGATTTCAACAAGGAAAATTTCAAAACTTCATTTACCCCACATAAGGCTCAAAAACTTCATTATGAGGCATTTCCTTCTTACAACTCGCATGAGCTCAACATACATTACATGAGTCAATTACCACAAAGTTCAACTTAACAACATGCTACATATAATTTCATAAAGACCCACCACATCACAATGCACGAAATAACTCAAAACAAGCCAAAGAGCAAAATTTCAAGTTCAAATGTTGATTTTAATGTATGGCAAGATTCAAAAAGACATTTTTTCAATTATTTTACCAAAAATCAAAACAAGTTAAATTTTAGTTATTATGTTTATTATAAGTAAGAAATACAAACCTTTGTTAACAAATAGATGAGGGTAAAAGGTCTTCATGTCAGCCTAGTCATCCCATTTTGTACCCTCAACTAGGTGATTCTTCCATAGTACAATTACGGAGACCATCTCTTTATTTCATAACTTCTTGACTTGTCTATCAAGAATATGAACCGGAAGTTCCTCATAACGGAGGTAATCCTTGACACCAAGACGGTTAATAGGAAGAGCAGACTCGGGATAACCAATACACTTTTTAAGCATAGACGTAGAGATAACGGGATGAACCGAAGACAATTCAGTAGGAAGTTTCATTTCATAGGCAACCTTACCAACCCTATGAAACTTTTCATAGGGACCCACAAAACGAGGACAAAAATTCTTTTTGTTGCCAAATCTAACCACCCCTTTCATTGGTTTAATTTTCAAATACACCTTATCACCTTCTTCAAACTCCAAATCCCTTCTTCTATGATTAGCATAAGACTTTTGCCGACTATTGGCCATTTGAAATCGGTTGTTTATGATATGAGCTTTCTCCAAAGTCTTATAAACCAAATAAGTACAAAGAAGCGTCAACTTCTACATTATCCTTTCCAGGATGGTAGTGGACATTCATGTCATCGACCTTCAACAACTGAAACCACATCCGCTGGCGTAGATTGAATTCCTTATGTATGAACACGTACTGCTGACTTTTTTTTCTGTGAACATATCAACATGCACTCCATACAAGTACTGACTCCAAATCATTAGTGCAAACACCATAGAATCCAACTCCAGATCATGAGTGGGATAATTTTTTTTGTGTACCTTGATCTGTCTGGATGCATAATCTATCACCTTACAACCCTGCATAAGAACAAAACCAAAAGAAACCCTAGATGCATCACAATACACAGTGTAATTCTCTCGACCCTTAGGCACAGTAAGCTTCGGGACTTAAGTGAGTTTGTCCTTGAGATCGTTGAAACTCTTCTCACAAGTCTCCGCCCAGTACAACTTGACTTTCTTCATCATCAAAGTTGTGAGTGGTGAATTAATGGAAGAAAAACCCTCCAAGCAACTGCATAATAACCAGGCAATCCCAAGAAGATATGGATATCTGTTAGAGTATGAGGTTCGGCACAGTTCTTAAGAACCTCAGTCTTATTGGGGTCTAACTCCACACCTTTGCCAAACAAAACATGACCTAGGAAGGTCAATGATATAAGCTAGAATTCACAGTTGCTTAGTTTGGTATACAACTGATGTTTTGTAAGTACGTAGAAGTTTTGTCTCATATGTCGTTCATGCACATCTTTTGTCTTAGAGTAGAGGAGAATTACATCAATGAATACTATGACTAATGAGTCAATGTATTTACAGAAGACTCTACTCATGATATCCATAAATTAAGAAGGTGTATTAGTGAGACCAGATGACATAACCAAAAACATGTAATGACCATAACGGGTACGAAAGGATTTCTTGGTTATATCTTCATCCCTAACCTTAAGTTGATGGTTCCCTGAACGATGATCAATCTTTGAGAATAATCTAGACCTTTTGACTTAGTCGAACAAGTCATCTATTCTTGGAAGTGGATATTTATTCTTAATAGTAACTTTGTTGAGCTGCCGATAATCGATACACATTCTAAGGGTTCTGTCTTTCTTTTTTTCAAACACAACACTAGAGCTCCCCAAGGGGATATGCTCGCCTGAAGAATCCCTTATCAGTGAGATATTTTAACTACAACTTCAACTCATGATTTTAGCTTGATATATTCTGTAAGGAGAAATCAAAATTGGTTTAGCATCGATTTCTAAGTCGATACCAAACTCATACTCTCGAGGGGGAAGAACTCCAGATAAATCATCAAGAAAAACATCTGGGAACTCATTCAATATAGGCACTAAGTCTATGGTAGGAATGTGATGATATAAATCATTAACACTCACAAGATGACACATTAATCCCTTGTACATAATTTTATTGTCCTTAAGGTTCGAAATAAAGCGTTAGGACGACTTGAATTGTACTTTTCCAAGACCAGCTGTACTTTATTAGGGAAATGAAATGTCACAACACTACTATGACATTTAATACAAGAATAAATACTATGAAGAAAATGGATGCCAAAAATAACATCAAATCGTTCATTGGTAACTCAACCAATTCTGCAGACATAGTCTTACCAGATACAACTATTGGGCAATCCTTGTATACTCTATCAATTCTTACCTTATCTCCTAAAGGTTTGATAATCACTATATGATCACGCAAAACTTCAAGCAATATCTCAAAAGTAAGAGCAAGTAAAGGAATTACAAAGGAAAGCGTGAACGTGGATCATGTAAGGCATAAAAAGAAGTTGAGAATACTTGCAGCATACCTGTGACCACATCAACAGACTTCTCCTGCTCCTCCCTACCCTTCAAGGCATACACCCTGTTCCTCTTAGGAGGCTCGACTGCTGCTGCCCCTGGCTGAGCATTACCTCTATAATGATCCCTGTTGTTTGGGCAGTCATTGACCATGCGCCCGTTCTTACCGCATACGAAGCAAGCATTAGTGTCCTATCTGCACTCTCCACTATGAGCACGGTCACACTTGGCACAGTCCTTTATGGGACACTGCACACCTTCTCCATTGACCTTCTTGCACTCGAGTCTGCATCCTCTAGGTGTTGCACTCCTCTCGAAAATTAAAGTTTCCCTGAACTCTTATGCCCTTTTTTGAATCTAGGCTACTCACGGATGCCGAAGTTGTTCCTGCTGCCATTATCACTAGGACCTTCCTGATAAGAAGGTTTAGCCTCCTATCATCACAAACGCCCCTCTTCTTCCTGCAGTCCTCTACCTGTTGGACATGCACCATCAACATGGAGAGGCCCATTCTCTCATGGATCATCGTAGCCCGATACTCCCCCTCCAAGCCTCCTATGATTTCTATGAGGAACCTACTCATCTCATCCCTGCTGTTAGATATAAGGGAAGTGTTGTACCTGGATAATTTCACAAACTTGAGGGAATACTCCCTGACTGTCATTGATCCCTACTTATGCTTGATAAACTCCTCAACCTTGGCCTTCATCATCTAACTGGGGAAGGTTGTATCAAACAACTCCCAAGTGACCGGAACTCTACCAAACGCTCGACTATCCTGCCACATCTTGCACTAAGTATGTGCAACATCGTTGATCTTATAAGAATCCAGCTTAACGTTCTTAGTATCTTTTTCTCCCATGTCCACCAAGATCTTATGAACCTCATTTATATACTTCTGAGGATCCTCTAAAGTCATGGAACCGGTTAAAATTGAAGGATTCATTCTCGTAAAATCTTGTAGTCTGTCTGCCATGCTACTTACAAGTGGATTCTCCTACTAAACGTCGTATCGGTTGGCCTGGGCCATCATAGACTAGGCATGCAAAGTGATGTCTAGTTCTCATGGTCTATCTCAGTTAAGCTAATAATCCACAAAATAATCGATTGAACTAAGTCTTCTGTAACAAGGTACTACTTAGGGTAGGCGGTGCTATCGGACGCTATCTGCTCATTGAACTAGGTAGACTTTCAGAAAGGGAATACTTTGGTTGTTTGTTGGGTGCCTTTTAATGTCTTGCCACAGATTGAGGGGCTTGTTTCTTCGAGTGTGTAAGCCGAAAGAGGTAGTCGTGCGGATTTCTTTGGTGTATTGAAGGAG
This sequence comes from Solanum peruvianum, assembly GCA_027705065.1. Taxonomy (NCBI): domain Eukaryota; kingdom Viridiplantae; phylum Streptophyta; class Magnoliopsida; order Solanales; family Solanaceae; genus Solanum; species Solanum peruvianum. Next base: position 39,610,634 of record JAKWJD010001757.1, read on the forward strand.
TCATAAGTTTACTTCCTTCATGTCTTACCTTAATGAGTCTTAGGATAATCTCGAGGTGGGTAAAATCTTAAAGAAAATGAGTTCACTTTGTCTTTCAAATGGACTTTGAAGTTCACTCAATTATAATAAGATAATTCATTGTGAATGTCGTAAATAACTTATTGTTAATGTTCAATTAAGTTCACTGTTGCGTTCACTATAAATTTTGTTATTCTACTGTAAATGGTCTCTTTTGATTTAAAATTTTGAAACTCTTATCTAAGTGTTAAATCATGGTTCATATGAGGTTTTGCATTTAAATTTATGAATGTTATACTCATTTGTCATGGAAAGCTATTTTACTAAAACTTCCCTTTATACGTGTTTTTCCATATGCCATACTTATTACATTAATTGTACTTAACCCATATTTTTCTCTTGTCTATAAGTACAAGTTGAAGACTTTTTGAAAGATTCAAAGGTGAAGCTTGTGAAATTCACGCTCTCAAGAATTTGTATGTCCTCATATATTACACGACGTAGTCTATTGTTTCCTAGATTTATTATTAAGAGTTATTACGTATTTGATTTAAATGTAAAGGGTCGTGTCCCTAAGATAGTATGTCGTGTCTTAAATTTGGTTTGTGAAGATCATATTTCTTAAGTACTTATGTAAGAATATCTTTTTATTAAATTATTCGTGAAATTTTTTAATTCTGCACTACTTTTCATTTCTTATGTAATTAATGCTAGTTGAAGGGCTTGTACAAGACCCCAAAAGGTCAAGTACTCGCAGTAAAGACACGAGGGTTAAACCTAAATTCAAGGGGGTACTTTCGGGTCGTGACACATATTTTATATCATCATAATACAAAATATAATAAAATCCTCGTAAGACTCGCCTGAAGGCTAACTAGTGCAATGTTTAGGTAGAGCACCATACCCTTATCTAGACTAATCTAGATCCGTTAGGTTATCTTATATAGAGTTCAATTCTGTAATTCATTTTACCTTTTTGGATCATCTTTCCCTAACCGACATAGACCACATGATCTAATCTAGAATATTATGTCATGAAACGGTACACCAAAAGAAAGTGGACTACTTAAAAATGTAGTACCAAAACATAATACATAGATACTACGTGGATCAACTAGCTAGTATTACTAGGGGAGAAACATAGTTCAAGAACTAGAAGATATAGTTAGGGCCCTCTTAATTCTTAATGCATTATAGTCTCCAATTTTAACTGTAATGTCGTGCTCCTACCTTCCGTATGTTCGAAGGGATACTCCTCAATCTACTTCACTCGGTGCTAAGCTACAGTCCCTTTTTAAATAACTTTAATCCTTTAATTATTGATCATATCTTAGTTTAGGTCATAGGGTCTGTCCCTTGTATAGTAATCATAATCAATAGCTCAACAATAGTTGTATGAGAATAAATCGTTTTATCGCAATTCATATAGGTGAGGGTAACAAATTACATATCAATTAATAATAAGGGACATTTGTATACATCACCATCTTTATAGCATTTACATCTTAATAAACCTCCCAACAATAATCAAGATATTTCAATTAAACATCATGCCACCCTATCATCCTAATATAAGGCATGCTCAAATATAAATCATGACTTAAGCACAATTAATCACAATTTGAAGTAAAGATAAATATTCTGAGACTTACCAAGTATTCCTCATAGTTCATAACTTAGGTCTTATCATAAAACCTCAATTCCATTCAATTTAGATGTTCAACATCATAATAATACAATACCAAATCAATGCTTACAGCAAGGTTACTTAAGCCAATTTCCATAACCTAGAACACTTCTCAAAATTACCATGAAATACAACAATTCATTCTAATTTGTTAATTATTGGTGAAATAATAACATCTTATAGTGATTTAACCCATAATCAAGATAATTGAATCAATCACAACCCAATTTAAATCAAGATCAACCAAGGGTTAAAGGTTAAGGATCAAAATATTAAAATTGAACCGAACTATCAGAATTTCATAATTGAATGAAACCTACATGAAAACTCAACTTTTGAAATCTATTTTGACCCTTTGAGGAAAGAGTCTCAAAGGTGAATTAGATATCATACCTGAAAGTTTGTTGAAGATTTAATGGTGAAATCGTCTCTTTTCAAACCCAAAACATCCCCCTAGCTTGTCTTCAATTGTGTCTTCCAAATAGAGAGAGAAACAAGAGAGAAGAAAATTGAGTTTATTTTGGTGACTTATGTTTAGATTAATGAAGGTTGGGGTCTTTATGGGGGAAGTTAAATAAGTTAGTTAGACAGACTTAATCTCCTAATTAAACTCCTAAAACCTTAACTAATTAAATGAACCAACATTAAAACATACAGGAAACTTTTACCTTTAAAGACGGCTCATTAATGGGCCGTCTGTGAGCAAACGGTTGGTGCCCCGTCTGTCCTACGCAATCGTCGTCTTCTTCAGAGACTTTTGCAGGCGGAGGCTTCCTCTATTTTGCTAAGTATGGATCAACGGTTGGAAATGAAGCCCCATTGATTCAGACACGAACCATTGTCTACATCTCATCAATGCACACTATCTAGGTTGTCATCAACTTGCAAGGGTCCTCCTCAAGGGACCTTGGTTTGTCCTTGGGGAGTAATACCCAGACGTTTAGACCATAAATCACCTTAAAACATGTTATACACCCTTTAACCTAATTTCATGGATTTCAGACTCCTATAATCTAGTCAAATAGGCTAAGCACGCTAGTACCCCCTAGAACTAGTTTCCTAACGTCATAGACGTTCATGGATATTTTTGTTCTTAAACTTTGTTAATGACCGATATTCATTAAAATAGGTCTTTAAATAGTGGTTAGAACCCATGGAACCTATGTAAGGCTCTAAAACTCAGCTTGGATTTTTTATGGTGTTACATTACACCCTGCACCCCCCCTAAGAATATTCGTCTCCAAATAACACGAAAACTCTTTTGAAGGAGGAAATAGGCTTAGGAATAGCAGCCCAACCAAGCAACAATATCAAAACAACACAAATCATATCAATTAAACAAGAAAAATTTCAAAACTTCAATCACATATGAGGCTCAAAACACCACATCATGAGGTATTTCCTTATCACAACTCACATGAGCTCAACATACATTACATTAGTCAACTAGCACACAAAGTTCAACTTATCAATAGTTCACATAACTTTTCCCTAAGACTGACCATGTAAAAATACAAAACATAACACTAAGAAATCAAAAGGGCAAAATTTCAAGTTCAAGTGTTAATTTCACGGTAATTCAACTCAAAATGCACATTTTCTCAACACTTCAGCAAAATCATGAAAATTCAATTTCTAGTCATTAAAAAGAATGACTAACCTTAATTATAAAAAAGATTAGGGTAACGGGACTTCATATCGGCCTCAGCCTTCCATGTTGCATCCACACTTAGGTAATGCTTCCATTACACATTTAGGTAAAACAACTCTCTATTCCTTAACTTCTTGATTTTCCTATCAAGAATTCGAACCGGAACTTCCTCATAAGAGAGGTTATTCTTGACACCAAGAACCTCAATAGTAAGAATGGACTTGGTATCAGCGATAAACTTCTTCAAAATAGAAACATGGAAAACCGAGTTAACCGAAGACAATTCAGTAGGAAGTTTTAACTCATAGGCAACCTTACTAACCCTTTGAAAGATTTAATAGGGACCCAGATAACAAAGAATCAACTTCCCTTTCTTGCCAAATCTAACATGTCCTCTCATTGGTAATGTTTTAAAATACACCTTATCACCTTCTTCAATCTCCAAATCCCTTATTCTATGATCCACATAAGACTTTTGCCGACTATAGGCTATTTGCAACCGGTCCTCTACGATATGAACCTTTTCAAATGTCTTATAAACCAAATCAGGACCAAGAAACAATGTCTCACCGACTTCAAAAAATTCAATAGGAGTCCTACACCTCCTACCATACAAGGATTCATAGGATTCCATGAAATGGATGAATGAAAAGTTTTATTATAAGCGAACTCCACAAAAGAGGAATGTTTATCCCAATTTCCTTTAAAATTGATAATTCAAGCCCTAAGCATATCCTCAAGGGTTTGAATAGTACGTTCCGATTGACCATCAATTTGGGGATGAAAAGCGGTACTCAACATCACCTTAGTACCCAAACCTTTTTTAAATGACCTCTTAGACCTAAATGTGAATTGTGCACCCCGATCACATATGATGGATAAAGGAATACCATGGGGAAACACAATCTCATCTATGAAGATCGTAGCATAATCTCTTGCCGAATAAGTACACCTCACAGGAATAAACTTAGCGGACTTAGTTAAACTATCCACAAACACCCATATTGAGTTATCTAACCTTTGAGTCCGAGGTAAACCCACTAAAAATCAATATAAACAACTTCCCGATTCCAAATACGAATTTGGATCTCTTTTAGTAAGACACCTGACTTTTGATGTTTGGATTTTATTTGTTTGCAATTTGGACACTTAGGGACAAACTCTGCTATGTCTTTCTTCATACTTTACCACTAATAAATTTCCCTAAGGTCATGGTATATTTTAGTCAAACCTGGATGAATTGAGTTGCCAGATCCATGAGTTTTTTTTAGGATCCGGTCACTCAACCCTTCTTCCGTGGAAACAAATTACATACATTGCCACCTTGAAATACCATCCCCCCTAGGGAAAATTCCTCATTGAGCTTGCCGAGGACAATTTCCTTAAACTCCATAAAGGATTTGTCAAGGTGTTGCACGAACTTCACCTAAACCACCAATGATGACTCGGAAATAGCATGGACCATGAAACAACCATATGAAAAATCTTCTAATCTTACCCCCCAACCTAGCCAACATATGTACATCCCTCAAAAGGTCTTTCTTGGCTTCATCAATATTGGATACACTTCCCATAGTAATACAACTTAGGGAATCTGCAACCACATTAGCCTTGCCAAGGTTATAGAGGACACTTATGTCATAATCTTTCAACAATTCTAACAACCTTCTTTGCCGGAGATTCAACTCCTTTTGGGTAAACACATATTGGAGACTTTTATGGTCGGTAAAGACACAACATGTACACCGTATAAGGAATACCTCAAAATATTAAAAGCAAACACCATGGACGCTAACTCAATGTCATTGCTGGGATAGATTAGTTCATGTACGTTAAGTTTCCTAGAGGCATAGGGTATTACATTCCCATAATACATAAGAACACACCCAAACCCACTCGGGATGCATCACAATGCACAACAAAACTTTTTGTATCCTCATGTACGTTAAGTTTCCAAGAGCCATAGGGTATTACATTCTCACATACCTCTAACCACTCAAATTTCTAACTCTTTTAGGTCAAAGTAGTCAAGGGAGATGCAATGGATGCAAAATCATCCACGAACTCCAACAATAATTTGCTAGACACAAGAAAATCCTAATGTCGGTTGGATCTCAATGGTCTCAGCCAATTCTTCACCGCCTTCGTTTTCCTTTGATCTACCTCAACTCCCTAACTAAAGATGATATGCCCAAGAAATGCCACCGACCTCAACAAAAACTCGCACTTGCAATATTTGGCAAACAATTCATGTTCATTAAAGGTTTGCAATACCATCCTTAAATGACCCATGTGATCACCCTCATTCATTGAGTATACCAAGAGATCGACAATGAAGACAATGGAAAATGAATCTAGGTAATTTCGAAATACTCTATTCAATAGGTCCATAAATGCCGCCAAGGCATTAGTGAGACCGAAGGAAATTACAAAGAAGTAATAGTGCCCATATCTAGTTTGAAAGGCCGTCTTCGGTGCGTCATCTCTTCTGACCCTAAGTTGGTGATACCGTAGTTTGAAGTCAATTTTTTAAAAGTAACTCGCCCCTTGGCGTTGATCAAACAAGACGTTAATCTGAGGAAGAGGATACTTTTTCTTAATGGTGACCTAGATGAGTTTGAGGTAATTAATACACATTCTAAAAAACCCATCCTTCTTCTTTACCAAAAAACCAGGAATACCCCATGGCTAAATACTAGGCCTTATCTAGTCTTTGTTTATTAAACCCTTGAGTTGAGCCTTGAACTCTTTCGATTCGGCCGAGGCCATACCATAAGGAGGAATTTAAATGGTATTTGTATTCGGTAGTAAATCTATAAAAAATCAATTTCCCATTTTGGAGCAATATCGGGAAGGTCATTTGAAAATAACTCAGAAATTTACTCACTATGGGGACCGAAAGGATGAGAGGCATTTTGGAGTCCATATCTTGGACTCTTACAATATAATATAGACAACCTTTAGAGATTATTTTGCATTCTTTTGGACAAGAGATGATACGACCTATAGGAATAGATTCTCCCCTCTTCTACGCTACAACGGGTTCATTTGGAAAGTTAAACTTCACCACCCTTGTCCTACAATCAATCGAATGAAAGAAGGCATTAGACCAATCCATACCATATATAACATCAAAATCAAGCGTATCGAGTTATACTAGTTCAACATAAGAAACCCTATTGGGCTATATTATAGGACAGTTTTTATATACCCTTTTAGCAATAACCGACTCACCCACCGAGGTAGACTCTAAAAGGGTCATGCAAAATATCAAGTGAAATTTCAAACTTTTTGGATACTATAGGAGTAACAAAGAATAAAGTAGCACTGGGATCAAGTAAATTATATACATCAATAGAGAAGACATTCAACATACCGGTGACAACGTTGGGAGAAGTCTCTTGTTCACCCCTAGAGCGTAGAGCATAGAATCAATTCTTCTCTGGTGCCTCATTAAAACCACTTGCTTGAACTTGACCGCTACCTTTTTCTTGGCTCCTCACATTAGGGAAATCCCTCACCTTGTGCCCACTCTTGCCACAACCAAAACAATTATCCTTCCTCTTAAGGCAATCACCATAGTGCTTCTGGCCACTCTTCGCACAAGTTGGCTTCATGGTTGGTGAATTAGTTTGTTTTTCTTCCTTGAATTAAGGGTTAGAGAGCATATCACCACTAGCTTTAGGGAACTTAGAAGGCAGTTGACCTGAAACCCGCTTCTTCATTCTATGCTTCTGTTGTATCTCAAGCCTAATCTTTTAATAACCCTAGTCAAATGATCGTGCACCCTTAGAATCATAACTCCTTTTCCTAGCCCTTGCCTCTACTACACGATTGGCATACACCATAAGATAATAAATTGCACTCCTCCTGCAACTCATCCAATATCCCCATCAAAAAAAAGTGCCATTAAATCTTTAGGATCGGAAATAAAAGAAGGAGCATATTTCGACAATTTAGTGAATTTGGAAGAGTATTCATGAACACTCATACCTTCTTGGCGAAGGTTTATGAACTCCACCACTTTTGCCTCCCTCATCTCCCTAGGAAAGAACCGATCGGGAAGATATTTCTTAAAGGTCTCCTAAAGTCAATGGACAACCCCTCAATTGCCTATTGTCCCTCCATTGCACATACCATGTTTTTGCTACATCCATGAGTTGATAGGTTGAAAACTTGGCCTTCTACTTATGGTCAACCCCATAGAAAAAAGTAACTTATAGACTTCACCAATGAATTCTTGGTGGTCTACCTCAACCTTTGACCCATAGTAAGTAGGAGGATTCATCCGAGTAAAATCCCTTAGAAGGGAAAACATAATACTTACTTATTGATGAGGAGAGGATACAAGCTTCCAGTTGGCTTGTTCATCATAGCTTGAGCTTGGACAGTGGTGGATTGAGCCAATTGAATGAAGGGCAACCCTTATATCTTTATCCGTCAAGGGTGGAGGATTTAACGGAGATTGATCAACATTAGCATCTTCTTACAGTGGAGGAACTTTCTCACCACGGAGAGGATCTCCCGTATAGGTAATTTCCTCTTCAAGCCTTCGAGTTGTATTCCTTAGATTGTTCATTCTTCTTATAATCATAAAAACATGATTAGATGTAAAAGCACACCATAAGTATACTCTAACGACATGATAAAGCATTTCCAAGAAAGAGAGAGGTTCCTAGGCATAACATAGGTTCCTATTCATATGTGTGGTGCACTTCATAATTGTGAATACAAACCTACATAGACGAGGTAAAAAGAGAGGCATAACTCAACGATATTCAAGATATTGCTCTATGACCAAGTTTGTCACATCCGCGTTTACCCTGTACAAGTATCTTGCGTCGTATCCTCATTGAGGACTAATACTAACCCCCACTCACATGTTAGTACATTCATAGTTTGAAGATGCAAAAAAGTTTAAAACTTTTCATTGATCTACTTGGAGGTTTACATAGGCCTCTTACATATACATAATATAGTCGTATCAAGTATACATAGACCGTGCGTATAGGAAAGTTACATAGCTTTCTACTTTATTGCACATACATATGTATAATATAGAAGATGGTCTCAAAGATTATCTCATCTCATACCATCTAAATGATCATCAAAATTTGGGCATAGCCCTACATCTTTGTAAAGAAGCCACATATAGGCTAATACAAGTCGTACACAATTAAAGTGGAATAAACATAAAAGTCATAGAAAAATAAAATAACTTTATAAGATACATATTGGAATTGCCCTTGGAAAGTTGGGACCTACCCATTTTGATGATAGAGAATTCCAAGCCTTCTTCAAGTCGTCTCGAATGAGCTTTCAATGATCAGAACCTAAAATGTTTGGGAGAAGGATGAAAATGAGGTTAGTACTCCATATGTACTAAGTATGATACCATGTGCAAATATAAGAGCAAAACATTCTCTAAAGGGATATTTAGTTAAAACATGCCATTTTACCCTTTCAAATATCTAATGCATAATCAACAAAGTCATACAAATCAATCAAACATGCCTACTAACTCAAACAAGTAATATGCATCCCAACATACTTGAACCCATGATTTACTACAATCTTATTATCAAGGAAAAACATCACAAGTATGAATAAGAGTCAATTATATCATAATAATCAAGAGAACTACTCATGAACCCTTATCAAGTCAACAAGTCCAATGACCAAGCAAAGCCCCATAACCTTTCTCAATCAAGTAGCCTCAACAAGAAACCATAACCAATGTCAAACTTCACATAATATTACATTTAGATATATATTTCATGTTGTTTTAACAGTATAACCCAACACATACTCATAAGTGAAGTAACCAATATATAATTATGAACAATGTGCTTGTTCATCATATACATATCAGATATCCTTATAACATAAACATATATAAGAAGATCCTCCTAAGATTCCCTTCAAAGCTGACTAGTAGAATGCTTAGATAGAGTCCCATACCCGAACCTACACTAATTTAGACCCCTTAGGTTATCCTAGTTAGAGTTTAATTCTTTTATTTATTTTACCTTTTGGTAACATCTTGCCCTAACCGACATAGGCCACATGAGCTAGTATGGAGTCCTTTGTCATGAAGCCCTACACTTAAAGAGGGTGGACTACTTGCCAAGGTTGTACCAAAAGATAAAACATAGCAACTACGTGGATCCACTTGTTAGTATTCTTATGGGGAAAACATAGTTCAACAACTAGGAGATATAATTGGGACCCTCATTATGCTCTATGCATTGTAGTCTTAAATCTCAAAAGTAATGTAGTGCTCCTACCTTCCCTTTGTAAGAAGGGACACTCTTCAATCTAATTCACTCGGTGCTAAGATATAGTAGCTTTTTGAAATGTCTTAAAGACTTTAATTATAAAATATATTTTAGTTTAGGTCATAGGGTCAACCCCCTTGCATAATAATCATCATCAATAGATCAATAAGAATTGTGTGAGTATAAGTCCTCTCATCAGAGTTCATATACGTGAGGTTAACACATTGCAAATCAATTCATAATAAGGCACATTGGTATACATTACCATCCTTATAGAATTTACATCTTCATCGACCTAACAACCATAATCAAAACGTTTCAATTCAAAATCATACAACTCTGTCCTCCGAATATAAGGCTTACTCCAACATAACATAAAGACTTAATCACAATTGGAAGTAACGATAGAGCTTCTAAGAACTACAAAGTCTTCCTGATATTTAATAATTTAGGCCTTACCATAAAAACTTAATTAAAACTAATTTAGATGTTCAACATCATAACAATACCAAAAGAGTCACTACATAATAATTCAATACCAAATCAATGCTTAAAACAAGGTTACTTATGCCAATTTCCTGTACCTAGATCAATTCTCAAGATTAGCATGAAAGAAAAAAATTCATTCTAATTTGTTAATGATTGGTGCAACAACAACATCTATTAATGAATTAACCCATAATAAAGATAAATAAATCAATCACAGCCTAATTTATAACAAGATCAACTTACGATTAAGGGTTAAAGATCATAATCTTCAAATTGAACCAAACTATCACAATTGATCATAATCAAGTGAAAATACGTGTTAATATATCCATCATTTCCCAAATAAACCATAAACAACTCGGTTTGAAACATCAATTTCGTAATTTGCTGAAACACACATGAAAAATCAATTTTTCAAATCCATTTTGAAGGAACAAGTTGAGGAAAAAGTCTCAAAGGTGAATGAGATATCATATGTTAATGTTTGATGAAGATTTGATGGTGAAATAGTCCATTTCGATCCCCCAAAACCTCCCTTTATCTTGTCTTTAATGGTGGCTTCCAAATAGAGAGAAACAACAGAGAAGGATGAGAGTTTATTTTGGTGAGTTGTGTTAAGATTAATGAGGGCTGGGTTCTTTATAGGGGAAGTCAGTAAAATTTGATTGAAATACTTAAAACCTAATTCATATACTTAACTCTTATCTAATTAAAGACCCAACATTAAAATATGCAGGAAAACATTGACCCTAATAGACGAACAACGTCGACGGGCCGTCTGCGAGTCGATGGTTGATCCCTCCATCCTATGCAACCGTCGTTTTGTTAGAGACTGGTGCAGGCGTAGTATTCCTCCATTTTTCTATGTATGGATGTTCAGTTTTCAATGGAGTCCCGTCAATCCATACACTGGATATTGCCTGCATCTTGTTGATGCACACTGCCTCGACGGTCTAAACATCAACTTGCAAGGGTCCTCCTCAACGGCCCTTGGTTGGTCCTTGGGTAGTCATAGCCAGAAGTTTCAACAACGAATCACATTAAAAACATGTTATACACCCTTCCACCAAATTTCATTGATTTATGATTCCTTGAACGTAGTAATATAGGCTAAGGCACGCTAGTACCCCATAGAACAAGTTTCCGAACGTCGAGAACATTCTTTGATGTTTTTGTTCATAAACATGCTAAATGACCTATATTCATTAAAATAGGTCTTAAAACAGTTCTTAGACACAATGTAACTTATGTTAGGATCGAAGACTCGTCTTGGTTTTTTCAAGGTGTTACACACGGTAGGGGACTTCTCTTACCCATTGCACATGTAGGGTCATAAGGCATGGTTCAAATAGTGTCCTTTGTATGATTATGAATATTATTATGATTATGTTTATAATCTGTAAATATTATTCATGTAATAATCATGTTATGATAAATTATGTGAATATGTTGTAAGTATGAAGTGGGTTGCTTCATGTGATATTTATACCACCCTATCAATCCTAATGCAAGGATACTCCAATACAATATCATGAATTAATCAAAATTAACTACATTTGAAGTAAGGAGGGGGATCACAAGCATACCAAGTCTTCTTCATAGTTCATCATCAAGGTCTTATTACAAACCCTCAATTCAACCAAATTTGGGCATACATCATCATAATTCAATTAAAAATATAATCACAAGTCTCGAAGAATCAATACATCATAATTCAATACTAGATAATAGCATAAAACAAGATACATATTTAAATTCACAACATACTACATAACCTAGATCACCTTATCAATAACTAGCATGAGAAGGCTACAAAAAAATTCATTTCAAGATCAAAACCTCGATTAAAGGTTAAAGATATCTTCTACAAACTATACCAAACAATAAAGATATATAATAATTAGTTTATAATACATGTTAATATATTCACAATATACAAAATAAATAATAAACAAATCAATTTAAAACATCAATTTCGTATAGGATAAAAACCCACTAGAAAACTCAACTTTGGAAATCAATTTGATGGATCCCATTTTGGAAAGTGGTCTCAAAGGTGAATTAGAACCCATACCATATTAATTTAGTCTCAAAGGTGAATTAGAACCCATACCATATTAATTTATTATTATTTATGGAATAAATTGACCTCATAATTACCTTAAAACCTCCCCTAGATAGGTCTTCAAAGACGTTTTCCACTAGAGAGAGAAAGAGGATAGAAGGAAGAGAGTTTTCTATTGTGACTTGTGATTAGCCTAATTAGGTTGGGGTCTTTAGTTGGGGGTTTAATTAACATAATTTACAAACCATAACCCCTAGATAAATTTATAACTATGTAAATCAATTAAATTAAACAAGCCAATATGTGCCGCAAAACTCAGTCCTCATCGACCAGACCACGATCGACGGATCATTGGTCAGTCGACGGCAAAGCCCCCTTGGTGTGCTGCACATCCGTCTTCTTGGTCAGAGACTACAAAAAGTGACCTTCATGTTTTTTGTCTAAGTGACTATCTGCGGTGGCATCAACTCCCCGTCGAGTCACCAATGGCCTGTCTGAGGCATCTGTTCATGAAAATGTATTGGGCAGTCCTTTCACCCCAAATGCGAGGGTACTCCTCAAGGGACCTTGGTTCGTACTTAGGGTGTCATGCCCATATTTTTAAACCATAAATAAACTTAAACACATGTTATACACCCTTCCACCAATTTTCATCGTTTGTCGACTTCTAAAAGCTAGTCAAATAGGTTAAGGCACATCAGTAAATCCTTGAACTATTTTCCGGACGTCATAGACGTTCTAGGAAGTTTGGTTTCTAGACTTATTAAATGACTTATAATCGTTATAATATACATTAAAACTGTGTCTATACCTTATGAAACCTATGTTAGTCTCGATAACATGTCTGTGATTTTCGAAGTATTGTAATATGTTTATTATGTGGCTTTCAGTTGAGCGTGTTTGGTTTTATAAGTGTTCATGGAAGATTACAATCAGAATAATTGATATTTATTTGATATAAAATCAACATGTTGACTCTAAATATTCATACTTAATATATATTGAAATTGAGAAGGTAGTTCTTCCTTATGTGATATGAAAAGTTGAGCTTTTGTCATACACATGTGTGGAGTAAGTTCCTCATACCGTGTTATAAGTTTAATGGAGTTGATATTTCCTCCTCTGAGTTGTGACTCATTAAATTATATAATTGGTTTGTTTGCTTCTAGTCTTGAGTCTATTCTTCCGACTACAAGGTTTAGAGTGTCATTCAAGGATGAATGTTACTAAGGGGAGTATTGACAGTTTCGGAAATTTCCACCATATATACTAGATCAATGTATATTTATTAATGATATTTTTATACCTAAAAAATATAAATAACTTGTTTTAGAATTATTCGAGAAATAGGATTAAAGAAAAGCCTTAATGTCCAGAAACTAGCGAAATTTAACTAGTTGACGTCTCTATGTTTGGTAAAGGTTTAGGAGGTCAAATGAAGTCTAAAGCGTGTAAAAAGGTTTTTTATAGGTATATTGTAGTATAAGGAATATAAATGTCCGATAACAACACCATAACGACTACCGGAAGTGTCCTTGGAAAGGACCCTAACATGGGAGGGCAGGATGTCAAAGTATCTTAAATAATTCAGGATTCAATGGGCTGATGTGCGACGCGAAGACAACAGAGACGTCACTGGTTAAATTTTTATTTTTTCAAACAAAAAGTGTATGTTTCCCCCTAATGCAGAGCCACTTCTCAGATTCAATCGATTCCCTGCTGCACATTCATACCTTACAGCGAGTATGATAGATGTCTAGAATATTTAGCTTTACGGTGTTTACAGGGTTCTGAGATTTCTTTTAGTTTGTATAAAAAGAGTACCTTTGGTATAAACAACATTATAGCTCTATATTTTTATATCAGTAGATATTTCAGCGTTGCAGCAGCAACTAAATAAGTAATAGATTTGGCCACTATTTTTTTTTCTCTCGTATCTGTACATCTTTCTGATGGTGAAGGAAGAAATTATGAATAGAATTGTGATAATGGAAACAAAGCATGCGGCAAGGCCTCCTAATCGGGAATCTTTGTTCCTCTTTTATGATGATGAATGGAACTACTGTCCCCCGTAAGCCTTTGGAAGCAAACAATCATAAAAAAGAAAAAAAGGGAAGTAGAGCTAAGGTAAAAAAAATGGACAATCCTGTGTATTCGATCTAGTGCTCTCACTTGCCCCCAAGGGGCCAGAAGAAGATACCCAATGTTCAGGGTAGAAAGCCAGGGTTTGGTACTTTGACGAGCTGGCCGCCGAGAGAGCACTGAGACGAAGAACCTAGCTAGGAATTTCCCTGCCCGTGTCTACTTCTTGAAAAACCTAAAGGGTCAAGGTAAGCGTATCAAGAGAAAATGAGCAAAGCTTATGCCCGGCTAATTGAATGGAGTTCCCGGCTTTAAAGAATCAAGTTCAAGTACCGAGGAGATTTATTTGAAGAGCTTTGGTTATGAATGAATAGGCATGTGGGAACAGCATTGCTTGCATTGATTCAATTGATTTGAAGTGGCGGTTATACTAAACATACATATACGACCTTGAAATAAATCTGAGTCGACTTCTAGCCTTTTATTCTCTATCGCTCTCGACTGGTCCTATAGCTTGAAAGAATCTACAGGCTCCTTCGTGAAGTGATTCACGGGTGGGAATCACGAACGGTCTTAAGTGAGTAGACATCTCCCCTCCTTCCCTTTCTCTTGGACATCTCACTTGTAATCAATGCTTTCTTTCTTCCCATCCTCAGATCAGAGATGAAGTTGAGAGTCAACTGTGAATGGTGCTAGAGGAGAGTATGTTAAGACGCGTCCAAGCCAAACTATTACTTTCTCCAGTGGATGGTACAATTGAAAGGAGAATGACGTGATGTCCAGCGCACTTGACCAATCCTGGCCAACCGACCAACAATTGAGAATGGAACAGAGATTGAATTCTTCTCTGTCAACCCTTGCTCTTGCCTCGGCTTCGCCTTCCGCCTTATTAAGCTTTGGACTTCCACCTTAAGCTAAGCACCTAACCCGTGGGACGGGACCGACCTTCTCCTTTCTTTGTAATTGGACTTGCCCGAAAGAAAGGAAGCTTGGAGTGAGAACCCTCTAGATTAGGGAAATAAGAGCTTCTTGCATATGCGTATGAAAGAACCCCATGCGGTGTGAGAAAGACTTGACTTCGTAATGGACACCTCCCTTAGCTTAGCCCTTTACGACCTTTTCCGCCTTCTCACTTCCATTCATCGGATAAGACTACGTCACCTATATCAAGAAAAAAGAGGAAGGCCTTTGTCATTGTTGGCTAGCCTGGGCTCCACACCAAATTTTCTCTGAGATGGCGAGAATTCTTTAGTAAAGGCATGGCTTAAGCCCACTCGGGACGGGTGGTTTTTCAACTACTATTACAGCTTGTACAACCTTGAGGAATCGAGACTAGTCTATTAAGTTACTAGCCTAGTGCTACTCCTCCACAAAAGACTTGCTAGAATAGCTACCACCCTTTCTCTTGACTTTCCTTTGACAAAAAATACCCACGTATGAAGCTCTCAGATTACGTACGAATCAATTAAACAAGCCTAACCAAGGCCTTCCTTCTAGAGAAAGTAATTGTCCTGCTATACCCACAATCCAGCTGAATGAAATATCTCGGAGAGCAGCGGAAAGCCATTTGACTCTAACGAGAGGAGCAAGAAAGCAATATCTTGGGGAAAGGCCTCTACTCTACAAACCAAGTCTTTCTGAAGAGGCACCCGCTTTCTTTTTTGATCCCTGAGTAACATTTCCTTTCACTGAGGAATGGGCGGATGCTTTAACATAGGCGGATGTGGGACACAAAAAGAATAGATTCAGGTGCTCCTGAGTCAAGAGATTCTTCTCCCTAAGTAGCATTCTTGTAAGTACAGAAGGAATTCTCCTGTCTCTGAAAAGATAAATCTAAAAGCAATCTTTGGTATAGATATTGATATTGACCCGCCTCTACGGGAGGTGGGTGGGGATCAAGAGAAGGAAGGCCGGGCACATCATACTCTTCAGGGATTGTGTCATGTCTTCATAGTGAATTTCTTGCGTATCCACCCTGAAAGCGAGAGCTCGAGGCGGTGGGAAAGGAGAATCAACAAGATAGGATGCTCTGTCCCAACTAACAAGAGTAGGAAGATTCCAGCTTTGAATCTTGTGCTTGACGGTGATCATTTCTGCCACGTCATAACAGTCTTTAGTGCTTTCTGTTTCAATGGTTTGGAACCCTTCTTACTTTCTTTATTATATCGGGGAATTTTTTCTCTTGGTCCGCTAACTCCATAAGGGGCTGGTGGGCGGGGGTAGAGCCTCTAGCGCCAATGTCGATGAAGCAAAGGTGTCTGTTTATGGTATGGAATAGGAAGAGCAAGAATGGAACCGCTATCGCTTGTCCTATCATCCGCGATGAGCTTCTTTCATTCGTCAGTATGGGGTAGGTAGAGTCCTTTGCTCGTATGCTTGGCATTACTATAGTCGCACCAGTCTTCCTTCCTTTTTAGTGCACATGAAACGGAAACCCTAATAGAGACTACCCACACGGTGATCAAAACTCTTCCTTCTCTGCTTCACTGTCAATTGATTGGCGCATGAACGAAGCTGTAACGGAGCATGTACGCGACGATCAAACACGGCTTTGCCAGCTGCCTGTGATAGGAAAAAGAAAACTTGATCAGATAGTTCGTGCGGGGCATTTCCCACCTCGCCTTTGATCTTTCCCTTGCCGTGTAGGTAAAGCTAGAAGAGCATCGTTGGCCCAACAGCTGACAAGCAAACCTTCCATTCTTATGTTAACATCACTTCTCTCTTTCTCGCATTGACCAGACAAAGGTTTAAAATGAGCATCCCATGGGGCAGCCATAGCTTGAACCTTCCTTCTCGCAGTCAGCTATATGACTCAGGCAGCAAAGTTTCGAGAAGGATGGCGGTTAGTCTTCCTTGTCTCTTTCGGGTGGGCGGCGGGAATAGCTCATCTAGCATCATCATGGATTGACCAGAGACTAGGAGTAGTCGTCATCTTTTTCCATAGTAGTCATCCATCAAGAAAGGGAAAGACCACTTAGCGCAGCAGAATAGGAAAGAGAGTGTTGAGCACAGCTTTCGTGTCACCAGAAATCCTTTTTTGTTTATTGGGAGACTGAATGAAAGTCTTTGTCAAGAAGGAATGATTGTCACGTCGATTGATAGTTGAGAAATACTATATCCGGGGCCCTCACTTTAGGTCTATGTTTCACCATTGAAAGACATGGTTCAATGTGCCAGCTACGCTTCCTCTTCTAGAACAGTGACAGCCTAGTCTGATTCCCCCTTTCGAAAGTGCAACAACTCCTTCTATCACAACCCCAGAAAACAAGGCATTCGAAGCATCAATATCATTCTATTCTCTATGCCATCATCCGTATAATTTGACTATTAATTTATGTGCACAAACCTCCCTCACAAAGGAAAGCGGGAAAGGGCCCGAATCGAACTTCTTTCTTTGATTTGAAAAGAAGGTGAGAGCCCTAACCCTCTGGTCTGTGGGTAAACCCTTCAAAGATAGAAAGCCAGTGTCCTCTTTGAAGAGTTCTTCGGTGAAAGGATCGCTAGCATCCAAGGATGATCTGAGCTGAGGTCTAGCCCCAAAGGGATAAGGAGCAGAGCAACTGGCGTAAAAAGAAGGGATAGGGGCCATACTACATAGCCTCCTTTTCATACGAAATTTCCGAATTTAGCACTCTTATTACATTCAGTTTGAGATGAAAGGACATCAGATAGTCTCATTCAAACAAAGAAAGATAGGTAATGGACTCTATCCAAGACTGAGACAACATAGGCGAAAGGGGCTTAGGGGACAGCTAGACGATTAAAGATCAAGCAAGCGGATGCAATCAAAGAGCATCACCACTTTCTCCGTCTTAGACTTTTTCGACTACTTCGAATGGAATGCTGTGGGAAAGGGGTTAGACTAACTATCGGAACAAGCAAATTTCCCTTTAGCCACTCGCGAATGGGCATCAAAAAGGAACTCCCACTAAAACCTCAAGGAAGATTGAATCCCCTAGGTGCAAGTTAAACATCAACTCAAGAAAGCGATAGGCGAATGGGGATAGGCCCGGAAAAGGCATTTCCCCTTAGACGACTAATATGACCACTAGCCTTCAAGCCCATTCCCTGAGACAGGACTTCGACCGCTCTTAGTTCTTGGACCGAATGGAAAAGATGCAAAGCTAAGAGAGAGGCGGAAGGCTTACACAACTGAAAGAACAGAAGGTCGCTCTACGACAACAACTAAAGCAAAAGCAAATTCAACCTTAGCCGATTAGAAGGCTAGCGTAATAGCTAAAGGAAAAGGCTATGGTGATAGACCCCAAAGAAGATACCCTTGCTCACACCTTAGCCGGATTCAAAACCAAAAGCCATTGCGCCTTTAGCCGACTGGGAGGACTCCCTAGAAATTCCTTGTTTAGAGAAAGCTGTACAATCAACCAACCCAACCCCAACACTGACTCGGCTCAGAGCGAGTTTGCATATTAAGTAAATAGAAAGAGAGAAACCTACTTCCGCTCGGTTGCTTATGATAGACCAAAGAAAGGCACTAATAGAGTATAGCAAGCTGCTCGTAAGATAGCAATAACTTGATTTCAAGCTTACCAACCAATAGCTACAATACCACATTCCACTAGTCTTATTGATTTGATTAGCGTACTGTTCGCGAGAAATTACATATACGGATATTAATAACTGCAATCACGAAACAAATGTAAAGAAAAATGATTTTCTTAATCAAACTTCTAAGTACAACTCTGTATATCCCGTGATTCTAGTCTCTAATTTCTTTTCCTTGATTCGAGTGCTGAAGCAGCGTATTTATCAAGCGTAGGATGATGTGGACCTCCTTTACTTGATCGTCAAGAAGAGTTAGTATCGCTTCGGATTGATCACAAGGGACAACTTCTCTTGATCACTTCACCCTTGCTAGAGAACTATGAGAAAGACGATGTAGTCGATATCTTGATCTCCTTGTGAATCTTCCAAGATGTTATGGAATTTTCAAGATACCTCCAAATAGAATATGTAGCCCCTTTATTTTATAAAGGCATGGATTAGGGTTTTAGGGTAGCCTCCAAGTAATCCTAATGGACCCTTGGGCTTGAAATATGTGGGGGGGGGGGCATTTTGTAGAGGCCTAACCTAGCCCAATGTAGTTGGATTTGACTTAAGGCAATCTTGACTTAAATAATTTATCCGTCTTTATTAACCCTAAATGTTGAGTTGGGTCAATATTTCTTGAATTTAGAACTTAGTCCATACAAATTTGGCCTTAATCCCATAAAATTTTGCATGTCTACACTTACCAAACTAGGTAAGCTAGTCATATAGCTTGCTTAGCACAATGTTTAGCCTGCTTGCTCCTTTAAATTACTCGTAGCGTAAGCGAGCCTAGAGGAACGAATGGAGAATCTCTCGTAGCAATGTAAGGCAACGAAGTTGCTGCATTGCATAGAGGTCGCTAAGATTGCTGGTAAGAATCGCAATTGCAAGTCTATCGAATCCTACGCTACTTATTGATTATCAAAAAGCGAACCCCCCGGCCCTTCCCAACTAGGCTACCCCTACCCTAAGATAAGACGGTTCCCGCCCCCAGGTCAGGGAATAGAGCTAACTGCATCGGAAAAAATAGCAATTCCTAGTCCAAATCCTGGACCTGGTTCACACTTGAAAGCAACAATTCTTCTTCCAATTTCGTACAGAAAATTGTGTATTTAAAGAAGAGTTCGTCCTTCTTCAAAGAGATAAAGTTGCGCGACCCTTCAATTCAAGATAGAGGCTTCCGTCATCGTTAGAATCCTAGGGCGGGAAAATTACATAAAGAAAGGAGACTTATTTCAAAGTGGTTCAGGTAGCTCAGCTGGACTGAAAATCCTTGTGTGGTTCGAAAGATAGAGAGTTGATGAGGAGGCTTTTCTAAGAAAAAAGGCATGGTTCTTTCAATTCCGCATCCGGGGAAAGCAGCTTCCGCTACAACCATATTTGCTACTCTGATATTAGATATTCGAGTCAAATCATAGGATTGAAAGTTGATTGCTACTTTCATGCCTTGGGGCATCACATTCTGGATAATATAATAAAAAGTCTTTCTCTACTGTCTTCACTCTGGTTTTGCTTTAGAAGTAAGCAAACAAAGACAAGTGGTAGCTAAGCGAGAGTGCTTGCGGTGATGAAAAATCTTTTTATTAGACCAAACAAACAGAGGAACCGCTATTCCTCACTGCGGTATTTACTCTTGAAATACAGGGTAAGCCAACCAGTAGAAAGAAAGTGTAAGCAAGGAATTCTATTCTTGTACCAGTCAACGATATCCCTTATTTTGACAGTTTGAATAATACCAAATCTCCTGCGACTTCGTCCTCCCCTTTTGCTCATAAGTAATCTCTTCCCAATCAATTGATTGAGATGATCCGAATCATCAAGGGCATCCCTATATTTTTATGTATGTCAATAGGAACTTCGATGGATTGATTTGTTGGTGCTGCCTCAGCATAGGGAAAAGGAAAAGGACAGGTTGTTTCAAGCTACGAAGTCCGGTGAATCCCGAGAGGAGATGCTTCATACAGGTGTGGAAGGGCTTCACATCGAACGAGTTAAATAAGACTTCAAAATAGACGTGACTAATGCAATAAGTAGACAAATAGCGCCCCGTGTAGATGGTTGTTTTCTTTTCGAAAGCATGAACACATAGTCACGATTTCAGTCCCCGCTAAAGAAATTGCGTCTGTTCTATATTCATAAATAACTTTTTTTCATATTCGCAGGACTAGTTCGACTGACTCTACACCTGCTGCACGCACGGGTCTCCGCCCGCTTCCTTCTTATAGTAAGCATGACTTTCTTTTTCTTTTTTTCGATTCTCTGCTTCCCCCCAATCCAAAATTTTCAGGTGAAAAGAAGATAGATGACTGAGAGTCACGGGATTTTGAAAGCGCCGCTTCTAGCCTTTCAGCTTCTTCAAAGAGATGACGGATACAGAGCGGTTACCACTTGTAGGCTCCTTCACCAACTAGGCTAGGCCATGACTTTAACGAGTGCACGAGCAGAGGCGGAGACAGAGTTGCCCCCTCTTTCGATCATGCCTATCCAGATTCTCTCGATCCAGCCGAACTTACTTCGATGTAAGATGGAGTTGAAGTCTTAGGGTAAGCAGCTCCGTACACCATTCGGATATCAGCAGTTTATGTCCTAATGCAAGCTCCTGCATCTCTAGTGATAAAGGCATCTTTTTTTCTGCCTTCTCCTTTTGCTCAAGCTCTTCCCTCTTATTTTTTATTAAAGGAGCGATTTCATCCCTTTGAGCCTCTTGCAGTGACAGAGGCAGGCATAAGGGTTGCAAGCCCATACAATTCAATTACACAAAAAAAGAAACCTATGTCGATTAAGAATCGAAATTCGTCATTCTGTGCTGTGCATCTCTGGTGTTCTGCTCGTGGAATAGAAAAAGTGTATCAACAAAGTGTATTAGTCAAAAATGCTTACTTAAGCTCATCGATGTGTACTCCTAGGCTGTGAAAGAGAGGACGGACCAGGAATTGAATCAGATGCATCGAATTCCCTTTCCTTGTTAGCAAGAAAAGAAGGAGTTGCTATTGATTGAATCAGGAAGAAGATAACCTCGAGCGGACCTTAGTAGGCCTTTCTGCTGTCAAATTACTAATTTAAAGAAATTATTGACAGCTTAAACAATTGATTGCCCTTTCTTTGTTCTTTCGCGAGTGAAGTGACTCAAACTAAGCCCCGCTTCCTTACTTAGGCAGATTCATCTCCTTCATTTTTTGAGAAAATCGTGGTAAGGGCTGAAGATGGAGTTCATGCTTTTTTTTGGGCTTGTGTAACGATTTCCCTATCGGTTAGATGGAGAAGGGGCAATTGACTTCCTCCCTTCATTCTTCTATTAAAGTGGGAGGAAAAAGACTTTTACGCTTTATGGTCTGAATTCAATGGATCTCAAATCATCCATTTTTGAGCTTCAAGCCTTGCAAGCTTTCGAAGTCTTGCATTCACTTCTGTCTCATTTTCAGGTAGAGTTTACCTGGCCCCTTTAGGAACCCCCTGATCTGATGGGGGGAATTCCTATGAAAGAGGCTCACATGGAAGGAGCGATATAAGAAATAGCCTCATTCAACAGGAAAGATTTGTGCTTTTTCTAGCTTTGGCTTGGCAGGGTTTCTTCCTTTATTGAGTTAGCTTGGCTCTTGGCTTTGGTATATGGAATAGAGTCTTTCCTTATAGCTAGTCTTCTGACTTGCTCTGGAATACGGATTTTTCATGCCTAGCTTTATGGGAAAGATCATATCTAGAGTAGATACCGAATCTCATTCCTTATCAATTTCATGGTTCATTCCAGTCTTTAGTAAGTCAAGGCATTCGGGAAGCAGGAGATCGATCCGCTCTTTCCATCTCTCTTGCCGGCTTAGCCGAACTACTTGAACTCGAGTCATTCGCTTCCTTAAGCCATGTCCATACTAAAAGAGCTAAATCGGATGGTGACTAGATTCATTCCGTAGCACGGGATTCTGTAACAGCAAAAACGTTGACCCCTACTACCGGTCCCGCATTTGAATCTGAGAAAGAAAGAGAGTCTCTCCCTAAAGCCCTAAAGTCTCATCCCACGGGCACATCTTGACTATGAAAAGCAGAGAGATAGATCACGCCTAAAAGCTGCCATTTCTATTAAATACGATACCACATCCGATTTGATTGAACTCACGGATCCAATCGCCAAGGAAAGGCCAGTCTACTGACTAGGGTTAAAAGAATTTACCCAGGCATGGGATAAAGGGCAAGAAGAGCCGAGATGGCAAATCGAGCAGCCTATTGCGCTAACGGTAATGGATGAAAGGGAAGAGGGACGAAGTGAAGACGGGGTTTACTCAAACGAGTTGAATAAGCAAGCCAATAAGATCAAATTGCTCTTGTTGAACCAGCTACTAATCACCAAGTCCTTTGTTTAGCCAAATCAGCTTGGGATAGCTTGGTTGGTGAGAGAATTTTCGCATTCATTTGATTGATAGATGCAAAGAATTCACCTAACTAGAACTCCGCGAGTGAACGCAAAGAAGCAAACCAGACTAGACGGAAAGAACTCCGAGTAAACAAAGCAAAAGCCCATCTGGCCGATCTCAAGCTGGATGAGAAGGCAAACCAACCCTCCGAAGAAGGAAACTATGACTAATTAGACCGTTAGTGACCAAATGACAACGTCGACATAGGAAAAGAAGGTGAGATAGGGGATGGAAGCAGGGTAGTGCTAACTCTGCATCCGCGGCTATTTTGGCTCTTTCCGGAGAGCATCAAATCAACCGCTTTCATTTGCTTTGAGACTGACCCTCTTCCAGGCGAAAAGGGGAAGGAGCTTTCCAATCGATCACACGCCCGGCACAAGAGAAGGAAGGGCAAGAGAATAAATAGGCACTGGCATATTGACTACTTGAAATACGGACTATATAAGAAAAATGGGGAGGGAATGAGAAGAAAGCCTATTTGCAGGCAACAAGGATTTGCTGCTTTCTTAGTTAGAAAAAGGAGTTACCTAGCTAGTGGAGCGAGGTAGTTTACTTGCCTTTCCACGATTCCTACATTGAGCTCTCTGTGCCTTACTTATTATGAGTTGAGAAATCGATATAAGAGAGAATCCGCCAGCTAGAAGAGAAATAGGATATAGGTGAGCCCGGGGAATATTGTTGAAAAAAGACCCCTTATAAAAAGCTCTTGGCCCACCCTTCACTCTGATCCCTTTATTTTGGTCGTAGTCAGTTTAGCCCCATAAACCCAGTCCACTTGCAGCCATGTTGATCAAAATGACTAAGTTTAATGACTTGACCAGTCACTAGCCCTCGTATTATAAGATTCTCTCACCCTGTGGTCGACATTCCATTCCCCTTAGTCGTAGGTGCTCGTTCTATTTTGATTTGAATGGGCCGGGGCTCCCGAGGTACATATGGCCGGCCCTTCGGGTGTCTCGGTGATACAAACAAAGAAAAGACGATGGTTTTTAACATACCCTTGAACAAAAAGCCAATCCTTACCAAAGGAGGAAATAGAATAGAATAATCTACCTTCTTTTTTCCTTCCCGTTGATTCCCCCCGACAATCAAGCTGCACTTCCTTCTAACAAGTGGCTGAGAGTTAGCAAGCAACCTTGGCCTCTTGGCAGGAGGTTCGCTGTCCCCCTCCTTTCCGGTCCGGCCGCAGTACGGCACCTGAACTCGAAGCTACGATCAGATCCGATTGGATCTGGTCCTATCCGACCCAACCCCGGAACTTAGAACGGCCGGCCTGTTTGGACGGTAGAACAGGGAGAGGGAGAGTCGTGCCCATTCTCTATTCGAGCATGAGCAGGAACATCAAAAATAATGGAAAGGCGAATACATGTACATGATCTAACGAAATATTCCAAAATACGTGATCCGATTTGATAGGCTGCCCGCAGAAAGGAAAGAGTTTACCGACCGCATAACAATTCATTCTTGTGTGTAGCGCCGTGGGCCCATGTCTCCCGAACGATCATAGTACGGCCGCTCATCTAATATAAAATCAATGAGTAGATCTCACCTCCCCTTCCCCATACCATAGCCGGAAGGGATAGCGTATCCACAGAAGAGAGAGTACGGGCCCTTGCCCACCATTTAGTTTAGACGCGGCTCGAATGCCTTTATGCTATAGGCTGTGTTAAGCATGCTTCTTTGACAGAAAACAAACTCTTTTTCCATGACAACAGTCGCGACTATAAAGGGCGGGGCGGTAAGCTCTCTATCAACAATAGGGGGCTATTCATAGTAAAAAACTACTAGACTATATGGATTCCAACTGAACTTCAACTTCTACTTGGTTGATTAATTCAGGGGCAGTGCTGGAACATAATGTTGGACGATCTCCATTTCCATATGGTAATTGAAGTTAAACAGGATCAAAGCAGGAGAAATTCAATCCTTATTCCTAGAAATGATTCCCAAAAAAGAAAAACCTCACTAGACCGAGGCCCATTGCTATTGGAACTATACTATATAAAAGAATGACTAAGGCAATTGCCAATAGTTTCTATTGAAAGACAGGCTGGCTCTTTAAAAGGGTGCCCTTCTAATCTCATTTTTATTGGAAGAGATATTGATAATTATCCCAAGGAGGCTTACTACTCAGCTGAAAGATCAGGTGAGCCAGCCATGATCACTAAACTCACCCAAGCAGCAACTTATGCAAAATTGGAATCATAGGTTTCTATATGCTTAAGGAAAATGGGATTTGCAGAGTAGGATAGGGAAGTGTATTTATATACAATGGAAAGCCCCTATAATCCATGGACGACCAGTGGAGTTCATAAAAGAAAGCAAAGAAAGGTCTGTGATAAAGTTGTCCCCTCTCTCCATATCTCTACTTACTGGCTGGGTGCAGATAACACTGTAATAATAACAAAGCCAGATAGAGATACTGTTCGTTCAGAATTGATTCAGATGGCGAGGACCCACGGAAAAATCCACCTTATTCATGCTCCGCACAGCAACTTGCCCGGTCAATATTATATGTCTATGCTAAACTTGGTGATCTATTTTCGTTGCCCCCTTTAAGCGTATGTGATATAATCATTCTTATCTCAGAAGAGAGGTATGCATTGTCCCCACTTAAGTTATTAAGTATTCCCAAAGACGAGGCGATTTATTTTTATGTTGACCCTTTTAATCTCTCTGACGCATATGTTGAATAGTTGTTTTATGCGTTCATCTATTTTTCAGGAGCAGTCGTGTGGTTTTCCCAGAGATCGTTGTTAGTTCTTTGCCAAATTAGGCGGAGTGGGGAAGATTATAACTATTTTCATCATGAATCTAGAACCCTCACAAGGTACTATTCCTCATAAAATAATTTTACGAAAGCTGGCACC
Source organism: Solanum peruvianum (assembly GCA_027705065.1). Lineage (NCBI taxonomy): Eukaryota > Viridiplantae > Streptophyta > Magnoliopsida > Solanales > Solanaceae > Solanum > Solanum peruvianum. The sequence goes on from JAKWJD010001757.1 coordinate 39,636,728, forward strand.
CTTGGTGCGTGATAGCTACATAATATCCTTAGTTTCATCCTTTTTAAAGATACCAATGACCAAAATGGAATTAATTGTTCTATTACGGAAGTTGGGATCCCACACGCTGGGTTAATCACTAAGGTCTTATACAATTTGATGTTGGATGATTTCGACCGGGGATTTAAACAGCTATACCCTAGTCTTTCTTATTATCGTTACTTGGGTTACTGTTACGTATTATTTACATAGTTTAGTCTCCAAAGCGAGCAGCAGTGTGAAGAAGAAATGAATAGTATCCTCTTAGAGTTAGATCTTGATGGGGATATCACAACTATTCTACCTGGTGGGGGTGCCCATGTGACTCGTGATGGGCGTTTGATTATTATATGTCGAGATTGCGGTCTTCACGTTGTCGAACAGTCAACATTCTTTCTTTAGTTCAATTTGTGGTCAATATGTTTTATACAAAAACGAACCCATGCAACGATAGGAAATGCTTTTTTTAGAGAGCCAAAGCCTTAAGACAAAAACTAATAGTAGTTGTCGCCTACTTCACTGAGTTGTGGTTCTAAAAAGAAGATTTAGCTTGGTATATTCCATCAAGAGAAAGCGATATCTATATATATAAAGAAAAATAGAAATTGTATACATGTGCTTACACTTTCCTGAGGATTCTAAGACCCAATCACCCGTCAAAGAAATATCCTTATTTCTTGAGTCTACACCTCCGTAGCTTGTGTCGCCCTCAAAGAAATATCCTTATGTCCAAGATAAAAAGAACGAGGGGAATGCACATTTTTGCAACACTTCAGCAAAATCATGAAAATTCAATATCTAGTCATTAAAAAGAATGACTAACCTTAATTATAAAAAAGATTAGGGTAACGGGACTTCATATCGGCCTCAGCCTTCCATGTTGCATCCACACTTAGGTAATGCTTCCATTACACATTTAGGTAAAACAACTCTCTATTCCTTAACTTCTTGATTTTCCTATCAAGAATTCGAACCGGAACTTCCACATAAGAGAGGTTATTCTTGACACCAAGAACCTCAATAGTAAGAATGGACTTGGTATCAGCGATAAACTTCTTCAAAATAGAAACATGGAAAACCGAGTTAACCGAAGACAATTTAGTAGGAAGTTTTAACTCATAGGCAACCTTACTAACCCTTTGAAAGATTTAATAGGGACCCAGATAACAAAGAATCAACTTCCCTTTCTTGCCAAATCTAACATGTCCTCTCATTGGTAATGTTTTAAAATACACCTTATCACCTTCTTCAATCTCCAAATCCCTTATTCTATGATCCACATAAGACTTTTGCCGACTATAGGCTATTTGCAACCGGTCCTCTACGATATGAACCTTTTCAAATGTCTTATAAACCAAATGATCAGGACCAAGAAACAATGTCTCACCGACTTCAAAAAATCCAATAGGAGTCTTAAACCTCCTACCATACAAGGATTCATAGGATTCCATGAAATGGATGAATGAAAAGTTTTATTATAAGCGAACTCCACAAAAGAGGAATGTTTATCCCAATTTCCTTTAAAATTGATAATTCAAGCCCTAAGCATATCCTCAAGGGTTTGAATAGTACGTTCCGATTGACCATCAATTTGGGGATGAAAAGCGGTACTCAACATCACCTTAGTACCCAAACCTTTTTTAAATGACCTCTTAGACCTAAATGTGAATTGTGCACCCCGATCACATATGATGGATAAAGGAATACCATGGGGAAACACAATCTCATCTATGAAGATCGTAGCATAATCTCTTGCCGAATAAGTACACCTCACAGGAATAAACTTAGCGGACATAGTTAAACTACCCACAAACACCCATATTAAGTTATCTAACCTTTGAGTCCGAGGTAAACCCACTAAAAATCAATATAAACAACTTCCCGATTCCAAATACGAATTTGGATCTCTTTTAGTAAGACACCTGACTTTTGATGTTTGGATTTTACTTGTTTGCAATTTGGATACTTAGGGACAAACTCTTCTATGTCTTTCTTCATACTTTACCACTAATAAATTTCCCTAAGGTCATGGTATATTTTAGTCAAACCTGGATGAATTGAGTTGCCAGATCCATGAGTTTTTTTTAGGATCCGGTCACTCAACCCTTCTTCCGTGGAAACAAATTACATACATTGCCACCCTGAAATACCATCCCCCCTAGGGAAAATTCCTCATTGAGCTTGCCGAGGACAATTTCCTTAAACTCGATAAAGGATTTGTCAAGGTGTTGCACGAACTTCACCTAAACCACCAATGATGACTCGGAAATAGCATGGACCATGAAACAACCATATGAAAAATCTTCTAATCTTACCCCCCAACCTAGCCAACATATGTACATCCCTCAAAAGGTCTTTCTTGGCTTCATCAATATTGGATACACTTCCCATAGTAATACAACTTAGGGAATCTGCAACCACATTAGCCTTGCCAAGGTTATAGAGGACACTTATGTCATAATCTTTCAACAATTCTAACAACCTTCTTTGCCGGAGATTCAACTCCTTTTGGGTAAACACATATTGGAGACTTTTATGGTCGGTAAAGACACAACATGTACACCGTATAAGGAATACCTCAAAATATTAAAAGCAAACACCATGGACGCTAACTCAATGTCATTGCTGGGATAGATTAGTTCATGTAAGTTAAGTTTCCTAGAGGCATAGGGTATTACATTGCCATAATACATAAGAACACACCCAAACCCACTCGGGATGCATCACAATGCACAACAAAACTTTTTGTATCCTCATGTACGTTAAGTTTCCTAGAGCCAAGGGTATTACATTCTCACATACCTCTAACCACTCAAATTTCTAACTCTTTTAGGTCAAAGTAGTCAAGGGAGATGCAATGGATGCAAAATCATCCACGAACTCCAACAATAATTTGCTAGACACAAGAAAATCCTAATGTCGGTTGGATCTCAATGGTCTCAGCCAATTCTTCACCGCCTTCGTTTTCCTTTGATCTACCTCAACTCCCTAACTAAAGATGATATGCCCAAGAAATGCCACCGACCTCAACAAAAACTCGCACTTGCAATATTTGGCAAACAATTCATGTTCATTAAAGGTTTGCAATACCATCCTTAAATGACCCATGTGATCACCCTCATTCATTGAGTATACCAAGAGATCGACAATGAAGACAATGGAAAATGAATCTAGGTAATTTCGAAATACTCTATTCAATAGGTTCATAAATGCCACCAAGGCATTAGTGAGACCGAAGGAAATTACAAAGAAGTAATAGTGCCCATATCTAGTTTGAAAGGCCGTCTTCGGTGCGTCATCTCTTCTGACCCTAAGTTGGTGATACCCTAGTTTGAAGTCAATTTTTTAAAAGTAACTCGCCCCTTGGCGTTGATCAAACAAGACGTTAATCTGAGGAAGAGGATACTTTTTCTTAATGGTGACCTAGATGAGTTGGAGGTAATTAATACACATTCTAAAAAACCCATCCTTCTTCTTTACCAAAAAACCAGGAATACCCCATGGCTAAATACTAGGCCTTATCTAGTCTTTGTTTATTAAACCCTTGAGTTGAGCCTTGAACTCTTTCGATTCGGCCGAGGCCATACCATAAGGAGGAATTTAAATGGTATTTGTATTCGGTAGTAAATCTATAAAAAATCAATTTCCCATTTGGGAGCAATATCGGGAAGGTCATTTGAAAATAACTCAAAAATTTACTCACTATGGGGACCGAAAGGATGAGAGGCATTTTGGAGTCCATATCTTGGACTCTTACAATATAATATAGACAACCTTTAGAGATTATTTTGCATTCTTTTGGACAAGAGATGATACGACCTATAGGAATAGATTCTCCCCTCTTCTACGCTACAACGGGTTCATTTGGAAAGTTAAACTTCACCACCCTTGTCCTACAATCAATCGAATGAAAGAAGGCATTAGACCAATCCATACCATATATAACATCAAAATCAAGCGTATCGAGTTATACTAGTTCAACATAAGAAACCCTATTGGGCTACATTATAGGACAGTTTTTATATACCCTTTTAGCAATAACCGACTCACCCACCGAGGTAGACTCTAAAAAGGGTCATGCAAAATATCAAGTGAAATTTCAAACTTTTTGGATACTATAGGAGTAACAAAGAATAAAGTAGCACTGGGATCAAGTAAATTATATACATCAATAGAGAAGATATTCAACATACAGGTGACAACGTTGGGAGAAGTCTCTTGTTCACCCCTAGAGCGTAGAGCATAAAATCAATTCTTCTCTGGTGCCTCATTAGAACCACTTGCTTGAACTTGACCGCTACCTTTTTCTTGGCTCCTCACATTAGGGAAATCCCTCACCTTGTGCCCACTCTTGCCACAACCAAAACAATTATCCTTCCTCTTAAGGCAATCACCATAGTGCTTCTGGCCACTCTTCGCACAAGTTGGCTTAATGGTTGGTGAATTAGTTTGTTTTCTTTCTTGAATTAAGGGTTAGAGAGCATATCACCACTAGCTTTAGGGAACTTAGAAGGCAGTTGACCTGAAACCCGCTTCTTCATTCTATGCTTCTGTTGTATCTCAAGCCTAATCTTTTAATAACCCTAGTCAAATGATCTTGCACCCTTAGAATCATAACTCCTTTTCCTAGCCCTTGCCTCTACTACACGATTGGCATACACCATAAGATAATAAATTGCACTCCTCCTGCAACTCATCCAACATCCCCATCAAAAAAAAGTGCCATTAAATCTTTAGGATCGGAAATAAAAGAAGGAGCATATTTCGACAATTTAGTGAATTTGGAAGAGTATTCATGAACACTCATACCTTCTTGGCGAAGGTTTATGAACTCCACCACTTTTGCCTCCCTCATCTCCCTAGGAAAGAACCGGTCGGGAAGATATTTCTTAAAGGTCTCCTAAAGTCAATGGACAACCCCTCAATTGCCTATTGTCCCTCCATTGCACATACCATGTTTTTGCTACATCCATGAGTTGATAGGTGGAAAACTTGGCCTTCTACTTATGGTCAACCCCATAGAAAAAAGTAACTTATAGACTTCACCAATGAATTCTTGGTGGTCTACCTCAACCTTTGACCCGTAGTAAGTAGGTGGATTCATCCGAGTAAAATCCCTTAGAAGGGAAAACATAATACTTACTTATTGATGAGGACAGGATACAAGCTTCCAGTTGGCTTGTTCGTCATAGCTTGAGCTTGGACAGTGGTGGATTGAGCCAATTGAATGAAGGGCAACCCTTATATCTTTATCCGTCAAGGGTGGAGGATTTAACGGAGATTGATCAACATTAGCATCTTCTTACAGTGGAGGAACTTTCTCACCACGGAGAGGATCTCCCGTATAGGTAATTTCCTCTTCAAGCCTTTGAGTTGTATTCCTTAGATTGTTCATTCTTCTTATAATCATAAAAACATGATTAGATGTAAAAGCACACCATAAGTATACTCTAACGACATGATAAAGCATTTCCAAGAAAGAGAGAGGTTCCTAGGCATAACATAGGTTCCTATTCATATGTGTGGTGCACTTCATAATTGTGAATACAAACCTACATAGACGAGGTAAAAAGAGAGGCATAACTCAACGATATTCAAGATATTGCTCTATGACCAAGTTTGTCACATCCGCGTTTAACCTGTACAAGTATCTTGCGTCGTATCCTCATTGAGGACTAATACTAACCCCCACTCACATGTTAGTACATTCATAGTTTGAAGATGCAAAAAAGTTTAAAACTTTTCATTGATCTACTTTAAGGTTTACATAGGCCTCTTACATATACATAATATAGTCGTATCAAGTATACATAGACCGTGCGTATAGGAAAGTTACATAGCTTTCTACTTTATTGCACATACATATGTATAATATAGAAGATGGTCTCAAAGATTATCTCATCTCATACCATCTAAATGATCATCAAAATTTGGGCATAGCCCTACATCTTTGTAAAGAAGCCACATATAGGCTAATACAAGTCGTACACAATTAAAGTGGAATAAACATAAAAGTCATAGAAAAATAAAATAACTTTATAAGATACATATTGGAATTGCCCTTGGAAAGTTGGGACCTACCCACTTTGATGATAGAGAATTCCAAGCCTTCTTCAAGTCGTCTCGAATGAGCTTTCAATGATCAGAACCTAAAATGTTTGGGAGAAGGATGAAAATGAGGTTAATACTCCACATGTACTAAGTATGATACCATGTGCAAATATAAGAGCAAAACATTCTCTAAAGGGATATTTAGTTAAAACATGCCATTTTACCCTTTCAAATATCTAATGCATAATCAAGAAAGTCATACAAATCAATCAAACATGCCTACTAACTCAAACAAGTAATATGCATCCCAACATACTTGAACCCATGATTTACTACAATCTTATTATCAAGGAAAAACATCACAAGTATGAATAAGAGTCAATTATATCATAATAATCAAGAGAACTACTCATGAACCCTTATCAAGTCAACAAGTCCAATGACCAAGCAAAGCCCCATAACCTTTCTCAATCAAGTAGCCTCAACAAGAAACCATAACCAATGTCAAACTTCACATAATATTACATTTAGATATATAGTTTATGTTGTTTTAACAGTATAACCCAACACATACTCATAAGTGAAGTAACCAATATATAATTATGAACAATGTGCTTGTTCATCATGTACATATCAGATATCCTTATAACATAAACATATATAAGAAGATCCTCCTAAGATTCCCTTCAAAGCTGACTAGTAGAATGCTTAGATAGAGTCCCATACCCGAACCAACACTAATTTAGACCCCTTAGGTTATCCTAGTTAGAGTTTAATTCTTTTATTTATTTTACCTTTTGGTAACATCTTGCCCTAACCGACATAGGCCACATGAGCTAGTGTGGAGTCCTTTGTCATGAAGCCCTACACTTAAAGAGGGTGGACTACTTGCCAAGGTTGTACCAAAAGATAAAACATAGCAACTACGTGGATCCACTCGTTAGTATTCTTATGGGGAAAACATAGTTCAACAACTAGGAGATATAATTGGGACCCTCATTATGCTCTATGCATTGTAGTCTTAAATCTCAAAAGTAATGTAGTGCTCCTACCTTCCCTTTGTAAGAAGGGACACTCTTCAATCTAATTCACTCGGTGCTAAGATATAGTAGCTTTTTGAAATGTCTTAAAGACTTTAATTATAAAATATATTTTAGTTTAGGTCATAGGGTCAACCCCCTTGCATAATAATCATCATCAATAGATCAATAAGAATTGTGTGAGTATAAGTCCTCTCATCAGAGTTCATATACGTGAGGTTAACACATTGCAAATCAATTCATAATAAGGCACATTGGTATACATTACCATCCTTATAGAATTTACATCTTCATCGACCTAACAACCATAATCAAAACGTTTCAATTCAAAATCATACAACTCTGTCCTCCGAATATAAGGCTTACTCCAACATAACATAAAGACTTAATCACAATTGGAAGTAACGATAGAGCTTCTAAGAACTACAAAGTCTTCCTGATATTTAATAATTTAGGCCTTACCATAAAAACTTAATTAAAACCAATTTAGATGTTCAACATCATAACAATACCAAAAGAGTCACTACATAATAATTCAATACCAAATCAATGCTTAAAACAAGGTTACTTATGCCAATTTCCTGTACCTAGATCAATTCTCAAGATTAGCATGAAAGAAAAAAATTCATTCTAATTTGTTAATGATTGGTGCAACAACATCATCTAATAATGAATTAACCCATAATAAAGATAAATAAATCAATCACAGCCTAATTTATAACAAGATCAACTTACGATTAAGGGTTAAAGATCATAATCTTCAAATTGAACCAAACTATCACAATTGATCATAATCAAGTGAAAATACGTGTTAATATTACATCATTTCCCAAATAAACCATAAACAACTCGGTTTGAAACATCAATTTCGTAATTTGCTGAAACACACATGAAAAATCAATTTTTCAAATCCATTTTGAAGGAACAAGTTGAGGAAAAAGTCTCAAAGGTGAATGAGATATCATATGTTAATGTTTGATGAAGATTTGATGGTGAAATCGTCCATTTCGATCCCCCAAAACCTCCCTTTATCTTGTCTTTAATGGTGGCTTCCAAATAGAGAGAAACAACAGAGAAGGATGAGAGTTTATTTTGGTGAGTTGTGTTAAGATTAATGAGGGCTGGGTTCTTTATAGGGGAAGTCAGTAAAATTTGATTGAAATACTTAAAACCTAATTCATATACTTAACTCTTATCTAATTAAAGACCCAACATTAAAATATGCAGGAAAACATCGACCTTAATAGACGAACACCGTCGACGGGCCGTCTGCGAGTCGATGGTTGATCCCTCCATCCTATGCAACCGTCGTTTTGTTAGAGACTGGTGCAGGCGTAGTATTCCTCCATTTTTCTATGTATGGATGTTCAGTTTTCAATGGAGTCCCGTCAATCCATACACTGGCTATTGCCTGCATCTTGTTGATGCACACTGCCTCGACGGTCTAAACATCAACTTGCAAGGGTCCTCCTCAACGGCCCTTGGTTGGTCCTTGGGTAGTCATACCCAGACGTTTCAACCACGAATCACATTAAAAACATGTTATACACCCTTCCACCAAATTTCATTGATTTATGATTCCTTGAACGTAGTAATATAGGCTAAGGCACGCTAGTACCCCATAGAACAAGTTTCCGAACGTCGAGAACATTCTTTGATGTTTTTGTTCATAAACATGCTAAATGACCTATATTCATTAAAATAGGTCTTAAAACAGTTGTTAGACACAATGTAACTTATGTTAGGATCCAAGAATCGTCTTGGTTTTTTCAAGGTGTTACACACGGTAGGGGACTTCTCTTACCCATTGCACATGTAGGGTCATAAGGCATGGTTCAAATAGTGTCCTTTGTATGATTATGAATATTATTATGATTATGCTTATAATCTATAAATATTATTCATGTAATAATCATGTTATGATAAATTATGTGAAAATGTTGTAAGTATGAAGTGGGTTGCTTCATGTGATATTTATACCACCCTATCAATCCTAATGCAAGGATACTCCAATACAATATCATGAATTAATCAAAATTAACTACATTTGAAGTAAGGAGGGGGATCACAAGCTTACCTAGTCTTCTTCATAGTTCATCATCAAGGTCTTATTACAAACCCTCAATTCAACCAAATTTGGGCATACATCATCATAAATCAATTAAAAATATAATCACAAGTCTAGAAGAATCAATACATCATAATTCAATACTAGATAATAGCTTAAAACAAGATACATAGGTAAATTCACAACATACTACATAACCTAGATCACCTTATCAATAACTTGCATGAGAAGGCTACAAAAAAATTCATTTCAAGATCAAAACCTCGATTAAAGGTTAAAGATATCTTCTACAAACTATACCAAACAATAAAGATATATAATAATTAGTTTATAATACATGTTAATATATTCACAATATACAAAATAAATAATAAACAAATCAATTTAAAACATCAATTTCGTATAGGATAAAAACCCACTAGAAAACTCAACTTTGGAAATCAATTTGATGGATCCCATTTTGGAAAGTGGTCTCAAAGGTGAATTAGAACCCATACCATATTAATTTAGTCTCAAAGGTGAATTAGAACCCATACCATATTAATTTATTATTATTTATGGAATAAATTGACCTCATAATTACCTTAAAACCTCCCCAAGATAGGTCTTCAAAGACGTTTTCCACTAGAGAGAGAAAGAGGATAGAAGGAAGAGAGTTTTCTATTGTGACTTGTGATTAGCCTAATTAGGTTGGGGTCTTTAGTTGGGGGTTTAATTAACATAATTTACAAACCATAACCCCTAGATAAATTTATAACTATGTAAATCAATTAAATTAAACAAGCCAATATGTGCCGCAAAACTCAGTCCTCATCGACCAGACCACGATCGACGGATCATTGGTCAGTCGACGGCAAAGCCCCCTTGGTGTGCTGCACATCCGTCTTCTTGGTCAGAGACTACAAAAAGTGACCTTCATGATTTTTGTCTAAGTGACTATCTGCGGTGGCATCGACTCCCCGTCGAGTCACCAATGGCGTGTCTGAGGCATCCGTTCATGACAATGTATTGGGCAGTCCTTTCACCCCAAATGCAAGGGTACTCCTCAAGGGACCTTGGTTCGTACTTAGGGTGTCATGCCCATATTTTTAAACCATAAATAAACTTAAACACATGTTATACACCCTTCCACCAATTTTCATCGTTTGTCGACTTCTAAAAGCTAGTCAAATAGGTTAAGGCACATCAGTAAATCCTTGAACTATTTTCCGGACGTCATAGACGTTCTAGGAAGTTTTGTTTCTAGACTTATTAAATGACTTATAATCGTTATAATATACATTAAAACAGTGTCTATACCTTATGAAACCTATGTTAGTCTCGATAACATGTCTGTGATTTTCGAAGTATTGTAATATGTTTATTATGTGGCTTTCAGTTGCGCGTGTTTGGTTTTATAAGTGTTCATGGAAGATTACAATCAGAATAATTGATATTTATTTGATATAAAATCAACATGTTGACTCTAAATATCCATACTTAATATATATTGAAATTGAGAAGGTAGTTCTTCCTTATGTGATATGAAAAGTTGAGCTTTTGTCATACACATGTGTGGAGTAAGTTCCTCATACCATGTTATAAGTTTAATGGAGTTGATATTTCCTCCTCTGAGTTGTGACTCATTAAATTATATAATTGGTTTGTTTGCTTCTAGTCTTGAGTCTATTCTTCCGACTACAAGGTTTAGAGTGTCATTCAAGGATGAATGTTACTAAGGGGAGTATTGACAGTTTCGGAAATTTCCACCATATATACTAGATCAATGTATATTTATTAATGATATTTTTATACCTAAAAAATATAAATAACTTGTTTTAGAATTATTCGAGAAATAGGATTAAAGAAAAGCCTTAATGTCCAGAAACTAGCGAAATTTAACTAGTTGACGTCTCTATGTTTGGTAAAGGTTTAGGAGGTCAAATGAAGTCTAAAGCGTGTAAAAAGATTTTTTATAGGTATATTGTAGTATAAGGAATATAAATGTCCGATAACAACACCATAACGACTACCGGAAGTGTCCTTGGAAAGGACCCTAACATGGGAGGGCAGGATGTCAAAGTATCTTAAATAATTCAGGATTCAATGGGCTGATGTGCGACGCGAAGACAACAGAGACGTCACTGGTTAAATTTTTATTTTTTCAAACAAAAAGTGTATGTTTCCCCCTAATGCAGAGCCACTTCTCAGATTCACTCGATTCCCTGCTGCCCGTTCATACCTTACAGCGAGTATGATAGATGTCTATAATATTTGGCTTTACGGTGTTTACAGGGTTCTGAGATTTCTTTTAGTTTGTATAAAAAAAATACCTTTGGTATAAACAACATTATAGCTCTATATTTTTATATCAGTAGATATTTCAGCGTTGCAGCAGCAACTAAATTAGTAATAGATTTGGCCTCTATTTCCTCTTCTCTCGTATCTGTCCATCTTTCTGATGGTGAAGGAAGAAATTATGAATAGAATTGCGATAATGGAAACGAAGCATGCGGCAAGGCCTCCCAATCGGGAATCTTCGTTCCTCTTTTATGATGATGAATGGAACTGCTGTCCCGCGTAAGCCTTTGGAAGCAAACAATCGTAAAAAGGAAAAATAGAGAAGTAGAGCTAAGGTAAAAAACATGGACAATCCTGTGTATTCGATCTAGTGCTCTCACTTGCCCCCAAGGGGCCAGAAGAAGATACCCAATGTTCAGGGTAGAAAGCCAGGGTTTGGTACTTTGACGAGCTGGCCACCGAGAGTGCAGTGAGACGAAGAACCTAGCTAGGAATTTCGCTGCCCGTGTCTACTTCTTGAAAAACCTAAAGGGTCAAGGTAAGCGTATCAAGAGAAAATGAGCAAAGCTTATGCCCGGCTAATTGAATTAAGTTCCCGGCTTTAAAGTATCAAGTTCATGTACCGAGGAGATTTATTTGAAGAGCTTTGGATATGAATGATAGGCATGTGGGAACAGCTTTGCTTGCATTGATTCAATTGATTTGAAGTGGCGGTTATACTAAACATACATATACTACCTTGAAATAAATCTGAGTCGACTTCTAGCCTTTTATTCTCTATCTCTCTCGACTAGTCCTATACCTTGAAAGAATCTACAGGCTCCTTAGTGAAGTGATTCACAGGTGGGAATCACGAACGGTCTTAAGTGAGTAGACATCTCCCCTCCTTCCCTTTCTCTTGGACATCTCACTTGTAATCAATGCTTTCTTTCTTCCCATCCTCAGATCAGAGATGAAGTTGAGAGTCAACTGTGAATGGTGCTAGAGGAGAGTATGTTAAGACGCGTCCAAGCCAAACTATTACTTTCTCCAGTCGATGGTACTATTGAAAGGAGAATGCCGTGTCGTCCAGCGCACTTGACCAATCCTGGCCAACCGACCAACCATTGAGAATGGAACAGAGATTGAATTCTTCTCTGTCAACCCTTGCTCTTGCCTCGGCTTCGCCTTCCGCCTTATTAAGCTTTGGACTTCCACCTTAAGCTAAGCACCTAACCCGTGGGACGGGACCGACCTTCTCTTTTCTTTGTAATTGGACTTGCCCGAAAGAAAGGAAGCTTGGCGTGAGAACCCTCTAGATTAGGGAAATAAGAGCTTCTTGCATATGCGTAGGAAAGGACCCCATGCGGTGTGAGAAAGACTTGACTTCGGAATGCCAACCTCCCTTAGCTTAGCCCTTTACGACCTTTTCCGCCTTCTCACTTCCATTCATCGGATAAGACTACGTCACCTAAATCAAGAAAAAAGAGGAAGGCGTTTCTCATTGTTGGCTAGCCTGGGCTCCACACCAGATTTTCTCTGAGATGGCGAGAATTCTTTAGTAAAGGCATGGCTTAAGCCCACTCGGGACGGGAGGTTTTTCAACGACTATTACAGCTCGTACAACCTTGAGGAATCGAGACTAGTCTAATAAGTGACTAGCCTAGTGCTACTCCTCCACAGAAGACTTGCTAGAATAGCTACCACCCTTTCTCTTGACTTTCCTTTGCCAAAAAAATCCCACGTATGAAGCTCTCGGATTACGTACGAATCAATTAAACAAGCCAAACCAAGGCCTTCCTTCTAGAGAAAGCAATTGTCCTGCTATACCCACAATCCAGCTGAATGAACTGTCTCGGAGAGCAGCGGAAAGCCACTTGACTCTAAGGAGAGGAGCAAGAAAGCAATATCTTGGGGAAAGGCCTCTACTCTACAAACCAAGTCTTTCTGACGAGGCACCCGCTTTCTTTTTTGATCCCTGAGTAGCATTTCCTTTCACTGAGGAATGGGCGGATGCTTTAACATAGGCGGATGTGGGACACAGAAAGAATAGATTCAGGTGCTCCTGAGTCAAGAGATTCTTCTCCCTAAGTAGCATTCTTGTAAGTACAGAGGGAATTCTCCTGTCTCTGAAAAGATAAAGCTAAAAGCAATCTCTGGTATAGATATTGATATTGACCCGCCTCTACGGGAGGTGGGTGGGGATCAAGAGAAGGAAGGCCGGGCACATCATACTCTTCAGGGATTGTGTCATGTCTTCATAGTGAATTTCTTGCGTATCCACCCTGAAAGCGAGAGCTCGAGGCGGTGGGAAAGGAGAATCAACAAGATAGGATGCTCTGTCCCAACTAACAAGAGTAGGAAGATTCCAGCTTTGAATCTTGTGCTTGACGGTGATCATTTCTTCCACGTCATAACAGTCTTTAGTGCTTTCGGTTTCAATGGTTTGGAACTTCTTTCATTCGTCAGTATGGGGTAGGTAGAGTCCTTTGCTCGTATGCTTGGCATTACTATAGTCGCACCAGCCTTCCTTCCTTTTTAGTGCACATGAAACTAGAACCCTAATAGAGACTACCCACACGGTGATCAAAACACTTCCTTCTCTGCTTCACTGTTAATTGATTGGCGCATGAACGAAGCTGTAACGGAGCATGTACGCGACGATCAAACACGGCTTTGCCAGCTGCCTGTGATAGGAAAAAGAAAACTTGATCAGATAGTTCGTGCGGGGCATTTCCCACCTCGCCTTTGATCTTTCCCTTGCCGTGTAGGTAAAGCTAGAAGAGCATCATTGGCCCGACAGCTGACAAGCAAACCTTCCATTCTTATGTTTACATCACTTCTCTCTTTCTCGCATTGACCGGACAAAGGTTTCAAATGAGCATCCCATGGGGCAGCCATAGCTTGAACCTTCCTTCTCGCAGTCAGCTATATAACTCAGGCAGCAAAGGTTCGAGCAGGATGGCGGTTAGTCTTCCTCGTCTCTTTCGGGTGGGCGGCGGGAATAGCTCTTCTAGCATCAGCATGGATTGACCAGAGACTGGGAGTAGTCGTCATCTTTTTCCATAGTAGTCATCCAGCAAGAAAGGGAAAGACCACTTAGCGCAGCGGAATAGGAAAGAGAGCGTTGAGCACAGCTTTCGTGTCACCAGAAATCCTTTTTCGTTTATTGGGAGACTGAATGAAAAAGGCTTTGTCAAGCAGGCATGATTGTCACGTCGATCGACAGTTGAGAAATACTATCTCCGGGGCCCTCACTTTAGGGCTATCTTTCACCGTTGACAGACATGGTTCAACGTGCCAGCTACGCTTCCTCTTCTAGAACAGTGACAGCCTAGTCTGATTCCCCCTTCCGAAAGTGCCACAGCTCCTTCTATCACAACCCCAGAAAACAGGGCATTCGAAGCATCAATCTCATTCTATGCTCTATGCCATCTTCCTTATACTTTGACTATTAATTCATGTGCACAAACCTCCCTCACAAAGGAAAGCGGGAAAGGGCCCGAATCGAACTTCTTTCTTTGATTTGAAAAGAAGGTGAGAGCCCTAACCCTCTGGTCTGTGGGTAAACCCTTCAAAGATAGAAAGCCAGTGTCCTCTTTGAAGAGTTCTTCGGTGAAAGGATCGCTAGCATCCAAAGATTATCTGAGCTGAGGTATATCCCCAAAGGGATAAGGAGCAGAGCAACTGGCGTAAAAAGAAGGGATAGGGGCCATACTACATAGCCTCCTTTTCATACAAAATTTCCAAATTTAGCACTCTTATTACATTCAGTTTGAGATGAAAGGACATCAGATAGTCTCATTCAAACAAAGAAAGATAGGTAATGGACTCTATCAAAGACTGAGACAACATAGGCGAAAGAGGCTTAGGGGACAGCTAGACGATTAAAGATCAAGCAAGCGGATGCAATCAAAGAGCATCACCACTTTCTCCGTCTTAGACTTTTTTGACTACTTCGAAAGGAATGTTGTGGGAAAGGGGTTAGACTAACTATCGGAACAAGCAAATTTCTTTTAGCCACTCGCGAATGGGCATCAAAAAGGAACTCCCACTAAAACCTCAAGGAATATTGAATCCCCTTGGTGCAAGTTAAACATCAACTCAAGAAAGCGATAGGTGAATGGGGATAGGCCCGGAAAAGGCATTTCCCCTTAGACGACTAATATGACCACTAGTCTTCAAGCCTATTCCCTGAGACAGGACTTCGACCACTCTTAGTTCTTGGACCGAATGGAAAAGATGCAAAGCTAAGAGAGAGGCGGAAGGATTAGACAACTTAAAGAACAGAAGGTCGCTCTACGACAACAACTAAAGCAAAAGCAAATTCAACCTTAGCCGATTAGAAGGCTAGCGTAATAGCTAAAGGAAAAGGCTATGGTGATAGACCCCAAAGAAGATACCCTTGCTCACACCTTAGCCGGATTCAAAACCAAAAGCCATTGCGCCTTTAGCCGACTGGGAGGACTCCCTAGAAATTCCTTGTTTAGAGAAAGCTGTACAATCAATGAAAAGAGCGGACAATACGATTACTGAGGGTGAGCAGTCTCACATTCTCGAGGAAAAGCAGATGGTGAAAGGCCTGGCAAGCACATAAGCTCGATCGGGCC
The DNA here is from genome assembly GCA_027705065.1 of Solanum peruvianum. NCBI lineage: Eukaryota > Viridiplantae > Streptophyta > Magnoliopsida > Solanales > Solanaceae > Solanum > Solanum peruvianum. The sequence continues at coordinate 39,652,774 of JAKWJD010001757.1, forward strand.
TTACTCACTCAACAAGGGCAGAAACTTCACTCGCCGAGGAAAGAAAATAAGGAATTTTTAGGGAGAAGGATTTGGCCCTGACTGATAAACTAACAAAAGGAAAACGAAATGCAACTCATCCGAATAAGACCAATTGGCATAGGCCATAGACAGAGAGGATGAAAGAAAGACATAGGAATTTCCCCCTGAAGCTAAAGGGGCCTCTCTCCATCCATAAAGGAAGAAGAAGGCAAGACTAAGTCATTTAGTTGTTTTCTATTTCCATTCTGCCTTCACCATGCCTACCCTGTAAAAAGGATTCTCCAACTGATGATTTTTCTGTTTCGGATGTGAAGGCTTAGGCTTCCATTTTTGTTCTAGGGTTTCTTTATTCGCCGGGGCGCTCAGTTCCTTCCTGTTCCCAGAGCTGAGGCATTGTAGTGCAGCTCCTGCTGAAGGCTGCTTTGTTTGGGAAGACGTGCTCTTGTTGTTTTCTTGCTGCTGCGGCCTCAATACAATTCTGGCTATCCTCTCTCTTCTTTTGCGTGCGGCCCATGATGTTTTGATCCTTTCTTTCTTTCTTGCTCTATCGCTTTTTTTGAGGGCCTCCCGGACCCCATTGTCAATAGTGTTCTTTAGCGGGAGGTATGTCTCGGCTAATGCTTTTGTTTCAAATAAAAGCATCTGCTCTTTCGGCATCTCTTTCGCTTGTCCAGTAACCTCTTCTTTCTCAAAAAGAAAAAGTAGGAACCCGGTCTTGACGCCCCTAAACAATAGCAATAGCACGAATCCTAAGCTACGGCACGCGAAAGAATGGTTCCATGAATCATGGGCGGATCTTAACAGATTTCCCATCAGAGGACTACTACGACTACATCATCGTCGAGGCGCCCCGGTCTGAACATGCCAGGTTGGTTGACGAACCCAAGGGCAAAGCCAGGGGGGAGGGGGCAGCCGGAAAGGATAGTTACTGAGGTTCTAGAAAAGAGTAAACAGGAGCGTGGGTACATCAAAACCTGACGGATGGGATAAGAATCATTTTTTGGGCGATCAACCAACCCAACCCCAACACTGACTCGGCTCAGAGCGAGTTTGCATATTAAGTAAATAGAAAGAGAGAAACCTACTTCCGCTCGGTTGCTTATGATAGACCAAAGAAAGGCACTAATAGAGTATAGCAAGCTGCTCGTAAGATAGCAATAACTTGATTGCAAGCTTACCAACCAATAGCTACAATACCACATTCCACCAGTCATATTGATTTGATTAGCTTACTGTTCGCGAGAAATTTCGTGTACGGAAATTAATAACTGCAATCACGAAACAAATGTAAAGAAAAATGATTTTCTTAATCAAACTTGTGAGTACAACTCTGTGTATCCCCTGATTCTTGTCTCTAATTTCTTTTCCTTGATTCGAGGGCTGAAGCAGCGTATTTATCGAGCGCAGGATGATGTGGACCTCCTTTACTTGATCGTCAAGAAGAGTTAGTAGCGCTTCGGATTGATCACGAGGGACAACTTCTCTTGATCACTTCACCCTTGCTAGAGAACTTTGAGAAAGACGATGTAGTCGATGTCTTGATCTCCTTGTGAATCTTCCAAGATGTTATGGAATTTTCAAGATGCCTCCAAAGAGAATATGTAGCCCCTTTATTTTATATAGGCATGGATTAGGGTTTTAGGGTAGCCTCCAAGTAATCCTAATGGACCCTTGGGCTTGAAATATGTGGGGGGGCCGTTTTGTAGAGGCCCAACCTAGCCCAATGTAGTTGGATTTGACTTAAGGCAATCTTGACTTAAATAATTAATCCGGCTTTATTAACCCAAAATGTTGACTTGGGTCAATATGTCTTGAATTTAGAACTTAGTCCATACAAAATTTGGACTTAATCCCATAAAATTTTGCATGTCTACACTTACCAAACTAGGTAAGCTAGTCATATAGCTTGCTTAGCACAAAGTTTAGCCTGCTTGCTCCTTTAAATTACTCGTAGCGTAAGCGAGCGTAGAGGAACGAACGGAGCATCTCTCGTAGCACCGTAAGGCAACGAAGTTGCTGCATTGCATAGAGGTCGCTAAGATTGCTGGTAAGAATCGCTATTGCAAGTCTATCGAAGCCTACGCTACTTATTGATTATCAAAAAGCGAACCCCCCGGCCCTTCCCACCTGGGGCTACCCCTACCCTAAGATAAGACGGTTCCCGCCCTCAGGTCAGGGAATAGAGCTAACTGCATCGGAAAAAATAGCAATTCCTAGTCCGAATCCTGGACCTGGTTCACGCTTGAAAGCAGCAATTCTTCTTCCAATTTCGTACAGAAAATTGTGTATATAAAGAAGAGTTCGTCCTTCTTCAAAGAGATAAAGTCGCGCGGCCCTTCAATTCAAGATAGAGGCTTCCGTCATCGTTAGAATCCCGGGGCGGGGAAAATTACATAAAGAAAGGAGACTTATTTCAAAGTGGTTCAGGTAGCTCAGCTGGACTGAAAATCCTTGTGTGGTTCGAAAGATAGAGAGTTGATGAGGAGGCTTTTCTAAGAAAAAAGGCATGGTTCTTTCAATTCCGCATCCGGGGAAAGCAGCTTCCGCTAAAACCATATCTGCTACTCTGATATTAGCTATTCGAGTCAAATCATAGGATTGAAAGCCGATTGCTACTTTCTTGCCTTGGGGCATCGCATTCTGGATAACGTAATAAAAAGTCTTTCTCTACTGTCTTCAGTCTGGTTTGCTTTAGAAGTAAGCAAGCAAAGACAAGTGGTAGCTAAGCGAGAGTGCTTGCGGTGATGAAAAATCTTTTTATTAGACCAAACAAACAGAGGAACCGCTATTCCTCACTGCGGTATTTACTCTTGAAATACAGGGTAAGCCAACCAGTAGAAAGAAAGTGTAAGCAAGGAATTCTATTCTTGTACCAGTCAACGATATCCCTTATTTTGACAGTTTGAATATTACCAAATCACATGCGACTTCGTCCTCCGCTTTTGCTCATAAGTAATCTCTTCCCAATCAATTAATTGAGATGATCTGAATCATCAAGGGATTCGCTATATTTTTATCTATGTCAATAGGAACTTCGATGGATTGATTTGTTGGTGCTGCCTCAGCATAGGGAAAAGGAAAAGGACAAGTTATATCAAGCTACGAAGTCCGGTGAATCCCGAGAGGAGATGCTTCATACAGGTGTGGAAGGGCTTCACATCGAACGAGTTAAATAAGACTTCAAAATAGACGTGACTAATGCAATAAGTAGACAAATAGCGCCCCGTGTAGATGGTTGTTTTCTTTTCGAAAGCATGAACACATAGTCACGATTTCAGTCCCCGCTAAAGCAATTGTGTCTGGTCTCCATTCATAAATAACATTTTCGCATATTCGCAGGACTAGTTCGACTGACTCTACACCTGCTGCACGCACGGGTCTCCGCCCGCTTCCTTCTTATAGTAAGCATGACTTTCTTTTTCTTTTTTTCGATTCTCTGCTTCCCCCCAATCCAAAATTTTCAGGTGAAAAGAAGATAGATGACTGAGAGTCACGGGATTTTGAAAGCGCCGCTTCTACCCTTTCAGCTTCTTCAATGAGATGACGGATACAGAGCGGTTACCACTTATAGGCTACTTCACCAACTAGGCTAGGCCATGACTTTAACGAGTGCACGAGCAGAGGCGGAGACAGAGTTGCCCCCTCTTTCGATCATGCCTATCCAGATTCTCTCGATCCAGCCGAACTTACTTCGATGTAAGATGGAGTTGAAGTCTTAGGGTAAGCAGCTCCGTACGCCATTCGGATATCAGCAGTTTCTGTCCTAAGGCAAGCTCCTGCATCTCTAGGGATAAAGGCATCTTTTTTTTCTGCCTTCTCCTTTCGCTCAAGCGCTTCCCTCTTATTGTTGATTAAAGGAGCTATTTCATCCCTTCGAGCCTCTTGCAGTGACAGAGGCAGGCCTAAGGGTTGCAAGCCCATCCAATTCAATTACACAAAAAGAGAAACCTATGTCGATTAAGAATCGAAAGTCGTCGTTCGTTAGACAAGGCCCACGTGCTGTGCATCTCTGGTGTTCTGCTCGTGGAATAGAAAAAGTTCGTTGCATCAACAAAGTGTATTAGTCAAAAAGGCTTACTTAAGCTCATCGATGTGTACTCCTAGGCTGTGAAAGAGAGGGCGGACCAGGAATTGAATCAGATGCATCGAATGCCCTTGCCCTGTTAGCAAGAAAAGAAGGAGCTGCTATTGATTGAATCAGGAAGAAGATAACCTCGAGCGGACCTTAGTAGGCCTTTCCGCAGTCAAATTACTAATTTAAAGAAATTATTGACAGCTTAAACAATTGATTGCCCTTTCTTTGTTCTTTCCCGAGTGAAGTGACTCACACTAAGCCCCGCTTCCTTACTTAGGCAGATTCATCTCCTTCCTTTTTTTGAGAGAATCGTGGTAAGGGCTGAAGATCGAGTTCATGCTTTTTTTTGGGCTTGTGTAAGGATTTCCCTATCGGTTAGCTGGAGAAGGGGCAATTGACTTCCTCCCTTCATTCTTCTATTCAAGTGGGAGGAAAAAGACTTTTACGCTTTATGGTCTGAATTCAACGGATCTCAAATCATCCATTTCTGAGCTTCAAGCCTTGCAAGCTTTCGAAGTCTTGCATTCATTTCTGTCTCATTTTCAGGTAGAGTGTACCTGGCCCCTATAGGAACCCCCTGATCTGATGGGGGGAATTCCTATGAAAGAGGCTCACTTGGAAGGAGCGATAGAAGAGATAGCCTCATTCAACAGGAAAGCTTTGTGCTTTTTCTAGCTTTGGCTTGGCAGGGTTTCTTCCTTTATTGAGTTAGCTTGGCTCTTGGCTTTGGTATATGGAATAGAGTCTTTCCTTATAGCTAGTCTTCTGACTTGCTCTGGAATACGGATTTTTCATGCCTAGCTTTATGGGAAAGATCATATCTAGAGTAGATACCGAATCTCATTCCTTATCAATTTCATGGTTCATTCAAGTCTTAGGATGTCAAAGCATTCGGGAAGCAGGAGATCGATCTGCTCTTTCCATCTCTCTTGCCAGCTTAGCTGAACTACTTGAACTTGAGTTATTCGCTTCCTTAAGCCATGTCCAGACTAAAAGTTCTAATCAGATTGTGACTAGATTCATTCCGTAGCACTGGATTCTGTAACACCAAAAACGTTGACCCATACTACCGGTCCCGCATTTAAATCTGAGTAACAAAGAGAGTCACTCCCTAAAGCCCTAAAGTCTCATCCTACGGGCACATCTTGACTATGAAAAGCAGAGAGATAGATCACACCTAAAAGCTGCCATTTCTATTAAATACGATACCACATCCGATTTGAATGAACTCACAGATCCAATCGCTAAGGAAAGGCCAGTCTACTAACTAGGGTTAGAAGAATTTACCCAGGCATGGGATAAAGGGTAAGAAGAGCCGAAATGGCAAATCGTGCAGCCTATTGCGCTAACGGTAATGGATGAAAGAGAAGAGGGACGAAGTGAAGACGGGGTTTACTCAAACGAGTTGAATAAGCAAGCCAAGAAGATCAAATTGCTCTGGTTGAACCAGCTACTAATCACCAAGTCCTTTGTTTAGCCAAATCAGCTTGGGATAGCTTGGTTGGTGAGAGAATTTTTTTATTCATTTGATTGATAGATGCAAAGAATTCACCTAACTAGAACTCTGCGAGTGAACGCAAAGAAGCAAACCAGACAAGACGAAAATAACTATGAGTAAACAAAGCAAAAGGCCATCTGGCCGATCTCAAGATGGATGAGAAGGCAAACCAACCCTCCGAAAAAGGAAACAATGACTAATTAGATCGTTAGTGACCAAATGACAACGTCGACATAAGAAAAGAAGGTGAGATAGGGGATGGAAGAATGGTAGTGCTAACCCTGCATACGCGGCTATTTTGGCTCTTTCCGGAGAGCATCAAATTAACCGCTTTCATTTGCTTTGAGACTGACCCTCTTCCAGGCGAAAAAGGGAAGGAGCTTTGCAATCGATCACACGCCCGATACAAGAGAAGGAAGGGAAAGAGAATAAGTAGGCACTAGCATATTAATTACTTGAAATACGGACTATATAATATAAATGGGGAGGGAATGAGAAGAAAGCCTATTTGCAGGCAACAAGGATTCGCTGCTTTCTTAGTTAGAAAAAGGAGTTACCTAGCTAGTGGAGCGAGGTAGTTTACTTGTCTTTCCACGATTCCTACATTGAGCTCTCTGTTCCTTACTTATTATGAGTTGAGAAATTGATATAAGAGAGAATCCGCCAGCTAGAAGAGAAATAGGATATAGGTGATCCCGGGGAATATTGTTTAAAAAACACCCCTTATAAAAAGCTCTTGGCCCACCCTTCACTCTGATCCCTTTATTTTGGTCGTAGTCAGCGTAGCCCCATAAACCTAGTCTACTAGCAGCCATGTTGATCAAAATGACTAACTTTAATGACTTGACCAGTCACTAGCCCTCGTATTATAAGATTCTCTCACCCTGTGGTCGACATTCCATTCCCCTTAGTCGTAGGTGCTCGTTCTATTTTGATTTGAATGGGCCGTGGCTCCTGAGGTACATATGGCCGGCCCTTCGGGTGTCTCGGTTATACAAACAAAGAAAAGACGATAGTTTTTAACATACCCTTGAACAAAATGCCAATTCTTAGCAAAGGAGGAAATAGAATAGAATAATGTACCTTCTTTTTTCCTTCCCGTTGATTCCCCCCGACAATCAAGCTGCACTTCCTTCTAACAAGTTGTTGAGAGTTAGCAAGAAACCTTGGCCTCTTGGCAGGAGGTTTGCTGTCCCCCTCCTTTCTGGTCCGGCCGCAGTACGGTACCTGAACTCGAAGCTACGATCAGATCCGATTGGATCTGGTCCTATCCGACCCAACCCCGGAACTTAGAACGGCCGGCCTGTTTGGACGGTAGAACGGGGAGAGGGGGAGTCGTGCCCATTCTCTATCCGGGCACGAGCAGGAACATCCAAAATAATGGAAAGGCGAATACATGTACATGATGTAACGACATATTCCAAAATACGTGATCCGATTTGATAGGCTGCCCGCAGAAAGGAAAGAGTTTACCGACCGCATAACAATTCATTCTTGTGTGTAGCGCCGTGGGCCCATGTCTCCCGAACGATCATAGTACGGCCGCTCATCTAATATAAAATCAATGAGTAGATCTCACCTCCCCTTCCCCATACCATAGCCGGAAGGGATAGCGTATCCACAGAAGAGACAGTACGGGCCCTTGTCCAACATTTAGTTTAGACGCAGGTTGAATGCCTTTATGCTATAGGCTGTGTTAAGCATGCTTCTTTGACAGAAAACAAACTCTTTTTCCATGACAACAGTCGCGACTATAAAGGGCGGGGCGGTAAGCTCTCTATCAACAATAGGGGGCTATTCATAGTAAAAAACTACTAGACTATATGGATTCCAACTGAACTTCAACTTCTACTTGGTTGATTAATTCAGGGGCAGTGCTGGAACATAATGTTGGACGATCTCCATTTCCATATGGTAATTGAAGTCAAACAGGAGCAAACCAGGTGCAATTCAATCCTTATTCCTAGCAATGATTCCCAAAAAAGCAAAACCTCACTAGACCGAGGCCCATTGCTATGGGGACTACACTATATAAGAGAATGACTAAGGCAATTGCCAATAGTTTCTATTGAAAGACAGGCTGGCTCTTTAAAAAGGGCGCCCTCCTAATCTCATTTTGATAGGAAGAGATATTGATAATTATCCCAAGGAGGCTTACTACTCAGCTGATAGATCAGGTGAGCCAGCCATGATCACTAAACTCACCAAAGCAGCAGCATATGCAAATTGGAATCATAGGTTTCTATATGCTTAAGGAAAATGGGATTTGCAGAGTAGGATAGGAAAGTGTATTTATATACAATGGAAAGCCCCTATAATCCATGGACGACCAGTGGAGTTCATAAAAGAAAGCAAAGAAAGGTCCGCGACAAAGCTGTCCCCTCTCTCCATATCTCTACTTACTGGCTGGGTGCAGATAACACTGTAATAATAACAAAGCCAGATAGAGATACTGTTCGTTCAGAATTGATTCAGATGGCGAGGACCCACGGAAAAATCCACCTTATTCATGCTCCGCACAACAACTTTCCCGGTCAATATTATATGTCTATGCTAAACTTTGTGATCTATATTCGTTGCCCCCTTTAAGCGTATGTGATATAATCATTCTTATCTCAGAAGAGAGGTATGCATTGTCCCCACTTAAGTTATTAAGTATTCCCAAAGACGAGGCGATTTATTTTTATGTTGACCCTTTTAATCGCTCTGACGCATATGTTGAATAGTTGTTTTATGCGTTCATCTATCTTTCAGGAGCAGTCGTGTGGTTTTCCCAGAGATCGCCGTGAGTTCTTTGCCAAATTAGGTGGAGTGGGGAAGATTATAACTATTTTCATCTTGAATCTAGCACCCTCACAAGGTACTATTCCTCATAAAAGAATTTTACGAAAGCTGGCACCCTTGGTGCGTGATAGCTACGTAATATCCTTAGTTTCATCCTTTTTAAAGATACCAATGACCAAAATGGAATTAATTGTTCTATTACGGAAGTTGGGATCCCACACGCTGGGTTAATCACTAAGGTCTTATACAATTTGATGTTGGATGATTTCGACCAGGGATTTAAATAGCTATACCCTAGTTTTTCTTATTATCGTTACTTGGGTTACTGTTACGTATTATTTACATAGTTTAGTCTCCAAAGCGAGCAGCAGTGTGAAGAAGAAATGAATAGTATCCTCTTAGAGTTAGATCTTGATGGGGATATCACAACTATTCTACCTGGTGGGGGTGCCCATGTGACTCGTGATGGGCGTTTGATTATTCTAAGTCGAGATTGCGGTCTTCACGTTGTCGAACAGTCAACATTCTTTCTTTAGTTCAATTTGTAGTCAATATGTTTTATACAAAAACGAACCCATGCAACGATAGGAAATCCTTTTTTTAGAGAGCCAATGCCTTAAGACAGACCCTAATAGCAGTTGTCGCCTACTTCACTGAGTTGTGGTTCTAAAAAGAAGATTTAGCTTGGTATATTCCATCAAGAGAAAGCCATATCTATATATAGAAAGAAAAATAGAAATTGTATACAGGTGCTTACACTTTCCTGAGGATTCTAAGACCCGATCACCCGTCAAAGAAATATCCTTAGGTCTTAAGTCTACAGCTCCGTAGCTTGTGTCGCCTACATAGGGTAGAAAAGAATGCTTTGCATGAACATCTCAATGTCCAAGATAAAAAGAACGAGGGGAAGAATCGACGAGGCGAGTGTTCTCGAAGAGAAAATCGTGATGGAAAAAGCGTGAGGAGAATTCGAAACTCGAGATATGCAAAATAAAAAGACTCCCTGGGAGATGGTATTCTTTGTTTTAGGTCTTGATAGATTTTTCTATCGATTGAAGTTATTACGCTGGCTGATTAAATCTCTTCCTAACGCCTTTAGGGGCTGTGAAGAGAGCCCAGTTCCAGGCCCTCTTTTAGAAAGAAAAAAATGGTACAAAAAGAGGGCTTGGGGGTATATATACTATAAAAATTGATGATGGTTTATCATCATCAGAACAAAGATCAGTCTAGGTCGAGATGAATGGAAGATGCTTCTGGAACTAGTTTTTGATAGGGTCTATCTTAGCTCGAAGGAAAGAACAACCAAAGTTAGACCCCCAAAGAATATGGATTCAAATCTGTTAGTATTTGACAAAGAACCTAACGGAATTTAACAAGCAGTAACCGGAATCAAAGTTTTGCAAAATGGTGTCAACCGGTAATAGAATGTAGCTAGATAACTGATGCCACAGCATCCAAAATATGTGGGATGGAGTTCATGGTACACTAACTTAACCTTCAAGGTCAGATAGTGCTACAGTGAACATCAATCCACTATCTAGCTCAAAATTAGCCTCACGAACTACTAACACTATTATTCGCGTAGCCCTTTTTTGTTTTGTGCTATTTCATCATAGGCTGTCGGAACTTGCTTCTTAGCGCTACGTGGGAAGAGAATTTCTCTATTCAGCCCCCCCGACTTCAATTACAAACTCTTACTTCTCGGTCTAACTTGGACTAATCCATTAGCAGGCAAGAAATTCCTACTAACCAGACAGAAAGTAAGTTTCCACTCACTACCAAAGCGCTGTCGCACCTCTACTATTTTCGGCGTAACGAGGTTTTAGTCTTTACGAGGGCACCCCCTGGCCAGATTCAATCCCAAGGGTCAATCAAGCCTTTGAAACTAGTGAAAATAGTCGTCACAGTCTGAGTTCCTGCTTTCAACGAGACTTTCTTAGCTTGTCAAACTTTCTCTCCTTCACCAGGAAAGTTATCCGGTAAGCAAGATCTTTGATTGATGTGCCTGAATAAGGTTGATCAATGGTAGCTGCTTGGAGCTTTCTCTATACCTTAATTGAACTGCCCCGCTCTTAGCTCGGGTTCTTGCTTAATGAGGCGTCCCTTGTTTGCTCTTGGATTGGACTAAGCGGCAATCCTTACTGTGGAAGCAGACCTTGTCATTCTTCTCCTTCAATGCCAGTGGATAAGTACACTAGGGCTGGAATGCTCTTTTATCATGTATGTGGATTACTTGGTCGATTACCTGATTGCACTAGTCTCATAGCCATCTCTTTAGCGTCCCGCCATTCCTTCTTGTTAACACAGGAAATCTAACTCATTCTAAGGTAGAGCTCTTAGAGTCCTACTTAAAGTGAAAAGTAGTTCTTTAGTTAAAGCAAGGAGAGCAGAAACTGAGGGAAAAAACCTATGTTCTTACGCGGGATGGGAATAAAGGCTACTAAGATCGGAACTCACGACCTAAGTACTAAGTAACCTTAGAATGGGGATGCCAATCTTATACAGAAAATACCGCTATCTAAAGTAACCTTGCAGGGGGGCTGCGTATAGCATTCTAAGATCTCAATACGAGAAAGAAATCAGACCTATAACCTCACTGCAGTGGCTTGTAGACTTGCTTTGCCGCAGAAAGCTCAAGTGAACACCTATTAAAATTGTGGGCCTCACCCGTCTTCTACTCGACCTTAAGTAACTACAGTTAGGAGGATCCATCCAATAGCTTAATGACTTGCTTGGGTCATCTAAGAGGTAAGGCCTCCTCCGATCGACCCTAACTTTCATTATTGAGCTAAAGGAGTTCCCTAGCCCTTCAAGTTTACACGCTGATCCCTCTATGATGGCATTCTTCTTCCTCTCCGACTTTACGATATTATCCTTGCTAGTTTGATCTCTCGAATTAAGGTTTCCGATTGGATTGGTTATAAGTCTACCATACTCTACCATACTGTAGAGAAAAGAATGCATGTTCATCCGGACATTGAGAAGGAAGGTCAAACCAAATCCGGTGTCAACACTTGACTGACCGGAGGACCTAACTAGCTTCAACCGAGTTTTCGGTAGGCTAGGAAGCATTTCTTTTACTCTTCTATGTCTATTAAGTGTTTTGATCCTTGCGCCGATTCTCGTCTTTCGTCTTTTCTTTTGTGTGTCGAGCGAGTTTGGAAAGAAGGTTCCCGGTTGGCTTTGTATGAAGAATCCTATCTTTCTAGCCCTAAGTGAGCCATAGATTGTGAGTGAGCTTTCGAGGAGTAGAGATCGAGCGTCGAAATACCAGTGGATCAATTTGTCTTTATTCAATATAATTATTGAAAGGATAAAGCGGAACAGACGCTTCTCGCAAACAGCAACTATCCATAGCGAGAGAGATCCCTTGTCTTTGTCGCCTACCTCTCTATAGAAATAGAATAGCACGATAGAAGCCCTAACCTATAGAAACTGTAAATATCGAATAATGTCTCCGCTCTTTAGATCAGTCCATCCGTAGTGGACGAATTCTGGTAATTTTTTTTAATATGACCTTACCCTGCCATAAAAAGATTTTCTTGTTCCTTTTCTAACAAGGATGATGAGAGACAATGACATGAATTCAATAGTAATAAAAAAGGTAAGCCCGCCGCTGAAAGAGATCGAAGAAGGTTCAACTAGCGCTGGTGCGAGGCCTTCATATATTTAGTGCTTTGCACGAGCTTCAAAAGAAAGAGAGATCGAGTCACTAATAAGAGAATTACCTATTAGATATGAAATAGCTCTTTATAGCCTCTATGGCAACTTCTCTTAAAAGCCTCGGTTGTCACCCCCCTAATCAAAAGACTTATCTTCATTTTCGTAAGGGAGACATCGGCACGACATTGTAGTAATATTATTATATTGAATAAGAATTGTAGTAGGGTATGGGGTGCTAAAGAGACATTACTGACTTGAAGCTCTGACCTCGGCTGTGAAAAGTTTTGCTCTTTCTTCCTTAGTAAGTTTATATAATTTGCCGAAACGTAGCTTTCATTCATATATAAAATTCGGAAAATAGTCAGACTAAACGAAAAAAAAAGTCAGGCTTGAAGCACTGCTGGAACCCGTTTAAGGGTCGCTAACAAAAGGTGAAAGGAGGCCCTAGAGGAAGAATCTTTATACGAGTTCGAGGCGTGTAGCTTATAGTTACAGTTAGCCGACTCAATAGAAGAATGAAATTGGTGGGATCAGAGAGGGAAGTGACATCCAACTTGGGAAGCTCGGTACCACTAGTAAGAGGAGTGGCCAAAGGACGAGAATCAAGCATGTCTGCACGAGGCAAGAGATCTAGGCATATTTCTGCTGACGAAGGATAAGAGTGCGCCCCTGCCGATACACTTCCATACCAAGAAAGTAGTGGAGAAGGCCCAAGTCTTTCATATTTTAATGAGCATGCAAGAACGAAAGAAGAGCAAGTATTCCCTGTTGATCACTACCTGTGAGAAAAATGTCATCGACATATAAAAGAAGGTAGATACTATCCCCAGATGTGTGACGAATGAATAAAGAGGTATCACAGGCACTGCCACGGAACCCCTTTAGAGCACAATATAGTAAATAAACAAGTGAAAAAAGCTTTGGGAGCTTGCTTCAGTCCATTAAGAGCTTTGTGAAGTCGGCAGACATATCATGGATGAGCGGTATCCAGAAAACCAGGAGGTTGAGACATATAGACTTCCTCCTCAAGAGTTCCGTGTAAAAAGGCATTACAGACCTCCAGTTGCTTAAGAACCCAATTATATGTGCAAGCGAGATATTTTAGAATACTTAGAGTAGTTGGTTTGACAACAAGACGTGAAGGTATCAGAAAAGTAAATACCTGCCTGCTGATGGAAGCCTTTCTCCATAAAGTATGCCACTGGAGGGGTCCTTCCCTGCAATGTATGTTGGAGGGTCAGCTTCTACTTACTTCCTTCTAGAAGCGAAGGTTGGCAAGGAAGACCCATTCATGTTTTATTCTATGCCATGCCGCAAATTCAGTATACCAATGTTAGCGAATCAGATTCTTCAAAAGAAGAGTCTGCAGGGGCAGCAAATCTAGTTTCCAAATAAGTAAGAATCTTAGCGGAAGCTCTTCCTTTGCCAGCTATTCCTATGTCAGCTACTACTTTGTCAGAGGCTAAGTTCCCTCTATCTTCCGGGAAGGGAGTAGAAGAAGAAGCCCTCGTGACTCGGCTGCATAAATTAGCATATCATCCGAATAGATTTACAGAGAAATATTGTCAATCAAATCGACTTTTTTGTGTTAGCTTATCTTATTCTTCTTGAATTGTCTCGAATTACCTACGGAGTTTGAGGGGTTCACTAGATTTTTGATTCCTTCTCCATTTCTGAGAGCTGGGAAAGGTAAATATTACTATATTATTTCTTCCCTCTCTTCTTCTTCCTCCCTGACTTCATACTCGCTCTAACCCAACAAAAAGGGCAGAGTTCCATTTGGGGGGTGGGTCTAGGGCGAACGAAAGAGATGTGTAGCAGAGGGCAGGTGAGGCATTGTGTCGTCGAACAGAAAGAAATTTGCTCTTCCATTTCTTAGTAAGAGTGCTCCTATGTTAGCAGGACATTTCATGCAAGAACTAGGTTTGAGTTAGTGCACTAACTAGGTTGTTTTTTCTCGCCTAATGGCTCTATCTCTGAGGTTACCTAGACAAGTGGGAGGCGGAGCACTTTCCCTATCATACGATTCTGCCAGACTATTCTATTTCATTCATTCTCCATTACATCTACTCCGGGAACCCATAATCTGACGATTCTTTCACATATGATCTTTTTCGTGAATTCGACATCATTGATCGTAGACCATCCTTTCTTCTTTCCATTCAAAAAATGAATAGTTGGCTGATAGGTGCCCATCCCAGGCCGGGACATCATTCCTTTCTCCTCCTCTAGCTGTTGGTGAGAGGCAATCGATCGATCCATGGAACCACATTTGTTGATACGTATATGGATAGATAGATAGATAGTGATTCTTCCTCTCGATGACGAGAGACGGAAAGAGAATCCTCTTTCATCGGAATATGCAATTCGGAGGCAAGAGACGAAGAGAGAATAAGTTCATTTCGGGTCACAAAAAGGATCAGATCGAAGGACATAGGTTAGGCACTTCCTAAAGTCATTTCAATAATAGGTTGCTTCTTTCATCTTAGCTAATTCAACTATTTCATTGATCCAAGGATGAATTTGCCGAAGTCGTTAAGCTTGCTAGAAAGCCAAAAGCCTTTTAGTTAACAACTACGATATTTTAGATAGGCATCTTAGAAGAAAGGATTATTCCTGATCCGGAATTCGCAACATAACATAAGTAGAAGCATGCTATGCTATCATAGAATAGTTGTACCGAGTGAAAACTTCTTTTCTTAGGATGAACAGTATAAAGATCTTCTTCGTCGATAACAAACCTTTCCTTTCTTCATAAAGGAAGAGCATCATAAATCTTTGATGCGAGGAAATTCATTCTATAAAGACAGACTAATTCTCTCTCTCTTCTGCCTATCGCTTTATCTAAGCTCCAGTTAACCCAATGCAAGAGAGAGGTGCGAAGCAGACTGACTCTTCTCTTTCCAAAAGTGGAATGCTTCTTTTATGCCATTATCTTCCTGCCAAACCAACTAGTTCGATCCAACCCAGCGGACTTAGAGCAAGAAATGCGTACTTTCAGAATAAGCCTATCATCTTTCAATAGTTCCAACCTATTCTTTCTACCTCCATTGAGAGTTCTAAGGATTGACCAATTGAATAGCACTATTTCGAATGAAAACTACCCTTTAGGGGGAAGGTGAAGTGTAAGAGAAGAACTAAACCTTTGTTGACTGCTATCTGCACTTTTCTTGCTTCGAGTTTACCCTTGAACCGTAAGGTGCCTCTTCCTGAATTTAGAGCCAATTTGATCTAGAAAGCCAAAGGGGCCGTATTCTATCATGAGATAGCGGTGTGCACTTTCTGTTATCACCCTCTTTCATTTCCATTTTTGAAGCAAATAGAAAAAATCTTTTATAACCATTAGAGGGTAGAATAGAAAAGTTAATAGCATATTAAGATTCTTCCTATTCTTAAGAAGATAAGGAGGAAATCCTTTCCCCAGAGCTTAACCTATATTGGTCTTAAATGGGCCCCCGCTTACTGGATGGCGTATGTAAAGTTTAGAACAGCATGGCATCACTTCTAGTAGGAAAGTCAAATTTCTCACGAGTTCTAAAAAGAAGCGAGTTCAATCGTGCAACTTGGCTAATTCCCCGTCTTTTTAGTTTAAACCTTTCTTTCACTCATAGAAGTCTATTTTGAAACATCTATTTTGAGAATTCCTGGAAAAAGGTAGCAATCCTGGGTAGAGAAAAGCGATAGGAGGGAACCCATTCCAGCTCGACTGAAAGGAGATATCCACTTTCCTCGTGAATTGCCTTCTTCGAGGCATGATCAGGGGGCATAGGGCTTTTTTCTTCTTTTATTTGTGTTGATCTGAGCACCGCCCTAGCGAACTATTGGGTTGAGGGACCCAGCCCAGACAACTTTGGAGTAGAGTCACTTCCAATAGCTTCAGTAAAGCTCTAAAAATACGAGAAATCTCAATAGGTGGAAATTTCAGTGGTTGGTTCTTGAACCGATTCCATTTCTGGTTCCCCAAGACAACAATGAATGGACTCTTTCTGGGGAGGTTGAGGGAAGGATAAAGCAGCTAAGGCAGGATATCATTGTTGTAAGCCTCCTTCACTGCATTAGATTAGCGCCCTATTGATCGTGTCTTCGGAGGGTTGGAGAAGCGTTAAAGACTCCTTTAGGAAAGAACTCCTTGCCTTCTTTACGCCTTACATGCGGCAACAATCGCATAAATCAAAGTAGAGGTCACAAGATGACCTAAAGTCCAGAAAAAAACCACTCTCTCCCGGGAGTGCTTTCGAGAACACATGCACCGCATATTGCATCAACATCTTCTACAGATAGTTTACCAACAAAGGAGATTCCACCAAGAACTTCTATAGCTAAAAGAGCTAATTCAAGTCTACTTATTGCATTAGTCACGTCTATTTTGAAGTCTTATTTAACTCGTTCGATGTGAAGCCCTTCCACACCTGTATGAAGCATCTCCTCTCGAGATTGGTTCTTCCAAAGTTTCCGAATTCGCTTTAGAGATTGAGCAAGTGTCATCAGTCTAGGACGCGGCGTTCGGGTGATGTCTACCAGAATAACAACCCGTAGCCTAGTTGAGGTCAAACCCTCTTTGACAAGATTACAGACTCGAACACTCACGACTCGCCTTTCTGCTCTCTCTATTGACATCTCAGAGTGTCGACTCCTTGCAAGCAACCTCGACAGAAAAGACAACGGCGGACGTGCTCCGACAACCTCGCCCGAGCCTCCCTCCCTTCATTCAATGCTTGACAGCTTTCTTCATGCGGCGTGACACGTCTATCTTTGACACTCATCAATCAGCTAAAAGACGACGGTTGCGAAGCAAGGGGTGAGGTAGCGCTTGCCATGGGAAGAGAGCTCTCACCTTGACGGGAGGATTGGCAGGACGAAGATCCGGAACGGGTGCAGCTATCGAGTGCGTTTCGCCACTCCTTGTCACGGCTCAAAGGGGTTTTGAAGGTTGCTTGCAATGGTTTAGAACCTGAAGCCGCTGTGCGTGGGTCACTCTATCTTACGAGACCTTAACTGGTCTTCCCGCGCCTATGCCACTCGGAGTGTTGAGTGTTGTTATGTTAGCTGGTGTAACTGATTAAACCGGGCATAATGCATTCGCACTGGGAATAGGAACTTAGATTTAGGACTGAAGCAAGAAAGCCCCTGTCTTTTATGACATTTATAAAGAAAGTGATTTGGAATAACAACAGCCAAAACGACTTCCTTTCTTTAGAGTGATCCCCGTCAAGCGAAACCCCATTTCTGAGGTTGGATCCTGCTTGCCAGCTTCAGAATATCGACTCCTGTGGTCAGCTTCTGATTCCGCTTTTCTAAAAAGAAGTGACCAAGGCTACGCCCGGCAGGTCAAACATCTTGCTTTTCACCCTGAAAGATTCCTTCGAGAGGGCTATAGTTTCCTCGTTAGATCCCGGTATTGATTTAATAGGCAGACATTTCTATCTAACACTTTCCGGTATAAATCTTATGGTAGACTCCAGGCGGATATAGCACCATTCATCTTCATTATTTAGCAAGGTTGGACCGCAAATTCGATAAATGAAACTCTACTGACCCCAATCTGAGATCAATCTCGGTCCTTCTGACCCGGCCCTCCAGTCCAAAAGGGTTCAAATTCCCGCCTATGTCAGCTCGACCTGCTTGTTGGCTCTGATTAGGATCATCAGAACATCCTGAAAGATTCTCTTGAAAAGCTTGACTTGCAAGCGGAGAATGACGAGTCTCACCCACTTTTTGGGCCGGCTTCGTGATTTTATGCTTGGAAAATGCTCTTGTATCGCTGGGCCCCCTTTCTTTTATCAAAATCTAGCGTAACCAGAGAACAATCGAAAAGATTCTGGCAATATATGAGAACGATTCATCACCATCTTCGCGTATTAAAACAAGAATGTCCCAATCAAGTCATCGAGTGACATAAAACAGCATATCCGGAATTGGGATCTCTCTCGCAATGGATGGTTGCTGTTCTCTTGAAGCTAGCCTTTATTCTTTTTGGAAGTCATGACAGACGGACCCGTTTTGAGTTCGCTTCCTGTTTGGCTTGACTTTTCCTTCCCTTCTTCCGATGGTTGCTCCTATAACTCGGGCTTGAAGCTTCTATTAGCGCTGAGGTGAGATATGAGATAGTATAGAAGGGGAGTGTTGAGTCCCATCCAGCGGTAATCCTTCGTCATTTCCAATTTCTTAGCCGATAGGCGAACCATTGAGTCTTGGTTCAGCTTCTTTTTAACTTCACTTAACGAGTCAATGATTGCTGTTGAGCCCATTTATTCGGGTCACCTCTTAGAAACGAAATCTGTCTGGCTCTCCTACCGGGTTCCAATACGTTCACTGAGATATCGCGTGGTTAAACTTCCCGAAAGCGTATGTTGACGGCTTCAGCCAATTCGATTCATTCTATTCCCAAAGGCGAATCCTAACCGAAGCAAATTTGCCCCGGTTCTCTCTTTAGTGTTCGCGTATCAAGCGCGCATTGACCAGTTTAGTTTCTGAGATTGGTATGCTCTATATTAGTAAAAGAAACCCTCGGGTCTTGTTTTGTCTTTACTGACGCCAAGCTACCTCGCCTTTTGTTGGTGAAGTGAATGAAATCGTTAGATTCCCGTTTGGGATCACTGCACTTCGAGCTAATGACATAGTAGTTAGAAACTAGTGGCAATAAAGAGTGACAGTTCCGGCGGCAAGTACTGTTTGAGTACTTATAGTGAAGTGGTAGAAGCGGTCATGTCTGCTACTTCTCGATTCTGTGGCAATCATCTTGGTCTTTTTCTGAGCCCTATAGATCAGAAGCCTTGGCTGCTACTGTTCTGTGTCTCATTCGTACCAAAACAGACGACGAAGCTACATCAATCAAGAATGACCGCAGCCTCTAAGTCAGCTTGCCTTTTGCCTCGTGGCTTGGATCGAAGGATAAGGTGCGGAGCGAAGGTAGTTCCCTAACTAGCTTGAGGGGAAAGATCATAGATAGATTATCTGGACTAGATCCTAGGAAGCAAGCCTTGGTTAGAGGTTTGCAAGTAGTCAAATCTGTAGTGTACAGAACAGAGTACATGGATCGAACTCTCCGGATTCAGTCTTGCTTCACTGGAGTGGAGCTCCACTATTCAACAAAGAGAAAGGAAGATGCGCTAATTCGGTTAGAGGACAGACAGATTCGATTCACAGCCTATACCGCTTTTGACCAAAAGAGAGATTAGATTGACTTCCTAGATCATGGAACCAGCTAGGACCGGAACGACTATCGACCAAGCTTAAGTTAGCTCCTTAAGTTCGTGCCTCTCCCCGAGATTCACTCACTTTCAGACAGACTCAGATTTCGATTCGCTGTCTAGGAAGGGAAAGGAAAGACAGAAAACCTGCGCTTACGCGCTTGCCATTCGTGTCGTGCTTACATTCCAGAGTTGCGGCGCTACTTCCCCTTCTCGTTCTTGACTTTCAGCTTCATTCGAGTGAAGAAGAAGACTCCAAATCCCCTCTGGTGGTCATTTTTCTTGGATTGGGTGTTGAATCTCTATCCTTTGTGTAACCGGGTTTGTTCATACTTTGCTGTCTTGTTGACTATGAGTCTGTCTGTGCGCAATGAATTGATTTGTCTTCAGTGTACCCCGGTTTCGTCAGTCTCACTCGCTCGCTTGCTGGAAAGACTAGGAGTAGATTGATAGAGCACAGGGCATCTGCTCGTTAGCAATCCAGTTCAAAGCCAGTAGCACGATAGGACGACTTCTCAGCCCATTCAATCCTTTCAGGCAAGACAGACGCGAATGAAATCGCTGCTCCCATTTCGACAAGATCAGGAATTTTTTTATCTATCTTGGAGCCAAGCTTGTGTAGCCGGTCTTTTTCTAGCCTATACTAGAGATGTATTACTACATTCAATCCTTTCAGATAGAACTTGGTTGGGAACTGAAGATTTGATGGGAAAGATACGAAGTCTCGTATTATTCATTTCACAGGACCTTGGTTGAAGGTTACGAAGTAAAGGGTCCTTGGTTTATGAGCCTTTGATGGACCTTGGACCTACGTATGGAGCGAAGAAGCTCGATCTTGCTTTCCGCATGCCAGCCCGGTCGACGAGAGCCGTCATATAACCGATTGTCCTGTCGGGTCTAATCAGCTGACCTTACCCCGCAAGGCCTGATATCGTACCCCTTTTGAACGGTTTCATTCTATTGTTGCTTGTGATTCGAAGAGTAGATCTGTGCTCAGCTGGATTCGTTGGACCATTTGGGAAGTTGGTCAGTCTGGTTCAAATCACGGATTTCTTGCAGAAAAAATCCTCGACAAGACTTCAAATGTGCGGATTTGCTGATCTATGAGTGACACCACTAAGGTACTCAGGTGGTCGGCAACTCGACTGTTTAACAGGATAGTACGAATCCGCTCTTTGACTTAGTTAAGGAAGAATTGGTTCTCTTTGCGTTTCACTGGGCACTAGAAACGTCAGGTCAATCTGAGAGTCTCGCTCTGAGTCTAGCTATCGCATAGGGGCTCGCTAGCAGAGCTATGCTGCTCTGAGTCTCGCATAGCTAACGCTACCATGACGCTACGCTGCGCCTGCACTGACGTGACTTGCAAACAACGCTGACGCTATATAGCCATATAGGCAAGGCTCGGGACCACCTCCCTTCGCTTCAGAGTCTTAGGCGCAGCTCTTCTAGTCAGAGAAGAGTCCAGTTGCGAACCTGTGCACTCCTATCCTATTGTTGCTTCTATCACGATAGGGAATCGTGTGATTCTTTCTATCCCCGTACTTTCTCGCTCTTATGGAGTTGTATTCCCTAGGGTATGCAGTTATCTTCCCTGGCCTGACAGTAGGCAAGGGAAAATCACTTGAGCTTTTTCGCCTTTGCTCCTTCTTTCCGGAGCGCACTAACGGAAAACCTGAGATAATTCTTAGCTGCTGTGGAAGTTAGCGTCTTAAAGAAAGTAAGTGCTTGCTGCTCCTGCTCTTATAGTTAGATAACGCACTAAAAGCATACCCTATCCCAGGGGCATGAGTACACTGCTTTCGCACTCGAACTCTCCTACTGTGTGCTGTGTGTGCTTTCAAGCAATAAGACTGCTTGCTAAACGAACCACTGCTGACGAAGGGCCCCATACCCGCACTAAGGGGTAACCTGAGATAAGGTATGGAAGCAGTCTGATTATTTCCACTTGAGTCGACTTAAGTCTTTCTCTCCTCGTACAGTCTTGGCTCTAGTAAAGAGAAAGAATCTCTCCCTACCCTACTGCGGGAAAAAGCACTTTCTATCCCACCGTGCTACAAAACAAACAAACTTATCTAAGCACTAAAAGCAAAGCAACAATAAGGAATGGAATGGGAGAAGCTATAGTGCAGATCACTTTTCACTTTCTCGTCAGTCCAGACCTTGTCCTTGGTTCTATCAGCTATGGAGTCTTCCTCTGGTTCTTCCCGTCTCTAGTACAGATCAAATCACAGGATCTCTGTATGTATGCGCTGAGGAGCTATATCTCCCGGACGAAAGACTTCTAAACCCTGATTTCCGGAATGGCAGCAATCGACTTATTTCTGTCTTACAGCTTTCTTGTAGTACTGCTCTCTTTTCAAGCGAATCCCTATTTCAACTGCATTCCCTATTGCAAAGAAATCAACCTCGGTTCTTTCTGTTGATAGGTTAGTTTGATGGAAGGTGTGAGCCTCTTCAGTTGCAGTGAAAGTTCCCGACTCTCTAGTGCTATCCCCCCCTTTCAGCCTGACATTACAAAGGTAGACTTCATCCACCGGACGCCCTGGCTTTCTTTTTTGTTTTCCAATCTTCTGTCCTTCATTCTTGCAGATGCAAATCATAGATGACCTAGTGGCATTTATGCCAGACCAGAGCATTCTTCTCAAGAAAAGAAAGCGGAGAGGGTGACTAAATTTCACTCTTTATCATCCCTTACTACTCCCCAATTCCCATCAAGTGTTGTCTTATTTCCCAAGCCACTGCTCAATCCTCCTTTTCTGATTGATTGAAAGTAGCAAGGAAAGACAAGCAAAAACTTTGTTGGCTCAAGAAGCAACTGAGGAGAGAGAAAGAGTAGTAAAGGAAATACAAGTAGCAGTCTCAGGTCAAAGGAATCAAGGAAGAAATTCTTCTGATATTGCGGTTACTCTTTCAGAATCTCATCCTGCGACCCCGTCCTCCCCTTTTGCTCATAAGTAAGCTCTTCTCCACGGCGTATTTTGACTCTTACCTTCGTTTCTTTCATTCGCTTTCTTGTTTTTGGCTCAAGCAGTAGGTCCTTCGACCCTCAAAGCAATACGGTATGCTCCTTCTATGCTGTCCAGAAAAGACAAATGCAATTCATTCAGCTCGAATATTGCCTTTTGTCCTCCTCCTTCACTCTACATCGTAGAGACAATAGGTTAAACTCCTTCATGTACTTTCTCATAGAAATTTAGGAAAAACCCTGTTTCAGATTCTTAAACTTATTTATGAATTCCGCTTCGACATCACCTGGTAGAAATTAATCCTTAAACTTCAGAACTTCTTGTTCTTCGTAGCGCTTCTCCTCCAGCTCCCTCTTCTGTCGTACATGTGCGCACCATAAACCTGCCTTTTTGTTTTCTTCAACTTCGTGGTAATGAAACGTACCCGCTCCGGGTCCGAAATCTCTTTTAGTTCGAAATACTGGTCCATCGCGATTAACCAGTCTAAGACCACGTCACGGAGGGGTCTCGGCTTCCATAAAAAAAAGTTAGTAACTTCTACGCTAGTCTTCACAATTACTCCACTTCCCTTCCTTGCTTCGAGGAGGTTATATAATAGTAACAGAAGGAGACAGGTATAGAATAGAAGTCCGCCCCAGTCACTAAACCTAGCTCACCAAGCCTTAGGAGTGCTCCGCCGTGGGCTTGTAGCGGCTGAATCTTGTTTCCGATAGAGCACCATTGATTGGTCTATTGGCAAAGGAAACCCGGGAATTAAAGATTTTGTTCTGTCCTCCGGACATTTATTATGCTGTCACTACTGCTTGTCAATTTGAATTGCATCAAAGCTCTCGTTCGAACTTCATATACGAGAATTCTAAACAAGAACTCGAGACTTGAAATGAATCCAAGTGGAGGTTCTTTCTCAGGGCGTAAGGAATAGCACGCAAAAGACAGCCTGGAAAGACAAAGACAGGATTTCAACATAAAAAGGGGTGGATGAGCGGTAATGGCTGGGGAAGGGGGCAAGTACATCCTTTTGTTCTCAGTTCGTGGGAATTGCTTCCATCACTAACCAGTTCAGCTCGGCTAGTGGGCTTTTGTGTTCGAACCTCGAATCCGGACCTGTTCGACAAGACCAGATCCATCAACAAACCTAGGTCCAATATTTGCGTCTACGAGCTAGCCATCAACAGACGGACATCCTTTTACCGCAGTCTTCCCCTATTGGGCATAGACTTTTCTCCGTTAGGCTCCTGTAAGGGCGGGTATGAGAAGGGTCCCCCTCTCCCTTGTCAAAGCTTAGTTATCCGTGAATGAGAACTCGTTTTGCTTGTTGGCTGGCTTATGATGGTTTCCTGTCCCAATTCAACATATTCCTTTTTTTGCTCCTGCTTGGTAGCAGGCTTGTGTGCGAGCTTGGTCCGGTTTCGATTCCTAAAGCCCACGGAGAAGGGTGTGGAGCCTCGCTTTCCATGCTGCTCCCCCTGCCAGTGTGTTGGCGTCGATGAAGGTTTAAAGCCTCTTTCCTTCAACACCGAAAAGCTAGTAATTTTATGTGTCTTCTTGAGCGAGTGAAGTGCTTCACGGATGTGGAGCACGAACGCATAAAACTTTTTTCTTTTCCTTTCCCTCCCTCGCTTACAGTTACTTCCAATTCCAACCAATTTCTAGTTAATGCACCCATAAGAACCCGACAATCCCCCGTATGGAGCCACCGTCGTTTCGTCTGGCATGTACTCTCGGGACCTCCGAGTACGACAAAGTGAAAGGAGACAAGACTCACCTCCCCCTACTTTGTCAATCACAGCCGTCTCGTCTATTCTATTCTCGAAAGCGTGTAGACAGAAGGCCCTTTTTTCGGACTGTCTTGTTTTCAGGCCTCCACGGCCGTCCGGGGTTCTCCATTCTCAGAAAGCTTCAACTTTCCCACGTGTGCGCAAGCTTGCGAATAGTTTCTGCGATCACTCTACGTAATTTATTAAACCGGTTTATGCTTGTAGCTACCCCCGGGGGGAATACGTGTAATAGCCCCGCGGGGAACCCCCGCCCGGAGGCGGGAATCTCTTTTAATTTGTCTCTGCGATTGGTCTTTCCTGCAGCTGGACCGCACCTTCGCTTCGCACCTCTGCTTTGTATGCAAAATATTGAATAAGGGTTTAATAAGGAGATCTCTTAATTACTTGATCAAGGAACAGTGCTTTCGAACATTACTTACGAGAATCTCAATCCTTCTGCCTCACCTTCTGAAAGGGTAGTAAGAAGGGGGGTTCGGGTGCGCTTCTTCTTCCTGCCGGTTCAGGAGCTTAGGCCCAAGCGGTAGTAGTTTCCTAGTTGGAGTTGGCACACGTAGGCCCGACACCAGAGGTTGGTTGGCGCATTCGGTAAAGCATTCCGCTAGCTGGCGCATAGCAAGCAAGAAAGCTCAAAGCAAAGCCAGCAGTAAGGTCCGGAGCAGGAGCATTAGGGTAGGCGATGGCCGCTGCATGGTGGAATTTAGCAAGTTGCCGGAAACCGGCACCACCTACCCGAGCAAGAGTTGTGCTCACCGGGTAAATCCGGAGAAGGGGAATTGAACTCTATGAGATCGAATCTCCTGTTGTTCCTCAGTAGCTCAGTGGTAGAGCGGTCGGCTGTTAACCGATTGGTCGTAGGTTCGAATCCTACTTGGGGAGATTTGATTGATTCCTAATTCTTTAATTCAGAATAAAGGGGCTCGCTTTGCCCGTTAAGAGTAGGTAACCCGTTCCCTGTCTTTGTTTCTATTGCATTCTATCTCATCGTATCACATTCTGTTCTGCGAGATTCGAAAATCACCATCAATACCTCGGTCTAGGTCCGAGATAATCCTTTGTTCCATAGCCCTGGGGCTATTTACAACTAGCCAATTAAGAAGTCTCAGATGTACTAGCACCGCATCTTTGATGCAGTCATCGATTCTCCCGAGAGGTCATAATTGCCGCGAGTAAAGATATTAATGACGAGGAAGGCTTTTTTGTTATGATACTAATACTTTCTCTGCTTTCAAATGCCATTTTTTGGTTTAGAACCCAGCAGTATAATTGAAATAGGATCGATTGGCCTGAACCCTACTTCTCTTTCACTGCTTGGGTTATCCTACAGCTGCTAACCTGTCCCCTTCGACTGAACGACGAATTCTTTCACCGCACTCTACTTCCTTAGAGGGATGAGAAGGCCAGTCCTCTGTCCTTTGGTCCCTTCTTTTTTATAAAGGGAGGCTATTCTTGAAAAGAATAGGTATGTTCAACTAGTTATTTGAACTATTCAATAAGAATAGGGATTTTCAATGCTAGAAATGCCCCCTATCTTAACTGGATCACGACTCATAGAATCTATTCCTACTTGGAGGTTGAGCTAGACCACCTTTGGTCGAGAAGTCAACTAACTTATAGTGCTTTCCACACCCCGCCCCGTAGAGGGAAATTTACCGGTGAATGCGGTGCGGGCCACTGCTCTCCCTTTCACTCGAAACAAGAGTTCCGTGCCAAGCATAAAGATTGAATCAATAGGACCATATTATAATCCTCGAAATGCCATAACTCTCTTTCTGAATGTCTCGACTTTCTTTCTCAAACCACCGGACAGGGGTGCGGAAATAGCAACAATTCATGGTAGAGCGGAAATTGCTTCTGATTTGATTTCGCCTGAAACGAATCCCTCGCTTTGATAAGAAATATCTGAGTAAACAACCTTTGAGCTGAGGTAATATTCAATTTTGAGGGTTAGCTTTGCGTTCCTTGAGTATGTTTCTGCCCTAAACTAAGAAAGAGTATAGTGCTCGTTTTGATAAGAGTATTACATACTATCTGCTGGAATGTTTTCAACGTCCCCCTTATGCAACTACGGGAATTTCTTCTGGTTCGCTACTATCTTTTCCTACAGCTCACGGCTGACCTTGAACTGGCCAAAAAGCTTTCTATTTGAACGGAATTCCACAATTGCATAAGCTTCGGTCTCGATCGATTATACTTTTGGTTAATTGGGTAGGTGTCGATAGCAGCAGAACCTTTGCTTTGGTCCATACCACGAAACAAGCAAAGATCTAAGGCTTTCTTTGCTCTGCCTCTGGGCCCGAGAGCGAGGTCCAATGATCCTCTTTTCAATCTCTTACTTACTCTCTCGTGCGATTAACTCTCAAGCCATAGCGAACAAGTAAAGAAGGAATGACCGAACGAAGTCGCTAAAGGCAGGCATCCATCCTTCCATTTGATCAAAGGCATCCGAGCCGAAGTAATTCAATTCACTCGAAAGGAGAAGAGCGTCAAGCAGCCCCAACTCTAGCTCCAGAGGGCTCCGTAGAGCAGGAGAATGCTCAGGTCCGTCTACGTGTGATTCCTCGGTTCCTAAAACGTGAGGTGAGCTGCTGATTCTACTCTTGGAGTGACTCAACATAATGCTCCCAGAAATTGGAACCGGAAATAAGATAAAAGAATCAAAAAAAAGACCATAGTAGATCTATGATTAGCCCTCGGTCGGGATGGTCCTGTCGAAGAACTTGATTCATGCAGAGAAAGAAACTTAGGATAGGAGACTGATGGAAGCAGCAGGGCTGGGTCTGCGAGTGAAACCCCAAAACCTCAAATCCCCTAATGCCTATCAAATAAGAGTCCTACCGAGGATCCGGTGTCTAAGGTGTCTAGGATTTCTCCCAAAAGTAAGTAGGAGTGCTCTTCCTTTCAAGCCTTCTGCCTTACAGTCTATAGACCTTACCTCACTAATCTTTTATTTTCTCTCGGGATTTAGTTTGAGTTGCTGTCTCAGTAGTTGCATTCCCTCTAGTCCCCTTGAAAGAGGGAAGGGGCCTAAGCCTGTTTAGTTCCATCTCCTTGAGTTTCAATTGGAATGCTAGGGGTTGGAGTCCTAGGGTAAGTCCCAAAGTCCTAAGTTCTTCCTTTCAATCCAAGTCGAGGTAATAGTTTCTATGGTAGGGCTAACGAGATTTCTTTTGCTTAAGGCTAGGCGTATAGATAGGTTTCTGGATCTCGAGATTAGTTTCATTTCTCTGGCTAGGAATAATCAAAAAAACTAGGAATAGCTGATTCTAGATCAATATCAAAAAAAAGCAGGTTCTAGGGCAAGTGAATTTGAAAGCAGTCTCTTTTAAAGAGAGTTAGAAAAGCCAATCCAGTTGTTTCCTTGCAGCCAGTGGATGAGAGTGCCCTTACATATAGTTCCAGGCCAGTTCCTGTTTAAGTTGGAGTTTCCTATGCTTAAAGAGTTTCCATAACCAGGCCTAAGCGTGAACCTATCCAATTTCAGTGCCATATGAGTCAAGAGCTAGAGCAATAAAGTAGGGATTTTAGGAAAGCGGATTATGTTCTCGGGTAAGCGGTGCTCTTTCGCATAAGCCCTTTTTTAAGTAAGGTGATTGTGCACTTTATCAGCTGCTTTCCCTCCTGGCAAGTGACTTATGAAAAGAAGTGAAGTAGGCTCCCCCCGATATAAGCGAGCTAAGGGGCTTGAAGTTATTTTAATACCAGAGAGACACTTCAGAGAGTGTGATACTAATGGTTAGGGGGATTGTAGTAACCCAACTGCAAGCACATGAACTCGCTATACCAATAGTTCTCTGCCCGCAACCCCAGCTCCTACTTCGAATGATAGAACGATTCGAAAGGGGCATACGTACGGCTTTGACTAAACGACTAACTAAGGCTAACGGAATAACAGAATCGGAAGCAGACGTAATCGAAAGAAAGCTTGGGCCGAATGGAAGGGGCTTGCAACGATGGAAGGCTTACGGGATAGGGGCATACTCATATAAAAAATTTCCTAACAAAATCAATTGGGGTGATAGACCCGCGAAGCAAAAGCTTTTTTCCTAGCATTGAACCTTACTTCAAAGACTGGAAAGCTTACAACACAGGTAATAGAGCGAAGCCTTAGGCTGATAAACTGATTGAAGGCAGACCAAGAGCATTACCTACGAGGATTTATTAGGATGGCTCAAAGACTTATTCGGTCTTTTCCTCAAAGGCGGATACGATTGAATTAGCTTTGGACTACGAGAGAGCTAGACAGCGGGGATGAAGGGTTTGCGAGGAAGAATCAATGGCCAATGGTTCTACAACTGCAACAGCACTTACTGAAAAGACTATTCTACGACCAGCCGCCTACTTAATTACACTTCCGGCATGGCATTAAGCAAGTTCCTTCTTCTGCGAATATGAGATAGACCGACAGCCGGTACGGGACTAAGGGACTGTGGGAATAGCGATAGACCGGATTCAAAGATATAGGCCAATCAAAACAAAAGGAAGATGGTGAAAGACCACCACAAAGAGACCCTCGCTCACGCCTTAGTCTTATTCGAAAACAAAAGCGGATGGACCTTCCTCAAGAAAAAAGCCAATCTGATTTCGGGGGGCATGTAGGCGGAGAAAGGCTGGGAAACTATAAGGTCTCGTAGGAAAAAGACATAATGTAGGTAGGCTGCCGCGCGGAGTAAGAGTAACTAGCCGATTCTCCAAGGTCAAGTAAACTAGGGTGGTAGTGCAGACAAGGTTAATTCACTCTGGGATTGATAGTCCCGTCTGCTCTGACGTAGAAATCATATAATACGATGATAGCACCTGATTAGCAAGAAATTCCCAGCTCTCCTCTTAGCAATGATCTGTCTAGGGCTACTTTCTAAACTGCAGATTCTTTAATAAGACCCTATTCATGGTCATTCTCCGACTTAGAATCGAATTCATACCCGGCAATCTACGATCTACCCAGCGCCTTAGTCTATGTTGAATAGGCATACCCGACTGCCAGCTAATTATCAAATAAAGCTATCCGTGCTTAAATTCCTAGCTTGAAAGCATTCTTTGAAGCTAAAATTCCGCTAAATCAAGCCTGCATAGAATACTTGACTTTTCCATGTGCAAGACCACAAAAAGTATTACCCCCTAAAGGTCATCTCTTCGAAGGCCTTTCGGAGATTGACCTTTCATTCTTTTCTTCCCAGTCTAATCGATCGCTCATATGTCTATTTCGTTCTGGCTAGCGAAGTCGAGATATTCTACGTTTATTGATAAATAGTAAAGTTATGAACTCAAGCTAGCGAAAAACAAGACTGAGGTCGATAGGGGCATTACTGGTAATTGATAAGGTGCTTTCTGAAGTCTTAACCATTGGCTAGCGCTCATCTCCAGCTCTGTTTCCAACCTTTCATTTCATATATCATTCCCGTATGCAATACCTCTTATTTAATCTTGCTATACGTCCAAGCCTTCTCCCATCGGTAGTTGGAAGCAGAACTGAAACTGGATATAACTGAAGGAAAGGCTATATAGGTACGATAGGAGGGTACGGTTAAGCAGGTAAGCGAAGGCTCTCTCTCTCGCTCTGTGGTCTTGTGTAAAGCCTTTCCGCCTATCTATTCTTTTTTTTTTTCTCTTTATTCAAAGTAAGCAGATAGAAAGCAGGAAAAGTAATGTCTTAGCATGCCCTTACTCTAATTCGAAATACGTCTCTTTCTTTCTATTCAAATTCCTCTCCCTTTATTCCTCGATACGCTTGTAATATATTGGTGTAATACCCACTCGTAAATGATTGGTGTAAGAATTTCTCACAAATTAGGTGTGATCAGTCTCATCCGTGTAAGAATTTGGAATTCGTCTTCCAACTTGTCCCAGAATGGGCGTTCTTGCAAACAACAAGAAGAAAACTAAAGGATAAATTTGTCCAATAGTAACAAAGGGTGCCTCCACAGGTTGACATCCGATCCAACCTAGTAGTAAGCAATCCGCCAAAAGCAACCAAAATATTCCTTGGTGAATCGGGCGAAAACTTGAACTACGTACATACATACTTTTAAAAAAGGGTAAAGCCAACAGACATATAAAAACTGGTGCTATTGCGGCTACACCTCCCGATTTGTCAGGTATACTACGAAGAATGGCATGGATCGGTAGGAAATACCATTCTGGCACAATATGAGGCGGGGTGGACATCGGATTAGCAGGTATATAATTGTCGGGATGCCCCAAAACATTAGGAGCATAAAAAATCCAAATGGAAAAAAAGATAGCAAAAGCTACCCAACCTACTAGATCCTTTACATAAAAATAAGGGTAAGAAGCAATTTTATCCATCTCTGAATGTACACCCAATGGATTATTGGATCCATATTGATGCAATGCGGCCAGATGAAGAAGACTGGCGCCTACTAAAATAAAGGGGAGTAAATGATGAAGACTAAAAAAACGATTTAAGGTGGCATTGTCCACGGAGAACCCACCCCAAAGCCAAGTCACTATGGTATCTCCTACTACAGGTATGGCGCTAGCTAAGCTTGTGATTACTGTAGCTCCCCAAAAGCTCATCTGACCCCAAGGTAGTACATATCCTATAAAAGCTGTCACAATCATTAATAGGAAGATTACAACTCCGAGACACCGAACAAATTCCCTAGGACTGCTATAACTGGCATGATATAGACCACGAAAAATATGCAGGTGAACCACAATGAAAAACATACTTGCCCCATTAGCATGCATATAACGGAGCAACCAGCCCCCTTCAACATCTCTCATAATGTGTTCTACGCTGTTGAAAGCTAGATCCACATGAGGTGTGTAATGCATAGCTAAAAAAACGCCAGTCACTATCTGAATGACTAAACAAATACCCGCTAACGAACCGAACCCCCACCAATAACTAAGATTGCTCGGGGTTGGATAATCTATCAAATGCTGATTAAGTGTGGAGGATATAGGTTGTTTAAGAAGAGAGAGCCGTTGGTTCCTTATAGTCATTTCTTTTTTTCTCTTTTCTATCGTGACAACTCTTGTTCCCCCACCTTTTAGCGTTCTGGGGCCCTACTATGTATTAAAATGTGAGTACCCTTTCTTCCACCTCCGAAGGATGGAGGGGGTATACAGCGAAAAAAGCGTCGAAGGGGTCGGATCACCCTGGGTTACTGAAGAGTCGTCCGACTTCTCGGTGACCGAATAAGAGAGGTTTTTACCGCTTTCTCTTCTCTCCAGCACTCTCGGACTGATCATCTTGCTGCAACAAAGCAAGCTTAGGAATGAATCTAATGGAAATTTAGGTCTCTGTCCGCTTGGAAGATTATTCTTTCCTCCTCGGCGAAAGAGGGCAAAAAGGGTGTGTGGGAGAAAGAATTCAAAAAGGAGAGAAGATTTCGTCCACCAAGCGGGACAGAGTGCGACCCCTAAGCAATTGGGGGTTCTCGCTCATCTCTTGGGGGTCCATCTCATCTGAAAACTTTTCCTCTTCCATTAGCATAGCTAAATTTGAATAGGATGAATCAGCCTCAGGAAAAGTAAGCCCCCTTTCCTTGATTGAATTTGGCTTCGCTGCGCCCTGAATCAATCAAAAAGCTTATTGATTTGATTCATCCCATTTCATTTATTTGGGCGAGAGGGAGGCTGTGAGTCACCTGGGCTACGGATTTTTCCGTTGGTTGATTCTCGAAATTGAAAAAAAAAAATAGGGTCCAGACCCACAAATGAATAGGAAGCGAGGCGAGGGTCCTTCATTAAAGGGGGGAAAAGAGGGGTGGGCTTTGTTCTGGGGGGGCCGCCTTGCGCAGCTTTAGAAAGGAGAGAATGACTTTCTGAAATTCTCTCCAACCCTTTCTATCTATCTTTAGAAGTAGGGCGAGAGAAAGTCAATATGATATTTGCGTTGGTTTTTCCAACGAAACTAAGCACTTTTCTTCTTTCTCATTCGGAAGGCTCAGTCCCACACCCTGACTTCAATGATGGGAACAACCTCCGCACTCCGGCGCTCCACTGAACAACAGTTCTCCGCCTTACTATATTTAGAATAGTGGTCGATCCTTCGGGAGTTACATTCGTAACAACATTACATGTTATGTTCACGCGGTGATATTCTATCTTTCCAAGAGTACTACCCTGTACGTAGTCTATGTCTGGGGAGCATACTTGACAGGAGATAGACACAGGCGGTAGAGGGGTCCCCCACTTCGATTCCCGCCCCGTTAGCATCTACGATCCTAGATAAGGGATTAGTCCGTTAGGTCTTTTCGGTCCGGAGCCGGCTGGTAATGGACCTACTTACCTTGCTTGTAGACCTGCTGCGGAGCGAACCCTTGTTCTATTGGTTTGGTGGTTGCTACCAAGACGATTTCTTTATGCCCATCAAAGGACCTCGAGATGCTAATCCACGAAAAAGGATACGAGAAATTTGGAAGAACTCATATACGGAACGAGGGCGACCCGTGTAAATACATCGGTTTCTTACTCGTGCAAAGGAACTCTTTCTTGGCAACTTGGACAACTTAGAACGATGTTTGTCCCGCATATCACTAGGAAGATCGGGATCTTTACAAAGGGCTTTATAAAGCTTTCGTCTCAATTCATATTTAGCCTAGCCGCGAGCAATCTACGTTTGTGATCTCGTATATTTCGCTTCTCCGACATCTTACTGAGTTTCCCCCTCATCTTTTTGCAAAAAGCCGCTCCACGGTGGTAAAGTCTCATCTTGTGTGTTGGCTGAAGTTACAATTGTAATATTGAACCCTCAAATATGTTCGAAGATCTGGAAATGATCTTCCAGTTCGGGGGAGAATTCGCAAAATTCTGTTTTCATCGAGAATTGAATTGACCTTTCCCTTATTTCGAGTGGAGAATCTAACAGAGACATTATTCTAGATATTCTCACCAAAAAATGTGACATTCCATGCCCTCAAAGAGTGCTTTGTCGTGTTAGGTCACTTATATATCCTTTTTTGTCTTTATTTGATCCCATAATATGGAATGGATCGAAACTACTTTCCTGTTGAACCCTTTTGTTTTAATTTCTGGCCGCACGGAATCTCCATAGCCAATTTACCATTTTTGATAGAAGGTGCTGTCTTTTGTAATACTATTATTTTACACGATCCAGGAACTTCCATAACGTTGGCGTGATTCGGTTTGAGCAACGGATCCTGACGTGATACATCCTCGTATTGAAAATAGAGTGGAAACATGAGTTGATCCATAATGAGTATTAGATTGAAGTTCTCTTAAAGAAGACCACCAACTCCTATCCCGAAGATACAAAGCGCCCGGTCCTCTTCTCTTGTGTCGAAGTGTAGTGTAGTGTGGTGAGGTTTTGCCTCATAGAAAAAGTGGGAAATTGGGATAAAAAACGGCGTAAATTCTGCCTTTCAACCCGCCAAAATTGAAAGCTTTGCACTGTACCAAACTGGAGAATCTCTTTCAGGTGCAAAGCGTAAGTCCTTTCACTAAGCTCTTCTCCCATTCGGTCCCATTCGGGAGAAGATGAGCCCCCTAATCTGGTGCCTCTTCGCAAGAAGAGACTCAACCGAATAGTCCCGTCCCACAAGTGCAGCTTGAATATGTTTTTCAATCTGCATTTGCATATCAACAATGGAGTCTATCATTTCTTCCCTACAAGCTTTCCCCCATAAAATGGTTCTTAACCTACTCGCAAGCTTCGCTCGATGGTTGTCGTCATCGAGAAGCGTAGGGTAGAGCTCTGGGATCAGGGGCGGTTGATTATCCTAACCTGGGGTTGGAGCCGACGAGGAAGGTGAATTCCACAGATCCGTTTGGGAAATGGAATGAGTAGGGCTCACTTGCTGCACTTCCTCCCCAAGGTCCGGTGCAGGGGACATGTCCGAAAGTCCTCTGAAAAAAGAGGACGACGGGGGAGAGGCTGATGCGGCGGAGTCATTTTCCTCGGATAAGTTGAGGTACTTTTGCCAATTATCCGACCCCGACCCTGAATCCACCGCCCTTCCTCCAGCGGAATTATCCTCCATTTGAAAGCTGCTGCAACCGCCTACCAAAGCGACGAGCGAAAGAAGAAGGATAGGTATTTCCAAACCAAAGAGCCTAAAAAGAGAACGTAAGGCATGGAGTAAAAAAGAACCTTTGACCCTCTCTATAATATGGTAGGGATCAAAGCCAATCCAATGAGACAGGATACAGGTATTCAAAATAAGGGTAGAAAGGAGAATCATAGAATGAATAAAAGGTAAGGGTCGAAGGACTTTTTGAAATTCGATCGGTGTAAACATGATATTCATTTTTATTTGTCCTTTCTTAGCTTCCCCAAAAAAAGGGAACCTTGTAGGAAATCGCCGGTTGGATTTTGTTATCCAACCAAGAAAGGCATGGGGCTTTTGGGCATGGTAACTAAACACTTTGTTAGCGTTACATTTTTTTTTCCCAACTCAGGTCTTTTATTAACATACGATATTATTTTGCCAACTCACAGGTGTAAGCACTATAGTACAGTGTTGACTGGTGTGCTTTGGTGTAACTGGGGGGCTGGAACCAAAGAAAGATTGTACAAGGCGTCCCTTTCTCTCATCAAGCAGCTATCTCGAGCTCATTGAACACTAACCTTCTTCTTTTTCTTTTCTAATCGTCCAAATTATCTCAATTGTGCCCCACTGCCATTGCAACACTCTATGATACATGTTCTGGAATTCTCCAATTCAGTGGAGTGGGGATTACCTTGAAGCGGATTCCAATGTCATAACTTTTGTCTTCCCCGCTCGCTCTATTTTTTTTTATTCGGAACCTAGTTTCACCACTGTATCTCAGTATGGCCACCCTGCTGGAGAAGATTACTGTACCACCTTCTCCCGTATTACTACCTTGTTTTGTTGTGCCAAAAGGAACTAAAAGCGTACTTTGCTGCTAATCTGGTAGCCATCAAGCAGTATTTCCTATTTTTTGACTTCCTTCTTTCTCTTTCTGTTTTTGGGGCCAGTTTAGGAGTCTCATTTTTTTGATTCATTCATTCATAAGGGTGTGATAAGAAAAAGTACTCTTACTTGTTGCAGAAAGAAAAGTAGCATTTTACAAATAGCTTTGATTCATTAAGATGAAAACGTCACGCAGGAAGTCTATGTCACGTATATTTGTTAGTCTATTATTGTTGGGTTTTATGGGCCTCCATGTGTTTGTCTGTGTGTGGTTTCGGAGCTAGGAGCGCTTGGAATTTCCGTCGTACTCATTAATATACTAAAAACAAAAGTGGCTCTCCTTCTCTTATGAGAGATAGGCGCTCTCTCTGCGGCCAATTCTCTTTAACAAAAAAGGCATTCCCTGATTGTATACCATTTTTTCTTATCTTGACTTTATATGTGAAGTCCTTTCGTGCGCGAGGAACTGTCTGAAAGTGAAAGGCATCATTGGTAGGCGGCCAAGTGAACATTCCTGGGTGATTGAAGATACGTAGGCGCAGTGAATCGGCAATCGGGCAATTCGTTAAACGATATTTGTATAATGAATACCTCTTCTGAAGCCATACCGCGAATCTCTTGTCTTCTGGTAAAGGGTCAGAATCAGTCCACAAATGACTTCCTTCTTCAAATTAGATCCCTTCCATCGGTCGCATCTGCCCTGTCTCAATCGGTCGAGCTCTATCGGTCAACTATAGGAAACTGACCAATAGCCCTTCTTTCTTTTGGTAAAGGTTAACAGTCCTCTTCAAAAATTGGTGCATAACGGGAGGCTAGCTCAGTATATTACCTTTCCTATAGTTCTTTAAATTATGAATTTCTTATTTTAGGATAGTAGCTTCGGTCAATAGGGTAACCGCTCATTTTATTCTTGCTTTCTTTCATTCTGTTATGAGAGAGAGCTGCTATACGTCTATTCTCTTTAGACAAATGACTGTCCGCAGGAAAATACAGAGTAGGATTCATCCGTGTGGTGAATGAAAGAACATCCATTGAATGAGTTGACGCTAAACCTTCTGCTCTTTAAGATAGTAAAGGTTGTATGCATTATTGGATTAATTCGAATTAATAGTAATGAAAACTAGGGTCTATGTAGACTATTCAGAGGAAGTATGCTAATCAATGATCTACTGATGTAGCTGGTGTTACTGAAGCTTTTGCTAGATATGCCATTGGCTTAACTGGCTCTAAACCCTCCAACGGGATAAAGTAATGGAATTTCAAGTACAAGTAGTCGTCTACACTTAAAAGCTTTCTTGTCTTCACTTATCAACATTTAGTTTGGCCTAAGATTTTCTATGTCCGACACATCACTTACCTTTCGTCATCGTGGGTCCATAACCATTTTACTACCTATTTATGTGGTTGATATCTTGATCACTGGCATAATCACTCAGCCCTTGAGGATGGAGCTTCTACGGATTGAGGTTATTCCCCGCTAGAATGGTCCAGGCGGGATGGGGGAGCGGTCGAGCGTGCAAAGGCGCAAGTCGAGCAATGTATCTGAACCGAAATGTAAAAAAGTGTGGAAAAGAAAAGGTCGGCTTTTCATTTTCTTTTATACCTTGATTAGACGGAACTACATTAAAGTCTGACGGTACTCCACGGAATCTAAGTCACTGCACCTATCAAGTCTTTGGCCCCTCCCGGCCAGAGTTTGATCTTGGCGCCTTGACAAAACTACACCTAAAAGAACAGTGCTAAAGATGAACTCCACCCTGCCCTAACCTAATCGTTTGGAATTCAACCTTTTAGGAGTGTATATAAACCAGAAGTAGTTATAGATGCAGACGATAAGTTATCGTCTTATCTTCATTTTATATAAAGACCTTATAGGGGTGGGAATAAGAATTTAGATAAGCTATGACTCCAGCATAAAAAAGAGCACATTACTCCTGGAGCTGTGGATGATTGAGACAGCTAGCTCTAAGATCTTTTTTCTAGTTTCCCTTTAATAAGTTGTACTAATTGGTTTTGGTGTGAAATGATTGGGAGAAGGATAGTGCACCATCCATCAATCCAATCGTACTATATCTGTCTACCCCATCTTGTCAAGTAAGAAGGTAGCCTTCATTCAATTGAATACCATCCTAAAAGAGAATCAGTACTCGGGAATACAATGACTCTATCCTTCCGAAAAAGTCCTCATCTTCTTGAGGCTATGCCTTTCCTGAAGAAGCCATCAATCCCTTGAAAATTCTATCCATCTATTGCGACTCTTTCAATCCTAGGTCTATCCTTAATGAAAGTCCAAACAATAAGGCATCCTTGTCTTAAATCCTATGGTAGAGGTTCCTTCGAGTAAGAAAAAGGTACTCTTTCCCACGTTTGGTGACTTCCCTTCTGTGTAGACTCCCTAGCAGGCTTTCAGTGTCAGTACTATGGTGGCCGACCAGAATAAAATCCATCTTCTTGGGAAAGCTATCAAACAATCTACTTACCATCCCTCTGACGATTAGCCAAGTACAAGTCCCTCTGCCTCTAACTCCGCATATAGTTTCCCATCTCCCAGTGGAGCCGAGCCATCTACTTCTCTAAGAACTATTCACAGGGATCCAGATCAATATGCCTCGGAGTTGGAGGGAAATTACCTCAGCCATCGACCTAATTCTTTTCAATCTATCTCGTCCGAACCAAGACCATCAAAAGTGGCATAACATCCACCTGGATTCCATTCCTTTGATCTATCTACTTCGTCCGAACCAAGTAGGTAGGCTCCATGTTATTCTATTTTTCCACTGTCAAGGGTCATACCCTGCAGAACAAGGCCTTCACTTTTTGTGCTAGGAAAGGTTTGGAACCCTACCATCTATTCTATATGCATCTCAATTGCTGCGCACCTCTGCTTGTAAAGCTCCATACAATGCCCCTTGTTTTGTTCTAGACGCTAACCATCTTACGATCTTCTTCCATATAATATAATAAGATAGATGCCTTCATCCCACCCACAACATAAGCGGGTGTGAAAGCCCATCTGCGCTTTCCAATGACCGGAAAGAATGCGCTCTGCTAAAAAAAAAGGCTTGAACAACGGATAATAGAACTTTATGCAGCACTTGCACCTCGCTCTTATAGTATAACATTCTTCTTATAATCAGGGGTAGCGAGACCTTAAAGAAGCGTTAAAGAGTTGAAGGGAAAAAAGAACAAGAAGTGCAGCTATCTCCGCCTCACAGCTTTAGTTTACTACATAATATTTTCTGTTCACTTCGTCACACTCTCGATTAACAAAAGGGGGATATGGTTCAACCCCGGTCCACAGGCTCTCAATCTTTATCTACAGGGTGCATTTCACTGTCCCTTTCCCCCCCTTTCTTTTGAATGCCAGGGAAGGAAAAGCAAAGATCATATCTTGATGTGTGTATCGTACTGCTATCCAAACGAAGATTAATTACCTGCCGACCATATTCGTTCTCTGTGTTGGGCGGCTTTTCGCTATCGATAAAGGAAGTTGATATGTGAGATGGACAATGTCGGCTTCATCTAATGCTTGCTCTCATCTTGCGAAGAATGTTTTTAGTCCTTTTCCATATCTGTCTACTGAAAATGGCTTAGGAATAGGTCCCTGCCCAGTGGTTTTGGAATAGATCAATCCCTGCTTTGGTTGTTTCCTTCCATTAATATCTTGCATGTGCATGTATGATTCAATTGCATAAGCCCTAGTTTCGACTGATGCAATAATCCTTCCCTCACATCGGATTCACTTGTCCCACCCTCGCTTCCTACTTGAAGGCCTAAGGAAAAACCTATTCATGTATAGTTGATTCTCGAAAAGTAAGAGCTAAGACTGATGCCCCTATTCCCTCCTATTCACTCCTTGTCCTTTTCTCATCCTTATCGTAGGGGACTAGAGCGAGCTGGCTAAGCCGCAACTTCTGCTTTCTTTGTACTTGGCATTTGTCCTGAAAAAAGCCCTTATTGCAAAGAGCTAGATTATTAGTTGTAACCTTTAGATTCACGTCCAGTAATGCTACATCTAAGAGCTTATTCTTCATGAAAATATCTGCGTCTTCTTGCTGCGGATTCGTGAAAAGAGCTAAGATCCGCTTCTATTTCCTTATTCCGTGCCACGGTACAGGATATTTGCTGATGGATGGAGTTGTAGTGGAAGTTTATGTTGTTCCTCGTACGGTATGTCACCAGAACGAGATAAGCCACTAGGTTCAGTAGTTAGATATAGTATTCACTAATCAGTGAAGCGCTAACAAAGTTGTCCGGGAAAGCATCTGACGAAGCAAGAAGTCCTTAAACTCTCCTTGGGCCTGTTGATTGGCTTGGAGTTCCATATCTCTGAAGAGTTACTGCTAGCGCGCAACGGCTTAACTTGACGTAGCCCAAGCTCTTGCTCAGCACAAATAGTAGCAAGCAAAGGGTTAAGTTATTCTTTTCTCAAGTAGAGCTAGCTAGGAGTAGTTCCTCAATAGAAGGTGCTTTATTTCTTAACTTCTAAGCGTTGAGCTCTACTACAAAGGTACCTTTCGTTTTCTTTTTAGTTGCTTCGCTTATAGGTATGGGTAGGTGCCTTAGTGGGATTGTCGATAAGCAAGACCTTGTAAGTCCTTTTCTTATTGGTTTCAATAGTACGGGAAATCGGGGGTCGAGTCTGGGGCGAGCAAATCTTCTTTCTGGTCGAGCTTAGACCTATCTTCCTTCCTTCCATAAAGAAAGGGGTTGTGAGTCTTGCCAGTTCGAAAGTGCCTTTGACAGAAGTCTTCAAACTCGCTCACATTACGATCCCTTTCCGAAAGGAGCCATGAAAGCTTATATCGTTACAATATTTACGAAAGGAGGCTAGACCAAGGAAGAAAAAAGAGTTAGGCTTCAACTGATACCCCCATCTAGCAACATCTTTGGTGGACTATTCGGGACGTATCACCTAACTAACGTGGAGAAGGAAGGAAGAAAAGTTTTAGACCCAACGAACTGATTCATGTTCTTGACAGGCTTCTTGACTCCACTGCTACCCACCCTGAGTCGACTATTGATCTGTCGCCCGAGCCTGTTTTCCTTTTGTAGAGCAGGGTACTCTTCGAATGTGGGTAGACTCCCTAGCAGTCAATAAGGCGACCTTTCGGAAGTACTATTCCATTCTGCTTGTCCCCCACTCTTTTGATCCGCTAGCAGGGCTCTTTACAAAAGAAATTAGGATCTATGATCGGAGTACTGGGAAGTTAGGATTGCAGAGGGGGATGAATCAAATACGACTTCTCTCATGAGGTATGGTATGGAGATTCTGACTTCCTTGTCATGCCCTTTGGCGCCATTAACCTTTTGTAGGCTAATGAATCAGGTAGTCAGAGACTAGAAGGAGAATTTACTGATGGAAAGGGGGCAGGGCTAGAAGACGGTGTGGCTCAAGACGCAATGAATGGCTAAGGAAAGTCACCAGCTTAGGTGGAAAGCACACTTCCCTATTGAATTGCGTTTGCGGGGCTTCTTGCCTCGCCATCTATCTTGTCCGTCTGAATGATTGAACTCCCAATGGAATGGTTTTTAAACCTCTGCCTAAGGTCGAATTACTATATCTTCTTTAGCTTTAACTTGAACGCACGTGACTCACTCGACCGAAAGAGAGAAAAGACATTAGGAGCACTCATTCCTTGTACCAGGGGATCTGAATCATAAGGAAGGGGATCTACACCAGAAAAGGAGTTTACGGCCGGTTCCCATATAGACACTTTAACTCACATTGCTGTAGGCAGTACTATTCTTACTAAAGAAGAAGACTTACTGAAAGAGGGAGCAAATACGTCACTGGACGAGGAAGAAAAGTCAAGGAAAATCTGTATAAGATAGAAAGTCGATTAGAAAGCGTTAACAAGACTATCAGACCAAGAAAAGAACTGCGGGAGGAACAACTACCTAAGGCTTAAATTGACATAGAATAAGTGGAATCTCTTGCAAACAAAACAGTGAGGGAGGTGGTAAACCGATGCTTAGAGAACTACCTGGGATTCTTTACAAGCGATATTCCAAAGGAATGGGAACATTGGTTACCATGGGCCGAATAGTTGTACAATACCTCTTGAAATTCGGAAACCAAAAAGAGAGCGTTTGAAGTGGTATATAGGCGCCAAACACCCCTAATTAGGTCCTATACTCATAAGTCCGACAAAGTGCATCAAGTTGATTGCGACTTACACTAGGGATTGTGTTTGCAACTTTAAAAAGAGCTCACTATCAGGATAGACGGGTATAAGCGATTCGCAATAAGCTGTAGTTTTTATAAAAACTAGAACCATACCGCTTTGAACAGAGTCTCCCTCTTTGACTAGTGCTACCTTCGGTGAAAGGAATGAAGATCTTGCATATAGGCAACCGACTGACATATACAAACTGAAAAAATAAGCAACTAAAAAAGCTAGTGAGTTGACGAATCGTTTCTTTAAACAAATAGATAATATTACTTGAGTTGTAAGTAAAAAAAAGGCTATCCAGCTTTTTTCAAGGAAGCACAACAAAAGAATAGTAATAGGCAGCAGTGGTAAGAAGGCCTATCTCAAGTGAAATAAATAACAATAGCATTTAGTTGTCTTCACAACGGGGCAACAACCCTGATTTTTCCAACTGAGGCCGTGAGCTCTAATGTTTTTTTTGTTGGGACCACCAGATTGAAGGAAACCTCATGCATGCTTTGTCACCTCTGCACTATCTCGATTAATCACCTTTTGCGCATGCATAAAGATGTCTCCTTGTTTTCTATGTCACTCGATGACTTCTGTAGGAGCTTTCCCTTTCTTTCCCGTCTGTGCTTTCCTCTCCATATTTGGCTTCTTTGAATAAATAAGGCCAGGAAGTCAGCCAGTCTGTTCTTAATAAGGGTAAGCCAATACGGTACGCAAGACGGTAATCTTTTTTTCTAAGAGTCCTCAGTCCTAGGGTCCTCGTAACCCATTAGGAAGAAGGGGAACCGAAGCTCTATGTCCTTGAAGAGATGATAAAAGAGAGAAATACCGCTTTACGAGATGAAAAAGACCGCTAGGCGAGTCTGAGAAGGAATGAATAGGTCCAGGGTTCTTCCTACATCAATTGGTTGGATATGCGAAATCACGTACTTCTGAGGAGGTTTGACTGACAAAGCTTTTTTTTTCTTCCTCTCCTTTCAGTCGAGTGACTTCGTACCTCTCCTCAAGACCTCTTTCACTGAGAAC
The DNA here is from genome assembly GCA_027705065.1 of Solanum peruvianum. Taxonomy (NCBI): domain Eukaryota; kingdom Viridiplantae; phylum Streptophyta; class Magnoliopsida; order Solanales; family Solanaceae; genus Solanum; species Solanum peruvianum. Next base: position 39,694,801 of record JAKWJD010001757.1, read on the forward strand.
AAATTCAATGTCTTTACGCAGATGAGCAGTCCTATATTATTCCCTTCAATGACATTGTCTTTCGACCGTACGAAATTACTAGATTTCCTTATTGGTGATCTAAATCATCGTATTTAAGATATCGCGTACCATTTCGCTAAAAACCAAGAATCACAATCTACTAAGCTTTATATTGATTCAAAGACAATCGTGACTGACACGAAATTTGACTACACAACGAGTAGTACACGCATGTGTAAAACATATAGATGAAGTCACTTCAAAATGAACCACCTATGAGCTAAAACTTGACACATAGATAGAGGAGGAAGTACAAAGAAAATCTTTATACGCTATTATCATCCAATGAATTCATTGCAACACGACGAACAATGAGACTTCTGTCTCGCTTACCTGCCTGATGGGTAGACCCAATAGAATAAATAGAATAAGAGGCTTGACCTAGAGATCTTCTCTTCCCTCTGAAAAAAATAGGATGTTCAGTTGGCATGAGTAGCCTACGAGCCCTTAATTGATGTCTGCGCTAACTGCCCTATAGCTGGTGAATCCTTTGAATCATAGGAATGGCAAAACAAGTAGACACCGGGCTTGGAACATCTCACCACACACGTACTAAAAGAGTGATCTTGAAACTAGAGACTCTGGTTTGGAACAAATGAGCGGATAGGCTTGACGAAGTTTAGGAAAAATGTGTCGTTCTTTTTTTCGCATGGAAGTCTATCTGTCTTCATTCAAATAATCGTAGTTCGATCGATCAACTACGCCCATAAAATCTAACCATCTCTCCTGAAGCCCTTTCCCTTCTAGTATAGTAGCCCTTCATCGTTATTTAAACATAGGTCCTCGGCAGGCGGGAACAAAAAGAGAAAGAAGAAGATAGAAAGGTTCGGTCCCAGTTGGTCTCGTCTATGGATTTTCTTTCCCTATCCTATTGTCGAGACGAATGTGGCCATACCCAGAGGACTATCGCATCAGCAAGACGACTCTCTAGTCAGATCCTTCCTGCGCTTTGGATATGAAGAAATTGATCGTAGGAAAGAAGAAAAAGGCCCCCTCTTTCTCTAGAACTTGGACTCAATCCACATCCCTTGATTGAACCTTCTACACCGAACTCAATTCAATAAAGTTTCCCCTTCCGATAGGTGCTATATATAGTGGGCGATTTACCTAGTAATCGGCATTCGGCGAAGCAACTTCTTTATTCTATTTGCTACCGGTTTTGGGTCTTTTTAATCTACAATAATCGATAAGAAAATCACTGCCGCTGTCAGCTACAGACCCAGAGTAGGACCTAAATAATGAACTCTTCTCTTTGGCAACAAACAATCAAATTCAAACCTTTATGAAGACGATTATACGATGTGATTTGAACCACGCCCTCACTTCACGTCATCTGACAGCGGTTAGAACGGCAATGACTCTATCATCCTCCTCTGATTCCTATCGAGTTGCCCAAAGGCTTCTCTTTTGACTGTGCTCGTTGGGGCATTAAGCCTAGGTTTGTAACCCCTTTCTCGGGCTCCCCCTTCGTCTTCTTTTGGTGTGAGTGTTTTCTATCAATATCCGGTGATCAAGAAGAAAATGTCGTAATGGAATGGGCGAGGACGATATTAGATTGACTTCCCCTCTTTGAGTTTCTAGTTTCAAAGCTACTGAATAATCTAGCTATGAGGGATTCCTCATCTCATAGATGAGGGTCGAAATTAAAGATGGCAATATTTTGATACCTCAACTTGATTTGTTGATTGCTTAGTTGGTTGATTGATTCTTTAAGACAAGCATAGAGACAGTGACACAGATCCATTTCTGCTTTCATTTCCTGCTAGTTTGGTTGCTCTTTGGCTTTAAAGTGACTTTCCAATTTTAATCTTAAGGTTATTCGTATTGCTTCAACTCACTTGGTGAAGTAGTCTGTAGCGGTGATAACAAAATGGTGACTATGACTAGAAGGGAAAGGCGGAAGTACGAAAGAGGGCTCGCTAATTGGATTTCAACTCATAGAACGCCTGAAGTTTGTCCACAACTGCTAACAGTTCCAAATGCCCAAAAGGGAAATAAGAAGTGGTATCTGTTATAGATCCAAGGCATTGATCACATACTCCTTATCTCACCTACTGCATTATCAGTTTGGCAAGGTTATAGTAGGTGAGAGCTGGAATAGTATCTGTCATCTGTGTGATGCTTTAATGACTTCCAAATCTGTGGCTTTGGTTAGGTGGATCAAGCCACCACTGCTCTTTGTCAAGCTTAATAGTGATGGTCGCTGTAGAGATGGTGTTTGTGGATGTGGTGGTGTTGTCAGAGATATGACTTAGATGTTTCGTATTTTCTCGAAAAACTGATTCTATTGATGGGATTTGGTATGAGATCGATGATCTCGATGAGATTGATTTTCCAATCTTTCTTCTTAGAACATATTGATTTGACCCCATAAGCGGGGCCAAGCATGTTGCCGCCAGAAGCAAAACCCCATATAGAATCGCCTAATTTTTTCAGAGCTACTAGAAAGGGATTCTTTAACCAGAAATAATTCGGTTCAGATGGAGGATACCTATCGATAAGTCTTTGCATTTCAATCATAGATGATGGAATCATCAAAGATTTGACCTTTTCGAACTCTTTCTCTAACTCACTAGAGGCACGGGAAACAAAGAGAAGATGTGTACGAACGCGAGTTGTTGAAACTAGCATATTGGAAGATCAATCGGCCAAAATAAGCATAAGCGGCTACGATATTCTAAGTTTCTTCCTCTTGACCGAATATGTAACCTTCATTAGCAGATTCATTTTCTGTGCTTTCCCTTATCAAACTAGAAATTACCAAGGAAGCATGCACAACACTGAATAGGGAGCCGCCTTTTACACCAGCTAGACCTAAGATGTGAAATGGGTGCATAAGGATGTTGTGCTCAGCCTGTACTAAAATCATTAAATTGAATGTATCGAGCTCTACGTTTGAAACTTCAACACAGTCATTCCTTAGTAGCTCGTTGCTACAACTTCTATTTAGCTCGTTCCGTGCTTACTCACTTCACTCGCTCTCGTTCAGTAGCGGTTCTTCATTCTTTAGATAGCCGCGCGAGAGCTCTGAAATTCCATTCAGTTCAGGTCCTTAGTTCCAGTCGAATCGCGAGCAAAGCTCGACACTGCTAGCGAAGCTCTACGACAGAGCATATCCATTATTTCCATTATAGAGCCAATCACACTGCGCTCTCTCTTTACGGCCGGTATGTAGAATCGTCGGAGCGAGCAGAGCAACGGAGCAAAGTGGGCTGTTTGAACTTTGACTCTTATCTGTAAGTAAGGAGCTGAAAACAAGTCCTTAGGAGGGCCCTCATTCTCAATGCAAGCTAGCTCTTACTTGTGTTTAGTGAGGAGGCTACCTAACATACAGGTGACTGCCCTGGATTTCTTCCTTGGGTAGGCCATCCGTGAGTGATAGAACACAGGGAAAGAAAGTCGTATAAGAACGAGGCGGACTCTGCCATCTCTTTCTGTTCGCTTCCAGAGGTGCTTAAGTGGTCATTATCCGGGTGAAGGGATGGGCTGGGGTAGGTAAGGGATTGTGGAACTTTGGTTTTATTTAGCGAGGAACCCTTTCACTCGGCGTCGAATGATCAAAGCTAAAAGCTTTAGGCATCTTTTGAGCATGTTCAGCTTCCAAAATTCCTGGAGTCCTACGCTACGGCATTATCACAGAAAGAAAACATGGCTAGTAGATAACTATTTTCATATTGTCGAAAGTGATAAGTTCTTTTGGTCTTGTTCAGGCTTGGAAAAGCTTCCTTTTTCAATTCCAGAAGTTGAGGAGCCTATGTAGAAGAACATGTAGAAGAGCACCACCACGGTTCAGGTCCCGACACATGGGGTATTAATTCAGCTGCAAGGATCGTGAATCAAGGGAAGAATGAGACTATAATTTGGAAGTCGCCCCCGACCGAGACCTAGATGGCAACCTTACAGAGTACGTCATAATACAGAAAGGGAAGACCCACCCCCAGAGCCAGAAAATAGGCGCCGACCTCTCGGCCACCAGCATAAGTGAATAAGAAAGGATCACGTCGCCAAAGGTGGTGGTATCACCGTTTACAGGTCGAGTCATGAGATCTAAAGTGCAAATACTCGACGCCGTGAATCAAGAAATTTGGGTGATATACATGCGAAGGCGTTGGTCCATCGGTGCCTTAGGGGAAATCATCTGCTTGCTCGGTCACTTTCGTGATAAGGCGCTTAAAAGGATTCTGGATTATATATATTTTGGGAACTATAAGAGTGGCTGGTTGAAGGGAAAGGTACGCCCTACCCACTATCCTTTCCCAAAAAAAGGGGGCCCATCCTCGATAGGACTCAAACTACAACTTATATTTAACTAACCAAAACCACCTCCCCCAATTATTGTTAACGCAATATGTAGGGCTTGCGCAAAAATTTCACTATATATTCATAATTATTGGAAGAAATTATAGATATATTACAAGAGCTGCAAATTAGCTCCATTTTGTTCTCCTAGAAAAATCTTTATTACATTAAGTGTAGTGTGTCCTGCGAGGAGTGGAATTAAAGCTAGTAAAAAAAGGGGCCCAGAAAAGTGTGGCTGATTTGTTCTTTTACCATGTCAGCCACACTCTCATTTAGTCGATCTTGATAGTCCGAATACGAGAAGTGTCTTAATCTAGACACTCTCTAAGTTGATAGGATCCAAATGAAAAAAGGAAATACAATGGTAGGATTTGCCATCTTTCTTATTAAATAATGAAAAACCAATTGATCGGGAAAGGTCTTGTTCATGGTGGTAAGCGAGGGAGGATTTAGTAAAGGGATAATGCCGCTTTATACTAATATAGTCCCGAGTTGGTAATTAGAGTTAGAAGCTTCACAGCTTCCTCCACTCACCTCCACGGGCGAATAGAGTCTACTAGACTAGCCAAGAAAGAGTGAGGTAGACTATATTCTAGGTCATTCGGAAGGGCTCCGTATAGTTTTGGGGTGTAACGTTGTGGTTGTTCCCTCTCCTTTCTATCGAGTGACTTCGTGCCTATCCTTACCGAGAAAAAGGAGTTCCAGAGGCATCTTCCATTCATATCTATTTTGGTTTTTCCGCACCATATTTTGATCTGCCTCTTCTTCGATCCGGAATTCCCAGCAAATCCTTGACTCCTCGAATACAATGGAATTTCACACCTGGCGAATCTTTCACTCTACCTCCTCTTATTAAGACCATAGAATGTTCCTGCAAATTATGACCTTCGCCTGGAATGTGAGCAAATATATCATGTCGATTGCTCAACCGTACTTTGGCTATCTTACGTGGAGCTGAATTAGGTTTTTTCGGTGTTCTCGTTGAAACACGCGGGCATACTCCTTGCTTCTGGGGACATTGATCCAAAGCTCGAGTACGGTCCGTGCGCCGTTTTTCTTCTCTACCATGACGAATCAATTGATTTAATGTAGGCATCGCTCTTTCCTTTGTCCTTCCCCCCTATTTTTGCCCTATCACTAGTGGTTACTCCCGATCCGAAGCACCCCTTTTCCATTCATAGAGAGATCCAATCGTCAAAATCAATAAAAAGGCCATCATGGACCAAGATCCAAATGGATCAATCTTGTTGGGAGGTACTGCCCAAGGAAAGGAAAAGGTTACTTCCGGATCAGGAATAATAAATAAAATGGAAACAAGATAAAATCTTATATCAAAACGACTTCTGGCATCACCGGAAGGATCGAAACCACATTCGTAGGCCGACAATTTTTCTGGATAGGTCGAACTATTGGAAGAAAATAGAAAAGGAAGACCGAGTGGGATCAAAGAAACTAGCGGGCTGATCACTAAATAGATACAAATAGGTGCAAATTCTGACATCACCACAGAAAACTTGGTTCTTTCGCTCCTTGCTGGCGGAGCGGCATACCGGAAAAAAAAGCAAGAAATAGGAACGAAGTAATTCGACCAAGAGGAGAGGAACGAAGAACGAAACTTTACGACAGCTTTTTCGTAGACGTTCGACTTGCATGTGTTAAGCATATAGCTAGCGTTCCTTCGTAGATCTCCGGATTTCACCCTAACCCAAGAATTTGCTTTATATAGGGAGACTCGTGCCCGCGTGCTGCAAGATCGAGTTTTACTTGCTCAACGAACTCGATTTCCTTTATGTCTTTCTCTACCAGGCCCCATTTGGGGTTTCTGTCCTGTACCTCTCGCTTCTCAGAAAAGAAATCGATAAAGTCCTCGGTAGGATTGGCAGCATCCCCCCTCAAGGCACGATTCCGAGAAAGAATCTCTTGAAAGAGAAAAAAAATTCATGTTTTCTCTCCCTTATTTGCAGGTCTCAGTTCTCGAAACAGAGTAACCTGCAATACTCTTTGTGAGAGCCAGAATTGTGGAGTGTGGTCTTTACTTCTTCCCAATAGGCTCCTTTTGCTTTTTCAAGCAGAAAGAGTCTATTTTCCCTTTCGAGCTTTCTTATTCGATTGGGCATAGAGGTCTCCATACTCTCATTTCTTCGTATGAAAAAAGGTTCCCGATGCCCTACCTGAAGCCCCATCGCAGGGTCCCCATTTTCCTCTACCCGAAATTCTTGGGCAAGGGGAACCTGCGGGTTCACCCCCTGTCTCCCGCTCAAAGTTTCTTGTAAACCTGTCACAAAAGGCGCGACAGCTTCTATTAAGTCGTTCATTTTTGTATTTTAGAATCGATTCCGCCCCTAAGGCTAGATCCTTCTCCTTTAGGATAGGATCCTCCTTGTTATTACATAACAATAACACAACACTCATAACAATAACACAACACTCTCTGCCAAATTGTCTTTCCCGAGCCCGAGAGAGGCCACCTTCTCTCAGTCTCAGGCCATCTTCTACTCTTCTACTTGAGTCTCTAGTCTGAATCGAAGTATTTGTCAAAATACATATGAAATAGTGTTTCTATTTTACGAAATGGACCCAAATAGGCAGAAAGTGAAGCAATTTTCGCTTCGCTTTTTGTATCAATGTCCAAATCCGTAATAGAAAAATGTTGCGCAAAATATGGGAAATCTTCCTTGTTTTTATCTTACAAACAAGGGAACTTTTTCAATCCATCCTCAAGAACGCCTTATCTCGAATGATGCCCTTCGACTACGGCATGGATGTTTTTTTGTTTCTCTCCTTCCGAAACCGGGGCTGAGTCGTTCCCTTCGATTCGCGCACCGGGACTGAGCTCCAGACCAGAATTCTCTGGTGGAGGAGTCGGGGTTGGCGCTTGACTAAACCACACTTAACCTGAAGGAGGAGAGTAAAACTGATTCACATCACGAGTTAGGTCATCCGCGAATAGATACCCAAAGTGTAAGGTGACCTTTGCAAGAACAAGACCCACGATAACTTTTCCAATATGGAATAAAAGGATTTCTACTCCAATATGGAATAAAAGGATTTCAAGCCTTTTTTTATCTTATTTTCTAGTCATAAAATTCTTCCAAGTATTACGAATAGAAGTAGACAAAAAAGTGGAAATCCCCATGATGGCATAATTGTCAGACACTACGTTCCTCGATCTTCAAAGAAAACTGACTCCTCCTACTCCTCCTTCTCCTTTAGGATAGGATCCTCCTTTGTCCTTTTTATATAACATTCTCGGCTGCCTCCGGTCCGGTAGGTCGGTCGTCCTCTAGCTAGTGACTAGCCCAGCTATGGAGCTAGGTGTACACCGCCACGTCGAGACGATCTTACGAAAGTGAGATACCGGCTTTCATAAGAGGGAAATATCACTCCGTCATGCAGTAGAGCAGTGTTCATCTAACTAGAAATTTTATAAGAGAAGAAGAATCGTACCGTAGGGTCGACATAAACAATCGGTTAAAATAGTCTAATGAGAGAGCATCTGTTCACGTTCGTAGTTGGAATAAGTTTTTTTTTATTTTTTTGAGATTGGCTTGGTCTTCAGTATACCCTAATGAAACCTAAAATCTCACTCCCTCGCTTTCTCCTTCTGATAGACTAGCTTGCGCATCTTCTCTTTGGCACTCATCCTTGCTTTTGGGAGTGCTCTCTCTCTTCTGTGTCAGCGAAGGAAGGATAAGAGCAATCGGCCGAATTATTGTTATTCCACTTACGGATACAGTGCCTCTATTGAAGCAGAATAAGTCTAATACTCCAGCCCCGGTTTTCGGGGATTCCATTTCGATCTATGCCCGGAAACACATATATTTATACACGAAATTACTTCTTTTTTTTCCAAATTCCTTTCCTTACAGTCAAGTGGCGGAACGCCCCTTTATTTATACTAGTTCTTACATAAGCAATTTGCAGGAAGTAAACGAAGTCTTTCCTTCCGAAATCAACTCCTGAAGTCACGTCTTTCAGTACTGGGACTGAAGTAAAGTACTTGAGAGTTGCTCTTTGCCCAAAGCCCTCCTGCCGACTTAGATAGAAATACCAACTCTAAATAGATTTAGCATTTCTTGAGTTGAAAAGGTAATTCTAGATTCTAGAGCTCAGGGGAAGGTTTGGAACCCTAGTAGCAGAATGGAATCAGTTTACCGGGCTGACTTCCATGCAAACACGAGTAATTTAACTCATCACTACCTTATAAGGGCGTTGAGAATTGTTTTTGCTTTTTTTGCTAAAAACTTGTGAAAAAGTCTTCAAAGAGCCTTTGCATAGTTTACGAATTCTTCTTAGTAGGGACCTAAACATAGGAAATTCTTTTCTCACAGTCAGACCATGCCTTATGACGAAAGGGGGAGAAAGGACGGATCACCTGTCGATCTGTGATCAAAGAAAACTATACATGAAAAATGGGATACAGATTGACAAGCACAAAAGGGTATGTTTGGCTATTAATCTTGTTCATTTATAAGACGGCGACATAGAGAAGAAAGTATACCCTTTGTCACCCCCCTTGTCACTTAAAAGTAATGAAAAGATACACACTTTGGAATTGGTGGGATTTAGGATGGAATTGAATAGCGAATGCACTTGCGGTTAAAAAAGGTCCTGCATCTCCTACCTAATGCAATTGACCGACCCGCCATTTCTTTCCTTCAATAATGCCTTCGCTTAACTTTAAGACGCTATTTACCAAGGAAAGACTACCTTTTTTTTTTGAATGGAAGAAGCAGAAGGGGTGAACGAGTGCTGCGGTAACGAGCCGTAAGAAAGATGAGCAGAGCATTCCTTCCACCGGCCTTTATAGGAGTAGGGGAGCGTGGTGAGATAGATAGACGTTTAATCCTGCAGCAGCTAGTTGCTCGTCCTTAGTCTTGGGCTGATCTCAGACTTCAATAAACCCCTTTGTACTTCGATCCAATCAATCGATCGATCAAGAGGATAATCTCTTTTGTTTGGGCCGGTAGCTAAAAGAAAGTCCTCACTTTCTCTTGAACAAGGGAAGGGCAGCATAGCATTAGCTTCAATTGAACAAGCTCAACCTTGAAAAAAAAGTGGTAGGCCGACGTTTAACGCTTGTACTTGGCCACTGAAGAAGTCGAAGGCTGGGCGAAAGACTAGGCCAACTTACTGCTTATTGCCATGGTTTAAGCTTTAGGCTCCATAGACGGAACTCTGTTTAGGTATTAGGGAGGGGAGGACACAACTCAGCACCGCTCCGTGGGGTGGGGTTCAATGCTTAACAAAAAGGGCAAAAAGCAAAAAAGGAATGTATGGCTGAGGGGAAGAGGGAAAGAACGCATGCATGGAGATTCTGTCTGTCGGAGGTACGAGAATCTATGAATGGACATCTAAGGCTAAGGTTACGAAGTAAAGGAAGTCCATTACTGAGAGAAGTGGTGATCTCATCTTGCATGTTGGGAGAGAGGAAGCTTCCGTACCATCTTTTCCAGCCAGATAGCGAGCGATCACTCAGCAATGAACACTAACTGAAAGAGGCCGGGAATGAGTACCTATCCCTTACGCGAATAAAACCCGTGTCTTCGACATGAAAAAAAGATGTCCTAACCACAAGACGAAAGGAACCAAAAAGCCATTCTTCATATACCTCAGCTCCGAGAATAGAAGTGGTTCGTTTTCTTTCTATACGCAATTCAAGATTTCATTTGTGTTCATGTTGGCTATTTCTGATGTGAATTCGGCGGGTCGTCCCCCCTTCCTACGGGTTCCCCCACCGACCCAGTGACACACCAACCACGCCCCTTCTATTTCTCCGATCATAAAGCCCCCTGATCCTTTTATTTGTCTTTCATCCCCCCTGAATAAGTAAGACCCCTCTCTTTCGAATTAAAAAAAAAAGAGGGGCGAAGAGAGGGAATGAGACAGGGAGTTTATGGGCCTGAGTTATATTTTGGGTAATTTAATAGGTGACTAAATAATGTCTCAGGGTAAGTTTTAGGTCAATTTTATCAACCAAACCAAGTCCCACAAGTTGAACTCAAATTCTCTCTTTCTCTCTCTCGAATTCTCTCTTCCTCCAAAACTCTATTAAAGACACATAGAACTCCAAGAAGAAGATCAAGTCTTCAAGTTTTTAAACCCATTTTCATGGCTTTCTCATATATAAGGTATGGTTTATTTCACTCTTGAGAATGATTTCCCCAAGTGGTCCTCCAAAAGAAGATTTGTAGATCCCCCAAAGGGGGTTTCTCCTCACATCGATGTTCTTTCTGAAATGAAATTGTGAGTTAATTGTGATAAAATAATTATTAATTGATGTTGTTTAAGTAGTAATTTATGGTAATTGATTATTTCCTATAAGTTTTACCTTGACCCATGTCTCCCTCCCCCCAAAATCCCTAATTTTTTTGATTGATTAAGGTGAATTGTTGAGGGAAATGAACATGTCATTTGTTAACATTGATTTTAGTTGTGTTAATGCTTCATGAATTGACCAATATTCATATGTTGGTTTTGAATTCTTGTGTGTTGAAGGGTGAAGTTCCATAAAAGGGCAATGAGGTATGATGTTGATTCTCTTTTAACCTCAATCATGCAATGTGAAATCTACTTATGTGATGATGACACTATAGCTAATTGTGTTTTTGTGATTTTTGTTAAAAGGATCGCTCATCCCTAACCCTAGATCTATGTATTGGCTATAAATTATGAAATTATGTTACAATGTGATCATTATATTATCAAATGTATTTTCTCATGAATTATAATGTGTGTCTAAATTTAAAGGATGGTTGTAACTTCTGATTATGAATTATCATAGGATTTTTAGTTAAAGGTCTAAAAGAGACTAATGTGAACTTGTATGATCTTATATGATGATTAATTAAGGGAATAATTGCTTATAACCAAAAGGGCATGTAAATGAAATGGAGGTCTCACGTTTGTAAGTCCGATCTCCTACACGGGTTTCCTCACGTTAGTAAATTCGGATTACCTAATATTATGTTGTCTTATGTGATTGAAACCTCCATATTAGTAAGTCAAGGTTTCTTGCCACAATCTCCTTGACTCTTAACCATGTTCCCAAATAGGAGTCTAGCTTAGGGGATTTACCTAGATAGCTACGTACGAATGGTTGCTACTTAGGCAAGTGTTAACCTTCTCTTTTCGGTGTGGGAGTAGAATGCCGGTTTCGATGTAACGCACATAGTATCAATTCGTTCCTTAACGTAAAAGTAAATTTATAATTAAAGTATGTTAACTCTTATTAGGGTTGTTTTGAAGGCTCCTACATAGGGTAAGGAAGGATATGCGAGTTCTCTTACTCATTGCATATGTTGGGTCCTAATGGATGGTACTAGTAGTCTTCTTTTTATGATTATGACTATGATTATAATCTATGAGTATTATTAATGTATTAATAATGATGTGATGAGTTATGATAATATTTTTTTTAGGATGAGATGGGTTGATTAATATGATATTTAGTCTTAGATGATTATGGGGTTCAATCTTTGGCATTGCACATGTATTACTTGGGTGGTTTACATGTTGGGTTACTAGTATGTTCAATTGACTTATTATGCTTTTTATATATGCATGTTATGTTAGATAAAAAATATGATTTTGATTAAATTGTCCTTTTCTCATGCATTGATTATTTTGTGCATAGGACCAATACGTTGTACATGTGGTTTGTACTGACCAGTATTTTCTCCCTTTTCCCAAACATTTTATGTCCGTTCTATTAAGGAGATTCGTTGTCATTGAAGAAGAAGAATTGTATCTTTCCTTAGTCAATTGGGGAGTCCTCATAAGTTCGGAGGTTAGAGCCACTCATCAAGCCCTATTAGTTTTGTCTATGTTTTAAGACAATTGTTTTATTCTCATGTTGAGACTTACATCGTAGACTATATGGCATATTGTAATTGACTTAGGGCTATGCCCATACTATTTTGATTCAATTTATAAATGGTTTGATTTGAGACAAGGTATTGGACTAATATTGTATGTTGTTTATGCGAGAAGCATATGTATGCTTCCTATGTAGAGGTCTATGTAAACCTCCTAGTTATATGAGCAAAAGTTATTAAATAACTCGTACTTTCGTATGTATTATGTTCTATGACGAACCTAAGGGCTTGTATTAGTCCTCCTAGAGGATGATGACGCCGGTTATGCCTAGGGGGTACTTTGGGTCGTAACAACATAAACCTCAAATTGACGTTAACGTCAATGTCAATGTGAAAGTCAACATCAACCTCAATTTAAACATCAATATAAACGTGAACGTTAGCATAAATGTAAATATTAGTGTGAATGTGAATGTCCACGTCAATGTGAATATCAACCTGAACGTCAACGTAAACATCAACTTGAACGTAAATTTTAAGATTAACGTAATCATCGATGTGAAATGAAACTTGAACATCAATGTCAAAGTGAACATCAATATGAACATCAATGTGAATATGAACATCAACAACAATGTCAACCTGAATATTGACATGAACGTTAATGTCAAATGTTAATGTGAACGTCAAAATCCATGTAAACAACAACGTGAATATAAATGTGAACGTCAACGCAAATGTCAAAATAAATGTCATCATCCATGTTAACATAAACGTCAACGTTAGCATCAACAAAAACATCAACGTCAATGTGAAAGTGAAGGTCAATGTGAACATTAAATGAAATTCAACGTCAACGACAATGTCAACATGAATATCAATGTCAACATCAACGTCAACATCTATGTTAACGTCCATGTGAAAGTTAAGGTCAACATCAACGTGAATGTCAATATCAATATCAATGTAAATGTGAACGTACATGATCAATGTAAACGTATATGTCAATAGGAATGTAAACATTAACATCAATATAAATACCACCATGAATGTCAACATGAATGTGAATGTTAATGTGAATATCAACATAAATGTCAATATAAATGCCAATATGAACATGAACATCAATGTGAATATTAACGTGACTGTCAATTTATACATTAACTTCAATATCAACGTCAACGTAAACATCAATGTCAACATGAATGTCAATGAAAACATGAACGTCAATGTGAACATCAATGTTAACATGGACATCTAGGTCAACGTCAACATAAACATTAACGTGAATGCGACCGTCAATGTTTACGTCGACCTTAATGTTAATGGGAACGTCAACGTGAAAGTTAGCGTAAAGTTCAACTCGAATGTAAACGTCCTCATCAATATCGATGTTAACATCAACGTCAAGGTGAACGTTAATGTCAACATTAGCATCAACGTAGATGTAAATGATAGCGTGAACGTAAATGTAAACGTCAATATGAAATTAAATGTAAACCTCACCAAGAACGTCAACGTGAAGGTGAACTTCAATGTGAACAAGATTATGAACATCAAAGTGAACACGGGTCTGAACAACAATGTAAACGTCAATGTGAACTTGAATGTTATCATGAATTTCAACGTTAACGTGAATGTCAACGAGAACGTCAATGTAAACATCAATGTTATTGTGAACATCAATATTAATTTCAATATACACATCAATGTCAACATGAACGTCAATGTTAACGTGAACATCAACGTAAACGTTAATGTAAACATCAAGGTGAACATCAAAGTAAACTTTAACGTCAATGTCAATGTAAAAACAAACATAAATGTAAACGTCAACTTTAACATAAATGTGAATATAAAAGTTAATGTGAACGTTAAGGATAACGAGAACGTCGACGTCAACATCAAAGTCAACTGATCAACAATGTCAATGTCTACATCAACGTCAACGTGAACTTCAACAAATATATGAATGTCAATGTAAACATAAACATCAATATGTACGTCAACGAAAATACCTATGTCAGTATATTGTGAATGTGATCATCAAAGTGAACGTAAACATTAAAGTAAACGTGAACGTCAACGTTGACATCAATGTCAATGTGACGTCAACTTCAATGTAACCATAAACATCGATGTGAATGTCAACATAAATGTCAATGTGAATGCTAACATCAACGTCAGTAAAAATATTTATGTCAACATCAACGTCAATGTGAACATTTACGTCAATGTTAATATAAACATGAACATCAACTTAAATTTTAATGTCAGCATGAACGTCAACATAAACGTTAATGTCAATGTCTACGTGAATATAAACATCTAAATAAGAACATATACATGAACGAAAATGTAAACATAAATATTGTTATAAACAGGAACATCAACATCAACGTGAATATAAATGTGAACAACAATGTAAATGTCAATGTTTACATTAATATTAATGTCTACATCAGAATCAAGATAAACTTAAACGTCATTGTGAACGTCAATATAAAAATCAACAACGGTGTGATTGTGAAAGTCAACGTCAATGTTACCATCAACTTAAACATAAACGTCAACATAAATGTAAATGTCAGCGTAAACATGAACGTCAATGTTAATATCAAAATCAATGTCAACTTGAATGTCAACGTGAACATCAATGTAAAAGTCAACATCAACATCAACGTGAATGTGAATCTCAACATCAACATCAACTTTAACATCTTTCTGAACGTTAACGTGAAAGTCAATGTAAATATGAACGTCAACAATTAATATAAACGTAAATGTTAGCATGAACGTGAACTTCAAAATAATGTCAATGTTAATGTCAAGGTGAACGTGAACGTCGATGTGAATGTAAACGTGACCATCAACTTGAAATGAACGTCAATGTAAACATCAATATCAATACAAACATCAACGTAAATATCAAAGCCAATGTAAAAATGAACATCAATGTGAATGTCTAGGTCAATGTCAATGTGAACATCAACATACACGTAAACGTCAATGTCAAGATAAACATCAACATAAATGTTAATATCAATACCAACATAAATGTCAACGTCATAATTAAAGTGGAAGTAAACTTCAATGTCAGTGTAAATATTAACCTAAACGTGAATGTCAATATAAACGTAAACGTCAGTGTCAATGTGAGCGTCAGATGTCAACGTCAATGTGATTGTCAATATGTATTTTAACGAGAATGTTAACTTGAATTTCAATGTCAATATGAACATAAAAGTAAACTTCAACATTAATGTCAACGTCACTGTTAATGTCAACGTCTATGTAATCGTGAACGTCAACATGAACATCATTGTGAACATCGACATCAACATCAATGTCAATGTAAATGTTACTGTCATATGTACATCAACATCAAAACGTCAACATTAAAGTGATTATCCAAGTAAATTTGAACGTAAACTTTAACATAAACGTCAAAAATAACATCAATGTCAATGTGAATGTTAAAGTCAACCTCAGCATCAACTTAAATATCAATATCAGCATGAACATCAACGTCAATATTAATGTCAACATCAATGTCCACGTAAATATCAACGTGTTGGTAAATTCAAACCTGGTTATCAACATCAATGTAAGCGTTAACATAAATGTCCACGTAAAAATGAACGTCAACTTGAACATCAAAATCAACGTGAACGTGAACGTGGACATGAACGTCAATGTGAATATCAACTTGAAAGTTAATTTAAAGGTCAACGTTAGTGTCAATTTCAGTAATAACGTCAATGTTATTGTCAACGTTAATATGAACGTCAATGTCAATTTCAACGGTAATGTCAATATCTACATAAAAATCAATGTATTGGTAAATACAAATTTGATCGTCAACATCAATGTCAACGTCAACAGTAAAAGTGAACGTCAATGTAAACATTAAAGTCAATGTCAATATAAATGTAAATTTCAGTATGAACATCCACATCAATATCAAATTAAATTGAACATCAACATCAATATTAATGTACACGTAAACGTCAACATACATATAAATGTCAGCGTGAACGTCAACGTAAACATCAATATCACATCAATGTAAACGTTAGGGTGAATGTCAATATGAATGTGAACATCAATATTAACATCAATGTAAAAGTAAATGTGAACGTTAAAGTCAACGTCAGCATAAATGTAAATATCAATATCAGCATGAACGTCAATTTCAATGTCAAAGATAATGTCAACGTCCAAGTTAACATCAACGTGATGATAAATGCGAAGCTGCTCATAAAAATCAACATAAATGTCAACATAATAATAAATGTAAACGTCAATGTTAACGTTCACGTAAGCGTAAAAATATTGGTAAACGCTAATCTGCTCATAAACATCAAAATAAATGTCAACGTAAAAATGAACTTCAACCTAAACATAAATGTCCACGTGAACATCAACATCAATGTGAATGTGAATATGGACATGTCCATATATAGGAACGTTAACGTAAACATAATTGTAAATGTCAACGTCTACGTAAAGGTAAATGTCAACGTCATTATGAATGTAATTGTCAATGTCAACGTTAATATGAACGTCAACGTCAATGTCAACTTAAATGTCAATGTCTTGGTAAATGTGAATGTGATCATCAACATCAACGTAAATATCAACTTAAATGTCAATGTCTTGGTAAATGTGAATGTGATCATCAACATCAACGTAAATATAAACTTTAACGTAAAAATGTATATCAATTTAAACGTCAAAATGAATGTTAACGTCATCATCAATGTAAATGTCAAGGTTAGTATGAACGCCCACATCAATGTTAACGTTAATATGAACATCAACATCAACATCAATGTAAATGTGAACGTCAATGTACATGTAAACATCAGCGTGAACATCACGTAAACATCAGCGTAAATATCCACATAAAGATTAGTGTGAATTTCAACATGAACGTGAACGTCAATATATTATATTAATGTGCACGTTAATGTTAATGCCAACATAAAACTTATTGTTAATGTTAACGGTAACTTCAAACGTAAGCATGAACGTATATATAAATGTTAACGAGAATGCAACCGTGAATGCCAACATGACAGTCAACTGAATGCCAACATGAACTTCAATGTCAATGTGAAAGTCAATGTCAACATGAACGTTACTGTGAACATGAACATCAACATTAACATAAACATAAATATGAACTTGAACGTCAACATCAGCGTAAAGTTTAAAGTGAATGCCAGCGTCAATGTTAACTTAAACATCAATATCATAGTCAACGTCAACGTCAACTTCAATGTAAGCATCCATGTGAATGTCAAGATGAACGTTAACATGAAAATCAATGTTAAAGTCAACATAAACGTCAACATCAACATCAATTTAAATGTTAATGTCAGTTCAACATCAATGTCAATGTCAAAGTGAACATTAATGTCACAGTCCTCACAAACATATACATAAATGTCATCGTGAACTTCAACCTCAACGTCAATGTGAACGTTAACACAAACATCAATGCAAAAAATAGAGTAATTTTGAATGTCAACATAAATGTAAACATTAGCGTCAATGTGAACTTCAATGTCAACGTCAACATCAATATCAATGCGAATTTAAATGTCAAATTCAACGTAAATGTAAACGTGAATGTAAATATGAATGTTAACAAAAACATCATAGTGGAGTGAACATCAACATTAATGTCAACGTGTATTTCAGTGTGAACATCAACGTGAAAGTGAACGTCAACAATAACGTCAATGTGAACATCAACTTCAACGTCAATATTAGTGGCAATATAAATGTAAACATCAATGTGAACATAAATGTTAATGTCAATATAAATGTAAACATCAATGTGAATGTCAACATCATCATCAACATTAAAGTCAACATCAACGTCATGATTAGTAGGAACATTAATATCAACGCCAATATTAACAAACACAAAAATGTTAACATGAACATCAATGTCAACGTCAACATTAACGTTAATATTTTGGTAAATGCAAACGTGATCGTCAATATGAATATAAATGTTATTGTAAATATAAATGTCAATGTGAACATCAATGTCAACGTAAATGTCAATACAAACATAAATGTGAATTTCAATGTGAACATCAACGTGAATGTTAACATACACGTCAATGTCAACATTAATATGAACGTCAATGTCAATATCAATATAAAAGTTAATATCAACATCAATGTAAACTTAAATGTCAGAGTGAACGTCAATGTTAACTTCAGTGTGAAAGTGAATGTGAATGTAAACATTAACGCGAATGTTAAGTGAAAATAAATTTTAATGTGAACGTATTAACAAGAATGTATATGTGAATGAAAATGTTAATATTAACATTGACGTCAATATGAACATGAAGGT
This sequence comes from Solanum peruvianum, assembly GCA_027705065.1. Classification (NCBI taxonomy): domain Eukaryota; kingdom Viridiplantae; phylum Streptophyta; class Magnoliopsida; order Solanales; family Solanaceae; genus Solanum; species Solanum peruvianum. The sequence goes on from JAKWJD010001757.1 coordinate 39,713,356, forward strand.
GAACGTGAACATTAATGTAACGTGAACGTCAATGTGAAACTTCACATCAAGGTCAATATCATCATCAATGTTAATGTCAATGTAAACATCAACGTAAATGTCAACGTCAACATAAAGGTAAAAGTACAACATGAACGTCAACATCCACTTGAATGTCAATGTGTACGTCAATGTCATGGTGAACGTCTAAACACTCCGAAGATTTCATGACTTAGACTAGATTTTAATCTATTAATTAATGTTCAAAATTATGTTTCCTTACTTATATTAATGTAATAAGTTAATTTAGAAACGTTTAAAGCCAGAATGAAAAAGAAAGACCTTGACGTCCGAAAACTAGCTAAATTGAACTAGTTTACATCGCTATGTTGGGTGAAGGTTTCGAAGTATCAAATGAAGTCCAAAACATCTGAAGATACATTGGAAAGGTAGTATATAGTACAAAGGGTACAAACGTCCGATAACAACTCCCAAAGTACCACCTGAATTATCCTTGGGAGGACCCAAACTTGGGTGAGCAGGCTATGTAGCAGCCTGCGAACAGGCAGAATTGGAGGAACAAGTGCGCGACGCACAATCCTCACGAGGTGGAATTCCTCAAGATGTGAGCGGAAGGCTCGCTTGACCTCACTGCCTCAACCCAAATTTTATTAAGAATGACGAGATTTGGCACCGCAACGCCAAGCACATCCTAGAATCGATAAAGTCATATTTTTGATAATTTAACTTCATAAAAAGACCCATTTAAGTGGAGGGTCTTTTGGGTAATTCATTGGAGTATTATATATGGATATTAGGTTAGTATTATACCACTTATTAAATGTCCAAATCATACTTAAACGCATAATTCTCTCATCTCTCAAGAAACGCTCTCTTTTTCAAACTCCATTGAAGAACAAGAAAAGCTTAAGGACGAAGACGAAGACTTCAAGATTTTCATTAATTTTTTGTGGAATATTTGTCTATAATGTATGGGTTTTTCACTCCTTGAATATTTTCCCAAAGAGTTCCTTTCAACGAAAAGTTTTCAAGAAATTCAAATACTAAGGTTTTTACTCTACGGAAATGATTTTCTTCGTAATTCTAGATTCATGATTTTCCATGAAAAGTAACTGTTCTCTATGGTAGATTTTACACAAATTGTTGATTATTAGGTTAGTAATGTTTGAAACTAGGGTGATGCATTTAGTAAACAAGGGATTGGAACTAAGATTAGAATGAACTCTTAAATGACCCCTTTCCCTTATCCTACCCTATGCATTGATCTTGTATATGATTTGAAGAGTTGTTCTTGATTATGCTATTTAGTATTTCACCACGATATGTTTACGAATGTCTTAGTTGTAATACTCCGAAAAGTTCCTTATCTAGAGGATAAAATTAGTGTCTAAAGGATTAGATACTGTCTTATGAGTAAAAATAATGTTTAGAAGTCATCCGAGAAGTTATAGAGCCAAGACGGCAAAAGACGTCCATGTCGTACGAAAACTAGCCTAAATTAACAAGATTACATTGCTATGTTTGGGGATGGTTTCAAAGGGTGAAATGAATTCTAAAACATTCAAAAAGACTTTGGTTAGGTTGAGTGTAGTGTAGAGTGTCTAAATGTCCAACAACAACGCTGCAAGGACCACATGAGGGGTCATGGAGGAGGACCCCAACATGGTTGCGAAAGTCGAGAATTAGTCGGCGGCTACGCAACGAGCAACCCACATGGACCTCACTATTCCAAAACATAATTTTGGTAAATAGAATACATGTTGGCCTCATGACGCGGTGAAACTTCCCAAATTCCATAAAATCATTTATTTCCACATTTAGACTTCATAAAAAGACCAATTTAAGTGAGGGGTGTTTTGGGTAATTTAGAGGGTAATTATATATATCCTAAGGGTAATCTTAAGTCATTTTAACTCACCCAAACCCAAATTAAAAAAATTAAAACATAAAATATTTAACCTCTCTCTACTTTTTCTCTCCGCAATTGCTCTAATGAAGAAGAAAGAAAGCTTGAGGAAGAAGGTCAATTTCTCTAGGTTTTGAATTCAAATTCGTGGATTAATATTCATTATGGTATGGGTTCATCACGCTTGGGATTCCTTTCCCAAAGAGGTTTTGTGAAAGTTGATTTCTAAATTTCCCTGTTTTATGGTGTTTTCTAATTCTAATTGGTCTTATTTTTAACTTCAAATTGATGATGAATTGTGATTCAATATTACTAATTGAGATATATTTTTTATTAATTGATGTTAAGTAATGAAATTTAATGTTTATCATGTTCCTTTCCTCAAATTTCCCAAATCATAGATCTTGGTCATGAATTTATGGCAGTTGAAGAATGAATTGGTCATTAGACTTGTTTTATATATTCCAATTCATGTATGCATTGACTCGTAAGTTATTCTAGAGATTGAATAAAATTCTGTAGGAATCCATGATGAACCCTATTTCCCCTAACTTTATGTTATGAATTGTTGTTAATTTGATAGTGGTGATGCAATTGACCTAGTTCTTGTGTTAATTACTATTGATAGATGTTACTACACCTATTGTTGGATGTATTTTGTTGGTTAGTGGTAAGACCATGATGATGTCTATTAAAGGAGATTGATTAAGTGTTTATGATCCTAAGCTTTACTTTAACTATGAGGGCTTGTGATTGATGATGTAGTTCAATTGAAGCATGACTTATAATTAGCCTAAGTAGGTTTTGGTATGATGATGAATTAAAATGTCCTTGATTATGTGATTGTTATATTATGCTTAAGGTCAAATGATATATGGTTGGTAATGAAGTACATATGTGCCTATTTTGACGTAATGATGATGTTATGTTGATCTCACATTTTAGGGTTGCCATGAAAGGACATTCTCATGCAATTCATAATGAGATAATGACAATGACTATACAAAGGATTAGTCACTATGACCTAAACTAAGCTATGATGATTAATAAAGACATTAAGTACATTTAAAAAGGAATTTTAGCTTTGAACCGAGTGAACTAGAGTTAAGACTGTACCTTCCCACATAAGGAAGGTAGGATCACAAATGTACTCTTGAGATTTGATACTATAATACATATATCATAAAGTGGGTCCCAACTATATCTCCTAGTTTTTAATCTATGTTTCCCCGATACGAGTACTAGCTAGTGGATCCACGTAGTTGCTATGTTCATGTTTTGGTACTACCTTGGCAAGTAGTTCGCCTTCTTTTGGTGTAGGTTCCATAAAAACTTATTTAACATTAACTCATGTGGTCTATATTTGTTAGGGCAAGATTTTCCCAAAAGGTAAAATTAACAAACGGAATGAACTCTACTAAGACAACTTAAGGGGTCTAACTTACTCTAGGTAGTGGTTATGGGCCTCTACCTAAACATTGCACTAATTATCCTTAAAGGAAGTCTTAGGAGGATTTTCTTATGTATGAAAATGGTTATAATGCTATATGACATATATATGATGAACATGCACATTGCTGACACTATATGTTTATTAGTGTCAGTTATGAATATATGTTGGTCTATATTGTTAAAGTGTGATACTCTTAAATGTTATGGTATGTGAAGCAGGAAGTTACCCATGTTTCTTGTTGGTTTAGCTTATTAAGTAACGTTATGTGCTTTGCTTGTTCATTGCACTTGGTAACTTTATGCGTGTTCATGGGTAATTGTCTTGCTATAGTTCAGTTTAAATGTACTCTTATTCATGCTTGTTACTATTATGACTTGATGATAGATTTATTTGGATGTGTATTCAACTGTATGATATGCATGTTGACTTGACAAGACTTGATATTGTTGTTGTTTTAATGTACATGCCTATGACTTGATGAACATGTCTTATTGACTGGTATGGCCTTATTTAATCTGCATAAAGTTTTTTAAGGAAAAGTGCATGCTTATTGAAATGTCCCTTTTCTTATTATATTTTCATAATATGTGCGAAGATGTTCTTATACATAAAACAAGTTGTATACTAACCTCGTTTCTTCCTTTTCCCACATATTTTATGTTCCGGTCGTTGCAGTATTTTTTAAGACGACACTAAAGAGGACTTGGATCTCTTGATCATCCAAGTAGGGTAGGTCCTCACTTTCCAAGGGCGATGCCCCTATCTATCTAAATTAGTTGTTTTGAGTTTAAGACTTCTATGCTTCTTTCCTTTCTATTTAGTATGAAACATTGCATAGCCCATGTGAGGCATTCTTACCTTGATGTATGGTCTATTCCCAAGTTCTTACACTCTTATTATATGGTTATGTGATGAGACAACTATTATGACTATGTTATCTTATGTTTTATATATTTATGTGAATTAAAAGTAGAGATCTAAGTAATTTTCCTATACGAAGGGTCTATGTGTACTTGATATATATATATACTATGTTTATGTAGATGTCGATGTAAACCTCCATATAGAAGAAACAAAATGTTTTAATTTTTCTGTGTTTTTGACCTATCAATTAAATTATGTAAGCGAAGAGGCTAGTCTTAGTACTCAAAGAGGACAAAGACGTCGGTTACGTTTGGGGATATTCTCGGATTTCACATAAGTTGACTTAAGTTCTTGAACAAGGAACTTAGAATCGAGAGGTAAGTCTTCTATACTCGTGATTACTCTAAAAATTTTATGCAAGCATGTAAATCATGATGCTATGTCATGAAAGTCATTATGATGTTATTATGTGTATATGTTGGGCTATGAACATGTTGCTTGTTAGATCATGATGAGAACATGATAAATGAAAGTTACTTTAATCTCACATACGAAGGATTAGGATGAAAGGAAATTATCATCGAATCCTAAAAATCTCATGATCATATTTATACAAGGAGTTAATCCCCTATGACCTATGATAAGTTTGTGAAAAAATATATCTCCAAGGTTATTCAGGAAACGGACTTAAGCTAAGTACCTATGACTATATATGAGAGGTGTCCCTTCCCTCGTTGGATGTTAGGTTAATGACTGTCGTGAGATAGATGCTGACATGTAATGTAGAACTATGGGACTCGTAAGTCCCCAAAAATGACTTAACTACTAGAAATTTGGTCTACTGCCACGGTTCACCTATCGTTGCAATTGACGTTACTACCGTAGCCATAGGTCTAAGGCTACGGTTACACCAACCGCTACAACAGATCGCGTAGCAATAGAGCTATTGCTACGGTTCTGTGCGACAGTTCATATAACCGTAGCCATACGTTGACCTATTGCCACGGTTATCATTTGAATTAATTGCCAACGGTTATGTATGTATTGGTACAGTTTTTAACCGTCGTAATAGAGGTTTATGCATCAGTTCTGTTAAGGCTATGGCTACAGTTTTTTTCGATTCAACACACCATTTCACTCAATTGCGACGGTTGTTATAGGGATATTGCAACACTTTTAAACAATTGTAGAACTGTTGCTTAATGCCTATTGCAACGGTTATTACCTGCTATTTGCAACAATTCTAATGCAATATTAGAAAGCTATATATACCTGCTATATACTAAATCATCCATGAGAATAAATTTTATAACATAAAAATACACATAAATCGTTAACGAGAATAAATGTTCATTACCTTAATTAGAATTCAAGATCCGTGATTCTAATATCAATTGAAGCAAAATGTACAAATCATTTTATAGCATTCAAAAAGGTGAAACACATGCCATAGAATTTTCAATCTTCAAAAATATATGATTTCTAGAACATCAATAAAGTTTACATCAATATATACTTCAGCTCCTATGTCAAGTCTTCACTATTGCTTTCATTGCCTTCTTCGATTTCGTCACCTACATACAATCAAAAAAAAATATAAATAATTTAGGAAACCTCAAATCTTGGAAATTAACAAGTATACATGTAGTTACAACTTGCAGGCATTAGATTTAGAATTGTTCAACCCTAAAACTTGGAAATCAAGTACATGCCAATCAAGTTTCCAACACTAAAATGATAAAAGGTGGAAGAGAGAATAGATTACTTCCAATCTGAATCCTCCAATGAATCATCAGTTTCAAGTATCAGATGAAGAAGATGGATCAGAAGAAGAAGAGGAGGAGGAAGAGGATGTTTTTCAAGAAAATGACATTGGAAACCTTCAAAGTCACTACCAAAACCAGCCACAGTCACTCTGCAAAAAGCCAGAAAAATGGTCTAAAATGGGCTAGTTTCACAGTAAGCGAACAAGAATTGAACAAAGGGACAAGAAGAATGAAGCCAAAGAGAGCTAAAACAGATGTTATAGAAGGCCATGGAGGCCGAATTATTCGAGCCACGGGAAGGAAAGACAGACACAGTAAGGTTTCAACTGCAAAATTTTCACTCTACTAAACTAAATCCCAAAAAAAATGCAGTATTCATTTGATCAAGAACAGAGTCCAGAATTTAGCCAAGAAAACAGAGGTGTTCCCAATTCTGAATGTGGAGTTCAAGACAAACAGCAAGAGGTGAATTATGACATCCCAAACTTGTTTTCACTCTACTAGCTGCGCGCATTCAAACTTCTACAAGCAGCAGCAGAAACAAGAGACCAGACTACATGCAGTAATTAGCTACTACGTTGGCTCGACTAAGCATAATCGTGAAGCTAGGATTCAACACTATGTATAATGCTACAAGAAACCAGCAGCAGAAACAAGATAGACCAGCAGCAAAAACAAGAGAGCAGCTGTAGAAACAAAATAGGCCAGCAGCAAAAACAATACAGCAGCTGCAGAAACAAGATAGTCCAGCAGCAGAAACAAGAGTCTAGACTACAAGCAGTAGAAACAACACTATCATGCTACAAGACACATGTTTAACTAACATAAACAAGAAATCAGACTACATGCAGTAATTAGCTATTCCATTCTAATCCTATCGCAAGTAGTAACAACAAATACCAATCAAAACATAGAATTAGCGACACCAACCTTGTTTAGCCCCTTGAACAGAAGTAGATTCTCTTGGTGAAGGAGTCGACAATGCTGCCAATATGTTAGGATCAATTAATCTCGCATGCTTAAGTTGTGCAATAACATCTGCAATAACTTCTTGTCGCACAATTTTCTTTTGTTCCTCCATTTTCTGCATCCTCTCTTGCATTTCCTGCATTCCATCAGTTGTTGCACTTAAAGTTGATTCCCAATTGCCAACTTTTTTTTTCAAAGTAGTCTTTGTAACTCCTGCGCCATACAGTCTTAGACGTCCCGGATGTTTAGGACCCATGACGCTTGAAAATGCATCAACATACTCACCATTTATGCTTATTTGTTTTTCAATTTGCTCCATTTCAGCCTACCAAAGTATATCCAACAAATACAATCTTATGAAATAAATAATTGATCTCAACAAAAAAAATTAATATAGACAGGCACATACAATTTTACTAGTAGTATCTTCATTTGAGGCCTTGTACGATCGCCCAGGTTTTCTTGTTCTTGTAACCACAAAGATATCCTTAGATGATACTGTCTCCTTATCTTTCTCCTAGTCGAATTGAAATATATATATAAAAACTAAACTCACATTGAAAGAGATCCAAAAGAAAATTTCATTAAAAAATAATATATGAGAGAACTCACCAGCTTATTACGAACTAAAGCGAAACTCTTTTTGCCAGCAGTGTGTGGATTCATCAGTTTTTTTCGATTCTTTGCATTTGTTTCAGACATTTTCTACAAAGAAATGAATCAGTAATGTTAATCGAAGGTATATTAGTGTTATATAGTGTACTAGACGAGGTCAATATTAGTCTGTCTTTCCTTTATAATAATCTGTCAATATTAGTACAAATGCTACTTATTAAAAAAATTGATATTCTGAACTACATTTTTACCTTGAATTTTTCAGAATTCCAATATTTGAGAAGCTCTCTAAATTGACATTCTGGAATATGACCAGGCTTTTTTGCCATTCGAACTGCATCATTTTCATATGGATCGTAATAATTAAGCTTCAAATCACTTCTATGTCTTCTCCAAGCATCTCAAATTGTTACCATAGCCCAATGGTACGCAGCTTCAGGAATAATATATTTCCCCTATAATTTTGTGTCATTCAATTAGCCAATAGAAGTAAAATACTTTTACAAATAATTTATTATTGTAAACTACAAACCTTGGTATAATCCCACAAATCCTTTTTAGTGTCCATGCTCCTCCAATCCAATATATCAAATGGGCAAAGAGTCGCATTTCTAGCCAATGTTCCTAGAAAGCTACTTAGCTCTATGACAACATCATCCGTAGGACCAACAGGTTGATTTTGACTATTCAGTATGATCAACTTACGTTCTTTTCGGGCATGAACATCATGCATCTGCGTTCTACCTCTTTTATTTGGACTGGAAAGAACTCCAGCTATAAGAAAATAAAAGAAATATAATTAAAAATTATGAATACATTTAATAGGTTTGTAATCTTATATGTTACCTTGTTCTTCAGGTTGATCATTTGTTTGAAGAGTAACAGAATTCATTTGCACTTGATCCTCGAAAGGAAAATCTTTGCCATGCTGGTCAAGAGGCAGCTCCTGGACAGGCTGCTCAAGAGGCAGCTCCTCGACAGGGTGCACAACAGGCAGATCCTCGACAGACTGATTTTCAAAAGGCAACTCCTCGGCAGATTGTCTTTTTGCTTCAGATTGTGGTGCTACTGATTGTTGTCCTCCAAATAATTTGAGCAGATGTCCTTTCTCGCACTCTATTTCTTTAATAATTTCATTTGTTGTCAATAAACGTCGTTTCTTATTTGCCAAGAATGATAACGATCCCGGTTTAGCAAATGTCTTCTTTTTGGCTTTTTTGGTTCTTTTTGAAGTTTCTTGTTGACTCATAGCTATGACTATTCTGACCTGTGTGAAAATAGAAGAAACTAAAAAGTTACAATGATATTACAAAGAGCTGAATCACATCCAGTAGGTCTGTTACTGTCCACAATCACACACAAGATTTAGAGTGTTTTTAGGAAGCCAATTGGTGGAATTATAAGAGCAGCAAGTATGTTACTGTCCACAATCACACATAGTAGGTTTGTTACTGTCCACAATAAAATTTTCTGCACTCAATCACATTCATAGAATCTACATTAAGTACTCAAAGAGAGATATAGCGAAGAAGGATCATTTGTACTACATTTTTTGTTGAAATATACCCGAGTCAATCCATATTCATCGACTTCATTATGAAACCAATCACAATTAAAAAGTACAACACTAAAGCAACCCCAATAATCAATCTCAATTATATCCTGAATTATTCCGTAATAGAGAACCATTCCATCAACAGGATTTTGGTCCCTAGCACTAGCAAAACTATTCGTTGTGGCTGACAAAGTCACTCCACTATTCTGAGTTTTACAAGGGGCATCCCGTGTCTTCGTATGAAATCGATATCCATTAATGAAATATCCAGTATATCTTTTTGCCACAAAGTTAGGCCCTATAGCTAGCCATTTTAAATGATTGGACACTTCAATATTTTTAACTTTTTCACTAAACCAATCACCAAATTCTCTACTATGGACCTGTGCTTTTACCCATGCATTGCCTCTAGTACGATTATCAGTTAAGAACTTATGTTCCCTGTAAGCATGTAATGTAATTTAATCAATGTGTATTTATAAATGAAACGAAATTTTAAATACATTATCATAACATCTAAATGAAGTTTAAAAACAAATGAGTATTTTATCTTACTTGATAAATGCCTCTACTTGTTCATCTCCTGTATTGAACAAAGTATATCGATGTGCTTCAAACAACTCATGCTGCTCCATGTTAAAAATATTGCCTTTCCTTATATTCTCACTTCCAATTGGATGACCTGTCTTCGGAAATAAATGTGAAACACCACCTTCCTCTGTTTGAATGTACTCATCATCCTCTATTTCACACCTACTTAATTTTGTCTTCACCGTATTAGGTAGGTATATGGAAATAAAGTTCAAACAATCTACAGCTGAAAAACCTTCTACTATTGATCCTTCAGGGTTTTTTCGATTACGAACAAGCCCCTTGAAGTCACACATAGTTCTCTCTGTAGAATACATCCAACGCAAATGAGTTGGGTCTCCAAGCTTAATTTCATCTACTAAATGGATAGGTAAATGTGTCATTATATCAATAAAAGATGGAGGAAAAATCTTTTCAAGCTCACATTCAATATCTATGATTTCTGCTTTCATCTTATCAAGATCGCTTCTTCTTATAACCTTGCTACATGTGGCTTTAAAATAATTCCCCAATCTAATCAAGACCATAGCTACATTCTTCGGTAACACCTTTCTGACTGCAACCTGGAGTAAGTAATGCATTATGAAATTAGCATCGTGACTTTTGTATCCTGATACTTTCATCTCTTCAATTTGCACACGAATTGATATATTAGAAGCACACCCTTTTGGTAATTTGGCATCTTTTAAGACAGTGCAAAATTACTTTTTCTCATCTGGTGTCATAGAGAAACAAGCTTTAGCTAGATGGATATTTCCTGTATCACAATCTTTTAGAGGTTGAAGCTCTTTACGTATCCCCATTTCATACAAGTCATAGCGAGAACTTATATGATCTTTGTACTTTCCAAGTATATCCAATAAAGTCCTAAGCACACTGTCACAAATATTCTTCTCTATGTGCATCACATCAAGATTGTGCCTCAATTTGTTTGTTGCCCAATATGGCAACTCAAAAAATATGGATTTTTTCTTCCATGGACCATCATTCTTTCGTTTTCTTTTCTTTTTGTTCTTTCCAAATACATTATTGAATTCACGAAGCTCTTCAAGAATTTGTGCACCTGATAATGGAGTAGGTGCAACATTATGCTCCTCTTTACCATTAAATGATCTTTTATCTCTTCTGAATGGATGATCAGGAGGTAAAAACGTCCGATGACCCAAGTAACACATCTTGCGACTATGTTTGAGATATTGGGAACAAGTATTATGGTTACAAGTGGGGCATGCCCATCTCCCCTTGGTGCTCCATCCAGAAAGCATTGCTAGAGCTGGAAAATCACTAATTGTCCACAATAAAGCTGCATGCATTAGAAATGTTTGATTAGTTACAGCATCATATGTTTCAACTCCCACTTCCCATAGTTCCTTCAACTCCGCAATCAGTGGTTGCAAGTATACATCTATATCATTTCCCGAAGACGATGGACCTGGAATAATCATTGATAACATAATATTCTCCGACTTCATGCAAGTCCATGAAGATAAATTATAGCTCATCAACATAACTGGCCATGTGCTATGGGAAATGCTCATAGTTCTGAATGGATTGAAACCATCACTTGAAAGACCCAATCTAACATTACGAGCATCATTAGCAAAGTTAGGATGCAACGAATCAAAATCCTTCCAAGCTTCACCATCTGCAGGATGTCTTAAATTTCCATCTTTAAGTCGTTCAGTATCATGCCATCTCATAGCTACAGATGTTTCAGAACACATGAATATCCTCTGAAGTCTAGGCTTTAAAGGAAAGTACCTTAAAACCTTCACTGGGATTTTCGTAACCTTATTATTTAAGTCATTCCGAACATTCTTCCATCTTGAAGCTCCACACACAGAGCAATTATCTAACTTTGCATTGTCATTCCAAAATAATATGCAATCATTAGTGCAAGCATGTATTTTCTCATAATGAAGACCCAAATCTTTTATGACCTTTTTTGCCTTGTAAAATGAGTCGGGTATCTGAGCCAATGGAAATGCCTCTCTTATCAAGTCCAATAAATCTGAAAAGGCCACATCAGTCAACTTGTGAATGCATTTAAACAAGTATAGCCGGATGGTAAAACTCAACTTAGAAAAATTCTTACACCCTGGATACAACTCTTCTTTCCCTTCCTCCATTAATTTAAAAAATCTCTTTGCATATTCATGTGGCCCCTCCCTCACTCCTTCATCTCTCTGATCATCTACAATATTTCTAAAAGTATCATGAAGTAATCTATCAATGTCGTCATGCATGTTAGAAGTTTCTTCTTCATCGGTTGGATGTGGCGTATTTCTTGAGGAAAATCCTTCACCATGAAAAACCCATTTGGTGTATCCATGAACAAATCCATGGCAAATCAAATGATCCTCTACCATATTTCGGCAATGCCAATTACGATTAAAGCACTTCTTACAAGGACACAATATTTCATTTCCTTGGGAAGCTCGTTCAAATGCTTTATCAAGAAAATCATTAACTCCATGAATATATTCATTGGTGGATCTTCGGAGATTCATCCAACTTTTATCTCCAAAATCCATTGAATATTTATCCTACATTACATGTGCAAAACATTAAAGCCAATAAATTCATGCGTACAAATAATATCGAAAGAACTTAACAACTCGAACTTTTAGATTAATCGAATCTCAAACCTTCACATCAATTCAACAACAAACATTTACAACACTAATAGTAGAACCAAAAAATATTGACAAGTTAAGTTATTAGCAGCTTCCACCATTTAATAAACTTTATACAAATAAATGACTAAAGGCACACGTAAAAAACATTTCAAAGCAATAAGGACAGACCTAGATTAGAGTAAATAACATACATTATAGCAATAGACTGCAACAAGCAAACAAAATAACTATCAATACATTAGTTTTGATTCTAGCAAAACAGTTCACGTATTTGTAAAATAATAACAGCGTATTCACATGGAAAAAGTAGTTCAAACAAACTATAACAACTCATATTCTCTTTATAAAAAAACACAAGGGAGTTAGCTGGTCAATCTAACAACTACCATATAGCATAAAATTTCTATTACTTTCAATTTCTTACCAATCAGCCTTCTCGGGTTCCAAACGAACTACTTCCAAAATCCTCAAGTGTTACCTTTGGGTCTGTTTCAGTCAAGCCTATAAATAACATAATCACACAATATTAGTAGGAAACCAAGCCAAATAGAGGAAAAAATATAAGAGATACAAGTCCAAGATAAGTAGCTTAGCCTAGAAAACTCCATCAAAAAAATCCTTTTTTTAATCACACATACAAAAAAAAACAGTGGCACAATGACTCTATTGCTACTAACAAATATTTTATGACAGAAACAGGATGTAATATCACTGGCCTCTTGCTTTGACTAATTATACAAAATGCAATTATGTATTTGTGTAATTGCGTTTGTACATTTGTTTGCTTGTTATTGGCTGCTTGTTATAAGACAATGAATGAGTCTGTTTTGCTTTTAAAGTCAGGCCACCCAACTTAATTAAAAGGTGGTCAAGATAAGTAAAAAAGATATTTATATATGTGACAAGGTTTAATTTCTTGCTGAAATACTTGTTGGTTTGAACTATCTATCTCTATATTCCATGTATATATAACAGTGGCACAATGGATACAATATTTTATGAAGCACAAAGACAAGGACTATATTCTTTCTATGTTACACTGTTGAATCAAACAAATATCGTCTAGCTAAGTAAATCAAATGGTGGAGAAGAGAGAGAGACTCTGTAAGCAGATTTAGGGAATGGATTGAAAAAGAAGACTGTTTGAGCTCTCAGTTTGAGTCAGAACTTCGCAGTAATATCAGCAAGGAGTTATTGCAGGCCATTCAAGTTGCAAAAAAACAAGAGAAGCCCCCAAATTGCAGCATATCATGAAGCTCATACAAGCCATAGTTATATGGAAACTTTGGAAGAGAAGGAATGCTTAAAGACATGTTAAAAAGGTCTCTTTTTAATAAAATGTACATTCACTGTCAATATAATATGAATTGTGCAAGCAGTTAAAAACTTGAAAAACAAATTCAAGTTCCACACATTTCTATTAATGACACACAAATTCCTAAGACTAACACAATTATAGCCAGTTTAAATTATAGACACTGCATCCAAATAAAACACAACGAACATGTAAAGTGAGAAGTAAATCATACAAAGCAAATCAATTTGTGCTTCGTGAATGATCAAAACAATATCGCAAAATGCACAAATCCACACAATGTCATTAACTTTAACGAATAAATAGGGCATTATGTGTCACAGTTTATGCTGGCAGTGACTCATAAGGGAAGATAACATTCAATCGAACAAGCAAAAGACATAGACAATATCAGAATCCGAATGTATTTCAAAGTAAAACGACAGTGATACTCAAGTTTAAACATCTCTTAATAATCAAAAACAAAATTGAAGATAACCTTTGCGACTTGTGTTGTAACTTTCTCTTGATTAGCCTATCATGTACTTTCAGGACTCCACCTTAAGGAAAAATAAGGTGTAACAGAAAAGCAATTACATTACTGATTTTCGTTTGCTTGTCATGTCAAGCTATAGTGCAGTCTCTTGTCTCTCTTTACTTTCTCTCGTCTCATTGTCTGTGGTTCCTATGAATGAGTATAACAATATATTCTTTCAAATTATACAGACTTCACCCATGATTCATGTCTTCCCTTTTTAAAATGAGAGGAATATGAACTTCATATACTAATTAGCGAGATTGAGTCCAAAAACTATATAGTTTTGTCATCTTTGTCCTTGTGAAACTGATCCCCCATACTTTAACTGCGTGAATTCTAGTAGCACTAACTTGCATCACCCAGTTGCACTCCAATATATTGCTATTCATTAACCTGGTTTATCGTTATATTTGTCTCATAAGCATCAAAACTGAAATACTTGATATTATGAACAAATCTGAGTTCATATTTGTCAATCCAAATGCAACTGGACAATGTGGTTGTGGAGAATCTTTCATGACAACAACTAGCTCAGAAGCTGCTAAGTTGCGCGGCAAGTCTAGCTGACATCTTATTATATACTCATATTATGTACGTTAGTCGTTATATATATACACTTACAACTGTGAGTATATACTATATATTCTATCTGTAGGAATAAATCAACAATGTTAGCAGTCAGAAACAGAAGGTTTTGTTATTTTTTTTCTCCTTTTTGCCCAAATCTTATGTACATCAGTTGTTGTAAAGAATAAGATTTTCTTTGCCATGGAAAGGTGAAAGTAGAAAAATATTAAATACAGAAAATCAAATAAAAAGCATACTCTGCTGTCTGCATATGCTCGAAATTTTGAACATTACTTTCTTCATTTTTGCTCTCAAATTAAGCCATATCAGTCAACAAAAAGTGAAACAAATACCAGTAGAAAGTAATTTGGGAGTAATTTTTGTCCACATTCACATCAAATGGGGAATATTTAGGAAGAATCCAGCTGGAACAAAAAAATATGCAGAAAGAAATACTTACAGATCCACAAACTTGGAGCACTATATTTTGACTCTCTTATATATCATAGAATCAAACAGGGGAAGTTTATACACTAACTATATTTGACCAAATAACATAGGTTTAAGACTAACCCATATATTATTCTTTAACATGTTTCAAAATTAATTCAATGGGGACTTAGAAATCATGAACTAGCATAGAAAACTTAAACATTACTAACCTTTAAGATGAATTCGTAGTCGAACCTCAAAAACACCACCAAAAAGAACGAGCTGGTTGTTTTCCCCGACGAGCTTCAGCAACAGCTTCACAATCGAGCTTCAACAACGACCTTCAGCAACAGCTTCACCTACGAGCTTCACCAACAACTTCACCGACAGCTCTTCACCAACGAGCTTCACCAACAGCTTCACCAACAAGCTTCACCAACGAGCTTCACCAACAGCTTCACCAACAAATTTCGTTTTTCTCACCAAAATCTTCAGAAATTCCTTTCACATGCAGCTTCACCCACAAAAATCTCTCTCACATTGCTTTGATGAAATTTCTGAAAAATAAGGGTTTCTAATCAATTTCATTCTTTTTCTTTACATTTTCTAAAAAGTTAATAAATAAGAATTATTTTTTAGGATGGAC
This sequence comes from Solanum peruvianum, assembly GCA_027705065.1. Lineage (NCBI taxonomy): Eukaryota > Viridiplantae > Streptophyta > Magnoliopsida > Solanales > Solanaceae > Solanum > Solanum peruvianum. The sequence continues at coordinate 39,729,191 of JAKWJD010001757.1, forward strand.
TAATTATATTGGAGGCAAATATATTTTTTTAGGAGGGAAAAATATTTAGGGCTAAAAAATCAGAATTATTTTTCTAAAAAACCGTTGCCATAGAGTTGTCTATAGCAACGGTTTTAAAACTTGTTGCTATACCTTCTCTATAGGGACGGTTATCGGGATTATGCAACAGTTTATTTTAAGAATTGTTCTTTTAGATTCAAGGATATTTGGCCACGGTTATAACCGTTGTAATAGGTTAGCTATTGCTATGATGGTATAACCGTTGCTAAATAAGCGTTGTAGTAAGTCAAATTTCTAGTAGTGCCTAAATGAATATAGAGCATTAAATTTATTTTTGTTATTGTCTAAGGTCCTAAAATAGCTTATAATTTTGTTTTTAGGCTGTGCCGAAGAGTGTAGGTGCATTTGATGAAACACATGTGTTAGGTCTTTAACTCGTACAAAATCATATATGGGTTGGAAAAGTTTAGGTAAGACTCCACATAGGACGCTCAAAGGGGCCCTAAGCAAGGAGCCTTACTTAGAACTGAACAGGGCAAGGCTGTGTAAATCGATAATCAAAACAATGACCAGTTGACCACGAGATTGCCCGTCGTTGGCTGGAGTCGATGGGGATTTAAAGCCTGCAGGTTGAGTATTTGCTGGTGCAATCCATGAGACACCATCGAGGAGCATGGGTGAGACCATAGACCGTCAATATGGACATCAATGGGCTGCCTGTTTTCCTTCCAGCTTTCTATTAAGTTGAGGGGTGAAGTCGTTAATTCAAACCACTGTTTTTATGTGTGAGGATGGTTTTTTTGATTGTTTATTGTTATTGTAAAATTAAATAAGTCATTAAACACTCATTATAACCCAAACACCTAAATCCAAACACATTCCCTCCAAAAGATTCTCCAAAAACCTCCATGAGAGTTCAAGGTGAAGATGGAGCTTAAAGATGGTTCTTAAATGGTGTTTAATCTTCAACTTTAATTTTTATATTCAAATAAGGTATGGGAGTTCTTAATCTAAGGCTTTCAATTACCTTATATCCAATTTCAAAGATGATTTTCAAAGTTTTAAAAAAGATGAAAAGTCCAATTTCTACTCTATGTCTTTGGTTCTTGGGTAAATTGTTTTCAAACGATAAGAAATGATTTTATTGATGTTTAATTTATGTTTTTAAATGATATCCTCCATGAACCCTTGATTTTCACAAATCTCTTAAATTTGGGTAAAATATGGGTTATGTGATCATGATTTGAGATTGATGAATTCATGTGTGGATTGTTTTTTTCTTTTGATTAATGTATGGATTAGGATTAATTTTTTTAAATTCTGTTTCAATTTGATCTATTGTGTATTGAATATTCTTAAATCTTTTGACTATCAAGCCTTTTGATTTGATATTGACTTAATGCTTATGATCACAATGTAGTTTTCTATGGGTTATTGAATAAACTAAGGATTATATTCATTTGATGTCTAATTTGTATTATACTTATAAATCTATATTGAACTGACTTTGAATCATTGAGTATTATTGTTTATGTATTGAATTGTTAGTTATAACCATTGTAAGAGTCATTTGGTATAAAATTGGATGAATTAGCTTTGTAATTGAAGAGGTATATGTTAATTATACTTCAATTATGTTATGATTGGTATCGTCCACATATGATGGCGGTGCTATATGAATTGATGTGGCCTTGCAATATGATGATCTTGTCCTTGTAAGCACGATTTGAGTTATCATGATGATTTTTATAGTTTATATTATGTGAAATATCATTCTATATATCTATATGTGAAGGAATATGAAAGTATGTGTTCTTCCTATGAATGTTAGTATATCATGTACACCATCACTACGTGCTCGTACGTTTAGTCTTAGGGTTGATGCATGGTTGTTCCTACTTGACTATATGAGTCTATAATGGCTATTTTAATGATGATATAGTAGTATATAGGATGACATAAGGATGATAATGGTTAGTCCTATTTGAGTATAGAGTGACTAGTAATTAAGTTAAAGTGAAGTGTGTAGTGTCTTGTCTTGGTTGACTTGTGTCCCTTGCTTAATGCTTGTATTAAAGTGAATATGTGATGTCTTGACTTAGGGTGTTAAATTCTCTTAGACTTGAATTTATGAATGAGATGTGACCTTGAATGATGTTAAGAGAGTCTTTTATGTGAAATCTTGAACATAGTGATAAGGTTATGAATGTTGAAGTCGAAAGTTGTAATAGTATCCTTCAAGTAAAGGAATGATAGACTTAAGGTTAATTATCTTGAACGTCATCAAATTAATCCTTAGGAAACTCATCATGAGCTTCTTGTCTC